>PVIU01000176.1:0-411530 GCA_004026605.1 Ondatra zibethicus | reverse complement strand
AAAAAAAAAAGACACAAAGGCCATGTCCTGTCTTGTTACACAGATGCCCATGCCGGCAAACCAGGGACAGGATGCAGACTAAGCAGATGGCGTGCACTAATGGTGAGGGACGACTGCCAGGCTACGAGGATCCGTTCCGGGTCATAAAAGTGCTCCAGCTTACGGAGGGGATTGCACAGCTCTGTGAAAACACCGAAGCCCCCAGACCCACAGCAGCGGTCTCCACCTTCCTAACGCTGCAACCCTTAATACAGTTCCTCATGCTGTGGAGACCCCAACTGTAAAACCACCTCATTGCTACTTCACTGTTGTGAATTGTAAATATCTGTGTTTCCTGACACTTTAGGTGACCCCTGTAAAATGGTTATTTGACCCCTAAAGGGGTCGTGATCCAGAGGATGAGAAACACTGCCTTCCAGGGAAAATCTGTGGTGCATGGTTCTGTGCAGGGGTGGTGGGGGCGGGAAAGCAGCTACTTCAACAGAGGTTGGTGTGAGTTCTCTTTTCTTGCCCTTCAGATAAGAGCAAAGCCCTGAAACAGCAAACACACATGCTGCTGCTGTCAGCTTAGTTTTTCAAAGAATGTTTAAAAGAGACATGCAACTTTAGTAGTGGAACCAATAACTGCAGACACGCAGTTCAGGAAAAGGGGACATGGAAGGCTTCTGTGGCAACCCCTACACCTTAAACCCCAAAAACAACAGCCTCAAAAGGAACCCATCAAAGAGAACTCTGAAAGCTGTGATAAGGATGTTGAAGTGCAGCTCTTCATAACTGAGGGCTTTGGTGCGGGTGTCGGTGGGAAGGACTCAGTCTTCATTAGGGGCCTGGCCATGCTCCAGTGAATAGATGGACTACACAAATTGGACTTGCTCCTTTTCCTTTCTTTTTTTGCGGGGAGGGGAGAGCATAAGGCATGGGAAGACTGGGAAGCGAGTGTGATGGGGTGGCTGATGTGAAATTCCCAAGTAATCGATAAAAATATTATGCTGGAAAATAGATCTGATATGACTATCTACATTGGCACAAATTAATAAAAACATGAAAAAAACAAACAAAAAACAGAGACATGCAAAATTTTGAATGGGAATTGGCTGTTAATTAACCAAGCTATCAAGTCCCCATCTCCTTCTAAGATGGCACAGTCCTTTAAACATCATCATCTATTTTACCTGGTGTGATAAAGACCTTTAGAGGCTGGAGAGATGGCTGAGGGTCCAGTGCTTGCTGCTCTTCCAGGGGACTGAGTTTGATTCCCAGCACCCATATGAGGAGGCTCACAAGGGCCTTAAACTCCGGATCCAGATGCTCCCAGGCCCCGTTTTGGGCTCCAGAGGCACTCGCACTCATGTGTGCGCACACACCCATATAAAAAACATAAATCTCAAAAAACAGTTAAAACTTGATAGGTTTGACTGTGTGTGTAAAACAGCATTTCCCAAATGTCAGCCGGCTTCACACTCTCTAACACTCATTTTCCAAGTCCACTTAGTAATTGAATTGTTCAGCTTTGTACACCTTAGGAAATAATAAGCATAAAATCATAGGTTGAATTTGCTAACTTGTTTTTTTGGCCATACATTAAAGTACAAAAGACCTAAAATAAATTTAATATTGCCATAATCTACTTTAAATCATCTCTCACAATTCAAAAAACACTGATAAAAAATGAAAATCTGCAATCAAATATATACCTATTATTATAAAAATGACATGGAAAAGGAGGCATGTAGTGGCTGATGCTTATAATTCCAGCACTTGTGAAATTGAGGCAAGAGGATTACCATACAACTGAGGCTAGCCTGGGCTACACAATGAGTTCTAGGCCAGTCTGGGTTACAAAAAAATCTGCCTAAAACTTAAAATTAAAAACAAAAAATAAGAAGGAAATTAAATGCTCTGAAATGTGCTTTTCAGCAAAGCATGGGGCGATTCTGATCCCTAAGCAAGGCACATGGCTCCCTACACTGAAGCAGGGATCAGAGGACTTGAGGACACGGAGTGGGTGGCAGGGGTCAGCAATGGCCTCCTCAGAAGGGAAAGACAGGGGCTGGGATGGTGGCCTTTCCTTCAGGTTCCTGGTGTGGGTCTGTCAAGCGTCTGACGAGCAGAAGGACGAGGCTCCTGTAGATCCTGCAAACACCAGCAACAGAGTGTGCCAAGGAGCCTGTCCTGAAGGGTGCTCCCCAGGGCACAGGCAGAGCCTGGGCTCCCCAAACCCACCGTCCCCGCAAGAAAACATGGGTTCCATGGCCTCATGAAGGTCTAATGTGGAGGACAGTTTAGAACAACTTCTAAGATGAGCTTAGCCCTGTTCCTGCCTAGACACATTACCCTCCCCCCCCCACACACATGCACCCACAGCGAGGGTCAGACACTTCTGCAGAGGCCACCCACCCAGCACCCACAGCGAGGGTCAGACACTTCTGCAGAGGCCACCCACCCAGCACCCACAGCGAGGGTCAGACACTTCTGCAGAGGCCACCCACCCAGCACCCACAGCGAGGGTCAGACACTTCTGCAGAGGCCACCCACCCAGCAGTGACACAGAACATGCAGGGTCTGTACCTGGTCCCACTGGAAGAAGCTGTGACTAAAGCCTGGCACAGAGGAAGGCAGAAACTGCTCCAAGAACTGAGAAAAGAGGAAAATGACTGGCCCTTCTTGTTCCTTACTGTTTTCAGGAGCTAGATACAATAATTTATTCTGATAATTCTTCATAGGAAAGAGTCCAAGTCCTTAAACCCATTTCTGCCCTGACGACGGATGGATTCAGAATCTCTGCCTCGTGCTACCTGCTGCATGTGGCTTAGAGCCTGTACGCACAGCCACACTCCTGGAGCCTTTTTCTAATGGGAAGCTTTAGAAACCTGAAACTACAAAAGTAGGCTTTCTAAAAACTAATCAGAAAACAGTCCAGCACTGTGAAATCCTTAAGCCTTGGAACCACAGCCTGACGAGGCAGGAAGATCTCAAAAGTCAGAGCCAGGGAGGACCATGTCTAAACCAGTGTCTTCTAGATGTGACAGGAAAGCTATGCTCATGAACTTACAGCAGCCATGGCTGCTTGCACAAGATCAAGCCAGGAATAACATCCAGCTTGGAGCTGGGACAGACTCATAAACGGCCCCTAGCCTCTCCTCCCCCAAGAAGCCATTGATACTTGATGGCTTCTGGTAGAAGGGAGAGTCAGCCTTTAAAAGTGTGGCCCTCTAGAAGGCCAACCTCACTCCAGTAAATAGCCCTATGCCCATGAGTTTATGAACAATACCAACTAGACTCAGTGGTTATTTTAAAAAGAGGACATGAAGTTGAGAAGGGGTGGAGAGGCACATATGAGAGGAGTCACTAGGAGAAGTGGTGGCAAATATGATCAAAATATACAGTATGCAAATAAAATTGAGAATTTCACCCAGTGGCATTAGTTTTGTGTCACATAATTGTACTCAAGCAATCTTCTGGGACATTTTTATCCTAAGAAGAGTGTTCATGATGTCCCAGATATTTTTATTTCTAGCATCTCTGCATGATTTCCCAAAGAATAGCAAACAGCTGGTACTTCAGTACTAGTAATTAAGGTTCATATTTGTGAATAATCTCAGCAACTCATGAAAACATTTATATCTTGGAATTCCTCAGGGTAAAATTGTAATTAAATCACCTCCAACCTTGGAAGTGGATCATAGTGTTCCTCCAAGCTGCTGTGTGGACGTCACGCACTACATATAACATGGGGAGGCAGGGGCTGCCGGAAATGCAGCCTCGGAGATGAACGATAATGATGCCAGGGCTACTGAAGGACAGCCTCCAGGAGAGCAGCCACACGGGAGCAGGACACTCAGAAAATTCTCACAGACTTAACAGCTTCTGAGCTACCTGAACCACCATTGCCCTCACAACCATGGGATTAGGATTCTCTCAAGCCACTGCACACATAAAGCTTAAGAAAATCAAGGATGACAGGTAGCGGTAATGGCTCGGTGTAACATACTTGTCGGGCAAGCATTGAGGACCTGAGCCCAAGTGGAAAACCTGGCTTGAAGGCGCTAATCCTTCATCTCTAATCCCAGCAATGGGAAGGTGGATCCAAATCGATCCGTGGGCTCCCTAGGCATTCAGCACACCCAACTGAACAATTCCAGGCCAGAGAGACACCAAGACAGTCAGTACAGAGTATCCAAGGGTGACCTCTGGCCTCCACATGCATGACTGCACATGTGCACTGTCAACATACACAACAACATACACACAAGTCAAGGAGCAACTATTTCAGATGAGACAGGAAGCACAGTGGAAGGCTCCGCTCTTTTCCATTGTATTTGACACTGTTTGGGCTCCAGGGTGAACTGTAGCCATGGACAGTGTGAATGTAAAGAAACTTTAATGTGCCCCTTTTCATCACCACATTTCTTTTGTCTCAGCCATCAGCAGACCTACGTGGGCTGCTAATGTCGAATTTACACCTGTTCCAAGACCTGCCTGAAGTTCTTGTTAAAACAAACGATTGGACTTTAAGGATCTGTATGCCTAACAGATCCCACGAGAGGCTAATATTCTTACTCTAAGGCTAATTTATTCCCAACCACTACGATTAGGACTTCAATTTCAAAGATGCTTTAAAACAAATTGCATCTGGCAAAAGGTTCCAGCCACTTGCCAGATCTCAGGCAGGATGCTGCTTAGTATACTGAGGAATTCGGGCCATTCAAAATTTGCAGGATGGATGATAAACACATCCTTTCTTGGCCACACCTCCCCCAATCCTGGCTCCTGTCTGACCCCACAGCCCCAACTTCCTGCCTTACACTAACAGTCTCTTTGTTTTCTTTGTAGGAAGCCAAACAGGAAGGGCAAGAGGTCCCCCATTCCTGTCCTTGGATGCACACTTCCTCAGTCACTAAGAGGACTGGCTCTCTCCACCAGAGATTCGTTCACCTGGTAACCAGGTCACCTGGGCACAGACGGACTTGGGGTAAGGCTAGGTCAAGTGTAGACTCACAACAACAGAAGCGGTCAGACCTCAGTATTTCTACCCCAGCTCTGTGTGGGTAACACACACCGTGTCACAGCTTCGACAGAGGTAGGTCCACACCAGCTGTCCTTAGGAAAGGGGCTTTCCAGTCATCTCGTCAAGATGTGAGGATCAGGTCAGCACTTTGTGTACTGAACATGCTCTGCAAGCATTACACCCTTGACCTACATCCCAGTCCTTTCTTTACCAATCCCTTTAAAAACACCATACCAGGTTTTTTTCTTTTGGGCCACCAACCAGCTCCCGGTCATGACACAGAGGCTTCTTATTAGTCATGAATGCTGAGCCCAGCTTAGGCTCGTTCCTGCCTAGCTATTTTAAATTAACCTGTTTCCCTTTATCTGCCTCTTGCCTCAAAGCTTCTTACTTTTCCTTCCTTCTGTGTATCTTACTTCCACTGTTTCTCGTGTCTGCTGGCGGCTGCCTGGCTTCTTGACCTGGTCGTAGCCCTTCTTTCTGCTCATTCTCTTTCCTCAGATTCCTCCTCCTGTTTATCCCTCTCCCTGCCAGCCCTGCCTGTCTTTTTCCTGCCTAGCTATTGGCCATTCAGCTTTTTATTAGATCAATCAGTGCCTTAGGCAGGCAAGGTGAAACAGATGCAACATCTTTTTATAATTAAAACACACATCCTTAGATCGTTAAACAAATGCAGCATAAACAAATGTAACACATCTTTGCCTAGTTAAATAATGTTCCACAACAAAACACCTCTAACAATAGAAATATACTTACTATAGTTTAAATATCTATGAAAGAGCTACGGGACACCAATTAAAAAAAAATTGTGCATGGGCATTTTGTCTGCATGTATGTCTCTGTACCACATGCATAAAGAGGCCAGAAGAGGCCTTAAGTTCCCCTGCAACTGGAGTGACAGATGGCTGTGAGGCACCAGGTGGGTGCTAGGAACTGAAACCAGGCTCTGACTGTTCTTTTCTCCCAAGGGAATGTATAAGGACTGTTGACACTAATGCATTTATCACATATGGACCAACAGTCCTTGCCTAGCACAGTGACATGAACAGCTAAGCTGTGGAATCTTCCAGCAACCTGCAGATCAGGATCTCCCAATCTTCTTCCCCACCAACATGTCTACTGTTACACAGACACACCCATCTCTTAGATGTCATACTTTGTCCAATCCATTTACTCTCTGTCCCTAAGGCAATGGCTTCTAACTGGGGGTAACTTAGTCTTTCAGAAGATATTTAGTGTTGCTTAAATTACTTCCTTGGAGGAGACTTAAACAACACCCCCAACCCCACAAGGTTCCAACAACAAACTGAGGTACAATTCCATCAAAATTCACTCTGGGAACCAATGTGTCTACCGGCGTTACTTACAGAGCAACGGGTGAGGAGTTACAGGGTGGAGCATGAGCAATCCCAGTGGAAGGATAACTGGAAGGTCTGTACCCAGCACGGATGCTGCCGCTGCCACTGTGCCTATACAGATGGAGCTCCTCCCCTAGTCTATATCCTAGAGCCAATCCCCAAGGCCTTGGGCAATTAGGGCAGACTTGCACTCACCTGGTACAGAGGAATGCTAGATGCTCAGATAAGGGTTCCATGACCCTCCCTGGCCCCTTTTCTACAAAGGAATGTCCAAAGTCAGTAGGCCCAGCTGTGACAACCTTATGCAAGTGGAAACAGCTGAACTCATGGGCATGGAGGACAGTCCTTTAACACTTGGCAATATATGGAGACATCAATGGTAATCAGTTGGGCTGCTCCTGGCACCCGGAAAGCAGCACCCGACAATGCAAGGGGCAGTGTGACCCAGAGTCTGAGATAAATATTCCCAATGCTGAGATCCCATGATGGTCTGTAAAGACTGCAGGTCATGGCCTTGTTTCTTTTCTTTAGCACTGAATTATGCATTTAGAGGCGGTGCCATGGCACACCTGTGGAGGCCAGAAGACAGCACAGAGGAGCCAGTTCTGTCTTTCCACCATGTGGGTCCCAGAGAATGAACCCAAGCTGCCAGGTTTACCCTCTGACCCATTTCACCAGGCCCCATTTACCTATCTCTTTGGTCACTCACATGATAATTAAGCCTCAATTTTTCTGCTCTTTCATTCTTATAATACAACTGTTCTACAAACCCTAATCCTCAATGGAATCCCTCAACTTCTACATCTCAACCGAGCCTATAAAGAACAATAAAACTTAAATAAGCAACACAATCACATGAGTGATTGGCTCGACATATCCACAAGTTCTAGCATGAGAGGAGAGATCTCCCTAATCGCCCCTGCAGGTCCTGGCCTTTCTCGCCAGCCATTATTCTAAACTTAACGGCAGCCTCAGCACCTAACTCACGAAATGAGCACTGTTTTAAAACTCACTCACTTCACTTAAAATCTTTCGCTGTAATAAGGCGTGAGCTTTTGCACGTTCTCTCTCCTCCTCTCTCCCCTCCCTGGAATGTTAACCAAGGGTTTCCTACCCACCAGACAAGGGCTCTTACTGAGCAGACCTGTGAACCCCACAGGGACTCATTATCATCGCTTCCCACCTTTCCCTTCTCAGGACACAGCCATGGCCTGACTGTTTGACCCTCTAGGTCCTTGATTTATCGATCATGGAGCCCTCTGGATTCTCCACCTCAACTCCTCCTCTTTCCCATCCGTTTTTATCTGAGAAGAGACTGCTCCAATCTTTTGCTCAAAAAACCCCACAAAAAAGAACAAAGCACTCTCTGTTCCATACCATTCTGCCTATTCTTTCACTAGGCTCTACTCACATATCACTAGACTACCCAAGTTCCACAGTGAAGGCAAATTACTCTCGTGAACAAATTCAGTAGGTCCTCTCAGCCTTTAATTTGGTGGACTTAATACACGGACTCCCCCCGCCCCTGCGCCACAGGGTCTCTCCTCTTAGAGGATCTAGGAATACACTCTCTCCTCTTATAGGATCTAGGATTACACTCTCTCCTCTTTTAGGATCTGGGGTTACACACTCTCTCTCTTTTAGGATCTGGGATTACACTCTCTCCTCTTTTAGGATATGGGATTACACTCTCTCCTCTTTTAGGATATGGGATTACACTCTCTCCTCTTATAGGATCTAGGATTACACTCTCTGTCTTTTAGAATCTGGGATTACACTCTCTCCTCTTTTAGGATCTGGGATTACACTCTCTCTTTTAGGATCTGGGATTACACTCTCTCTCTTTTAGGATCTAGGATTACACTCTCTTTTAGGATCTGGGATTACACTCTTCCTCTTATAGGATCTGGGATTATACTCTCTCTTTTAGGATCTGGGATTACACTCTCTTTTAGGATCTGGGATTACACTCTCTTTTAGGATCTAGGATTACACTCTCTTCTCTTTTAGGATCTGGGATTACACTCTTCCTCTTTTAGGATCTAGGATTACACTCTCTCTTTTAGGATCTGGGATTACACTCTTCCTCTTTTAGGATCTACGATTACATTCTCTCCTCTTTGTACTTCTGGCCTTTCCTTCTCCCACTTCTTAGATGAACAATGTCTTCTGTGTCCTGCAGCTCTGGCTTCAAACCTTATTTACTGAATATACCCAGTAGCCCAAGGTAGAACTCTGGAATCACTCAGATTCCTCACTCCCAGCCAGGACCAAGGTCAAAGCCCTGGCACGTCCATCCAAGTGTCTCTGAGGACTGCCATACTGGTTCATTCTCTCTGCAATCTAATGCAGCTCACATATCACTACAGAAAAAATGATAACTGAATATATGTGCATAAAAGACTTGGAGGCTCCTTTTATAAGCAAGGAAGGCTAGCCTGAACACAGCATGCTGGAATTCTTTTTTGCAGAATGGATTCTTCTAAATCTATAAATATAGGCAGAAGACTGAGCATCTTGAGATTCTCAAATGTTCAACAAAGGATAATAGAATCTTTACCTACTAGACACAACAGACAGCTCAGACCTCCAAATGTACAATATACTGTGACATATGCCTGATATTACTGGTAATTAGGCGCACTGGCGGATTTGCCTTTTATGCCAAAATAGAGTAAGTACATCTTGATTCCCATTGCTTTCCAAAAGTAGACCTTCAATTGCAAATGTCAAACAAAGTGTAAGCAAACAAAAAGTCAGGAGACATTACAATGGAACTGATAATGCATAAATGCTACTTCACAACAACTTCTCCAGGAACCAAGCCATCACAGAGTAACAAATCAGCATTGAAGTGAGTATGTCAGAATCCATTCGGACAGTCACTGAGGGTAAGGACAAAAAGTTTCCTCCCACAGGGCCCTGAGTATGGGAACTACACAGTTCAAAGACAAGGCTCTAAAAGGACTAAGAACTCAGTTACGGAAATGTGCTCTCAATTCCCCGTGGATGTGACTGCTCCATGCAAACCTGATGCTGGTTGTCCTTCCAGAGTGTGAGCTCAGTTGTGCCCAGTTTTAATATAGTGAAAAGGGAAAGGTGAGCAAGGAGTACAGCAAACAAGTTCACTACAAAGCTAGTACTGACCAAACCTAGGGATAATGAGCTTCAGAGCCAGAGAGCCAGAGTTCAGATCTCAACGTCACCAACCAAACAACTTCGTAATTTCAATAATGCATCCAATTTGCCTATGCTGCAGTTTCTTCTTCATGTAATAGGAACTAAAAAAATTCTTACTTTATGGGCAAAATGCCTAGACCACGTGAGCGCTGTGTAACCTATATCGTCATCCTATTTTCTTTACTATTCTTAGGCTCCATGTCACACTACAATCTGTGCTCCGACTCCCACCAGACACTGTGTTCACAGAGCAAACAACATCACTACAGCTAACATCTCCATCCGCACTATCTGCAGGCTCACAATCAGTCACCAAGGACTGAGTTCATGCCAAGCTCAACGCACCCCAAAAGTACAGAGTAAAGTATGCCCATACAGTGAAATAGTAGTCATCCTTAAAAGGGGATGTGGTTCTGATATATGGTACAGCATGAATAAGTTCTGAGAACATTCTGCATGAAATCTACCAGTCACAAGTGGGCAGATATGGCAGGATTCCATCAACATGAGATCTCTGGAGCTGGCAAACACAGTAGAGCAGGAACAGAGGACATCTGGAGTCTGGGGGGGGAGGGGGATGGGAAGCAATTATTTAATGGGTGCAGCATTTCTTTGTGGGTTGATAAAGAAAAGTTCTGGAAATGCATTTCAGTGACCATATAGCTTTGTGAATGTACTTGATACCACCCAACTGTGCACTTAAAGAACTTAAAATGGTAAATTTTGTCCTGTGTATTTCCTAGTAACATACACAAAATAAAAATACCTTTTCAAAACCCACAGAATACATCTTCAAAGAAAGCTGTATCATGAGCATGGGTCTTAACTCATTCTCACACTTCTAAGTAGGGTACCATAGAAATCAACATCAACTTGTAGCTGGCCATGGTCTAAAATGCCCAATAGATGGGGGCCAGGGGCACAGCTTAAATTTTTCAGAAGTGAGATTATGTTGTGGGATGTTTAACTCTTTACTCTTTTGGGGGCCCACCACCCAGCTCCCAAATAAATCACACATGGAGCTTATTCTTAATTATAAATGCCCAGCCTTAGCTTGGCTTGTAGCTAGCCAGCTTTTCTTAATTTAAATTATCATGACTATCTTTTGCCTCTGCGTTTTTATCTTTGTCTATTTCTATATACTTTTCTTTACTTCTTTCTCCGTGGCTGGCTGCATAATTGTGTGGCTGACCCCTTATGTCCTCCTCTTCTTGCTGTCTTGCTCTTCTCTTCCCAGATTTCTCCTCCTATTTATCCTCTCTGCCTTCCAGCCCTGCCTTGCTATTGGCCATTCAGCTCTTTATTAGACCATCAGGTGTTTTAGACAGGCAAAGAATCACAGCTTCAGAGAGTTAAACAAAAGCAACACACCTTAAAATAATAGTCCCCAATGGAATTATGCTATTTTTATTTTAAACAGAATCTTGCCATGTACCCCAAAGCAACTTCAAACTAGCAATTCAAACTAGCAGGTGACAAGTGTTTGTCACCACATCTGGCTTTTATTTTCTGTGTTAAAGCAATTTTTAGTCCCTTGAAAGGAGAAAGAGAAATACTCTGAAGGACTATGTGAACATGGGTATGTAATAGCAGTTTTGAAGGCAAAATTAATCCTTACATGCCCATAATGGGTACATTCATAAACTTCTGCAGGGTTTCCATTTACCAGACAACCCTGAAATAACCTCAAAAGTCAAAGCAGAAATGCAAAGTCCGTTACTGCGACATACAAAGTGCAATATAACTCATTGGGTAAAGGGGCTTAGTCCCCAACCTGTGATCTGAACTCAATCCCTTGAACGCACATGGCGGAAGGAGAAAACTGACCCCCACAAGTTGTCCTTTGACCACAACACATGCAGCAGCACACACATGTATGCAACCCAGTCAGAAATACATAATTGCAATAAATTTTTAAAAAGTGAAATATTTCAAACCTCAAGCAAAATTTTTATTGTACAATAAAGACACAATTAAGGGAAGTTTAACAAGACATCAAAAATAGCAGGCAAGCAGTTATCTGGTAAAGACCGCACACAGATTAAATATTAATCCCAGAGAACTCGCGTCATTTCAGAGGTGGAAAGCAGTTATCTGGTAAAGACCGCACACAGATCAAATATTAATCCCAGAGAACTCGCGTCATTTCAGAGGTGGAAAGCCAAGGCCACCCTTGCCCCTGTCCTTACAGCATCAGCAAGTACGGGGCTGCCCTGCAGTGAGTCTGGCACCTCTAAGTGACTCCATTGTCCCCATCTGACAAGTGAGGAAACTGGGGTGCAGAGTGCAGGGACCTTGCCTGGGCTCCCCAAGTCGCCTACAAACCAATAGAGCCAGGGTGTAAAATCTAGATGTCTGCTTCCACCGCCTACGGTTTCTTCACTGCGCCTAACTGTCTACTGGTGACAGTGGACAATGAGCCACAGGACGCTCAGCAAACTCAAATGCAAGGCAGCCGGACAGAGTCAGAAGCAGCAAAGGCTCTGAAGGAGTCCCCACATTTCAACACACAACAAATGATGGTTTTGACTGCATAATGGAAGAAAGAAGGCAAGACAACCACTTAATGCCTTTAAATTATTTACTGACATTTTCATTACAAAAAAAGTACACATCTCTTGGAGCTCTGAATATAATATAAAGCAACATCATTTGCCATTTATGTAATCCTCAAAGATGGTGTGTGTGTGTGTGTGTACATGTAGAAGGAAGACATGTTTTCTGGATGTTTTAACTCCAAGAATATGAAAATTTACAACATATCTATAAATACCAAAACAGCCTGGAGAGGCAGCTCAGTAGAAAAACTGCCAGCCATGCAAGCACAAGGACTCAAATTTAATCCCCAGAACCTGAATAAAAAAAGTTTCACACAGGTCTGCAACTCCGGTGCCGGGGAGGCGAGAACAGGCACATCCTGGGTGTTCTGGCCAGCCTAATGTATATAGCAAGCTCCAAATAGTGAGAAAACCTGCACCCCCTTAAAAAGAACAAAAAAATCCCAATGGTGATCAGCATTTAACAAACCACAGTTGAGGTTATCATCTCGTCTCCACATGCACACACCTACGACACACTCGCATGTGTATGTGCACACCTACTCTCTCTCACACACACGCACAGAAGATGAGTGATCAAACTCATGGAATCACATATGACTACTGTAAAAAGCCTGGTATTTGACCATTAATGGTGGCTATTTAAAATCAAGCTAACTAACATAAAAACAGAAGAAGGGAAGAAGGGGAGGGGAGGTGGGAAAGGGAGGGAAGAGGAGAGAAGAGAAGGAAAGGAAAGGAAAGGAAAGGAAAGGAAAGGAAAGGAAAGGAAAGGAAAGGAAAGGAAAGGAAAGGAAAGGAAGAATACAGGCTTTGAAGTCATACCATAACCTTGAATTTAAATATTAGCTTTGCTTTTGGTTACTGGTAATTTTCACCCATTTATGTAATAGTTCCAATTTCATGGAACTAAGCTTCAGTTATTTTCTCTGTAAAGCAGACATAATAATTCATAACTCACGACACTACTGCATGAACTAAGGAGACAATGAAATGTAAAGTGTTGGGCATAGTCCTTGCTAAAAGTCGGTTAACAGTAAATAACATTCTACTCTGTAGCCCCCCCCCATACCGGACAACCTAATCTTTACCAACTACTGAACCAAGGGCAGCACTGTCCGAATAACACGAAGCACAGCATACGCTCCAGAAATAAATGCACTCATTGCACGTGGAAACAAAACAAAAGCACGAGGGGTCAGAATTGAATTCCGCGTCAACAAGAGCCCGGCTGTCACCCTTGGAAACAGCCCTAAGCACCGCTGGCCAGTGTGGTTACCGTCTGCCCTGAGCGCCACCTTTGCAAAGAATTGTCCTCACTGCTGCTACGGACCCGCGGTTACAGTCTACGTGACAGCATCCCACGGGCGGCCGAACGGAATCCCAGGGTTCACCCCACGACAGGTCGGGCAGGATCCCACCTGCTCACCCCAGGGGTCCGCGTGGCCCGGAGCAGCTGACTGACAGCCGCGGGTTACCTGTCTCAGCCGCCGGCGCTGCAGCGGCACTTCCGCAGACTCCGGGTTACTACGGGCTACCGGGCAAACACCGATGGCGTCATCAACGCGCGCCCCGGGCGGCCGCGGTCCTTCCTGGGGGCCGGCCCCTCAGCCGACGACTGCGCAGGCGCAGAACGCCGCGCTCAGCCTCGGTCCCCAGGGTTCGTGATTGGTAAACGGCACGCGTGTCTCGCTGAGCTGCAAGTGCATACTTTCTGCTTTTGAGACAGGGTTTCTCTATGTAGTTCTGGGTGACCTGGAGCCCACTATGTAGATATCCGCTTGCCTCTGCCTCCTGAGTGTTGTGATTAAAGGAGTGCACTTCTTGTTCTTTAGTCCACGTTTCTGCTGCATGTGATCGCGGTTTACATATTCATTCCACCACAGTGTCTCAAATATGGTCCAACTGTGCGCCAGGCAGGTCTTAAATAGGTGATAATTTGGAAGTTGATGTGGCAGATGGGGAGGAATTAGATAAGGGTCTTAGATTTTAAGAAAAAAGTTATCAAAAGTGACTGATAAACTTTAGATAAGCAGAGTTGCTGGTTATTTGATTACCCAAACCTAGACTCTGGGTTTTCTTCTCATTTCTCTGGCCTTCTCCACTCAGTATGTCTTGAACCTTCCCCACATTCCTCTTTTCTTAACTCGTTCCTTCTTGGGTTTTCTTATGCTACCACCCTCAAGTCTTCAGCAGGTTTCTAATGCTAAGATTGGAAGCGTATGGAAGAGGCCTTGAGGATAAGGGGCTCTTAGTCTCTACCCAGCTTTAGTTCATTTTTCCCTGCCAAAACCATGACCCGTGGTGCAAGATCCTACCAATCTTAAAAAGAAATGAATATAAAAATATCTGTCTACACAAACTCTCCCAAATCTTTTTAAAAAGATTTTAAATTATCTTTAAAAATAGGTGTTTGTGTGTATATCTGTGTGTGGGTAGATGCCTATGAGTCCAGGTGTCCATAGAACCAGAGGCATTGGATCCCCCAGAGCCCAACTGTGAGCTGCCAGATAAGGGTGCCCCGAACCCTCCTAGGTGTTTATTATCCTAGTGTGATGGCTTTGTTTTTGTGACTGTCACCAGGAAGCTGGCTACTCTCAAATCTGTCACTTCACCCAAATCCTTTGAAATGTTTCTATTAAAAATACACCTGGCCACGCAGTAGTGGTGCATGCCTTTAATCCCAGTACTCGCAAAGCAGAGGCAGATGGATCTCTGTGAGTTTGAGACCAGCCTGGTCTACAGAGTGAATCCCAGGACAGCCAGGGCAGTCACACAGAAAAACCTTGTCTCTTAAAAAACAAAACAAAACAACAGAAAACCCACCTGTCCCACTTAGATAATCAGTTGGCATTTGAAAAGTTGACATTTGAAAATTTATCTTCTACCCCAACTCATGTGTCCTTAGTTGATATCATTAATGTCTTGCTGGCCACCCAAGCCTAAAATCTCTGCCACAGTCAATTAATATTGGTCACATTTGTTCAGCACCTCTTTTCTTACTAACCCTTTTTGCTCAAGTTTTGTGAACTAGTCGGGTGACTTTTCTGCACCTCACTCATAAATCTCACTTATAAAATGAGAGACTTGGACCAGATATTTCTAAAATTGGTTTTACATGTGCACACCAAGCATAACAGTATTTGCCTGGACTCTTGTAATCGAGGGTATTATGATAGGCCAATGGGGGAGCAGAGATTGGATTTTATAGAAATAGTCCAAAAATGAAATTTCACACTAGTCAAAACTAGCCCATATTTATTATAGAATGGAAACCTACTGGGAAAAACTGCTTACCAAAACCATTGAAAACTGAGAAAAGTACAACAACAGACATGGTGAAAATTTATTGAAAATTGATTTTAAAATCTAATACTGACAAAATGTAGTTTAAAAAGTTCAAGCAGAAATGAAAAACTTGCTAGTCTCTTAAAACTCAAATGTGAATGCCTGTTGTCAGAGACACATATGGCTACAATGTGTTATGAAGTGAAAGAATAATACTAAATTATAACTTCAGTGTAAAATTTCCATGCAGGAAACTGCAACTGATTCTTGAAAAACACTTTTAATAGAGTAGAAAAAGTAAAAAAGACTAAGTATGTTATAAAGTTGATTGTAGTATGAAATTTACCTATTTAATTTTTCTCAAGAAAATACTTTTGCCTGGTGAAAATACTTGGTATATGCATAATTGTATTGAAATAGTTATATTCATTTACAGTGAATTAACAGCACACAGAGTCAGCGCAACAGGAGCCAGCATCTTGTGTACATCAGTGCTCCCAAAAGTCCGTAGGTGTTTAGTTCTAACCTTGTATTATTTACTTCTGGTGCGAGGATAGATTTGATCTTAAGGTTGCAGAATTAAGCAAGTGTGGCCTGACTTTTGATGTGAACTACACTGATGACTATTGTCCCTATTCTATCGGGTCCATGAATTCTCAGCTCCCAGTGAGATCATGTGGCTCGGACTGAGTAATCAAAAGAACTTTCCATGTGTCTCAGCTGGACAAAATCCAATGTAGGTATAGATGATGGTGACCGCTGACTATCTCCCAACATCCGATCTCTTTTCTTCATAGGATTGGAGACAATATTTTATATAATAAAATGTCCTCGTTTAGCTGTGTGTGTGGGTACCTAGGAGAAGGATATTTTGTCAGCCTCCCTTTCAGCTGTCTGTGCCCTTAGAACTAAGCCCTAGGTCATGGCTGTAAGTGTAACATGGCCGGAAGCCACAGCTGTTTTGAAAACACATCCCACTACAATCTGACCGGGAGGTGTCGTGTTGGCTGCTTCTTTAGTAGCCATTTTGGTAATAATTCAAACTTCAGTCTTGTACGAAAACAAGACCCTGGGTGCTAAAGACATTTTTTTTTGTCTTTTAAGATTTTAATTATTGTCATTTTTAATTGTATTACTGGGCGACACTTTGTGACATAAGACAATAAAAGTGTTCCCAAAGACTTTTGGGTAGGGCCACCTACCAACTTTAAATGATCTGCCCTAGTTCTTTGACCGAGAGAAACCACTGCCGCCTAATTGAAGCCATTTTAGTTTTTTTTTCCCCCTTTCTTCTACCAACTCTAATTCTAACTGGCACAGGGATTAAAGAATAAGAAGAAAAATACACAGGACAACGACTTGCCATTTTCACAGAGCTGAGTGGTACTAAGAAAGATCCTTGTGGAAGGAGAAGCAACTCATAGAAGTATCCCAAGTCCAGAGACCTCGGGCCTTAAGTTCTGAAAAATACCTGCTGTCCAAAACCATTGAAAACTGGGAAAATTAAAACACAAGACATGGTAAAACTGATCATTTATTAAAGAATAATCTAATTACTTCAGAGAAGACTGGCACCTCCTCAAGCATCAATTGGTAAATGCTTTTACATCTAGATCATATATGAAACCCCAATCCCTACCCCCACCCCCAATAGTAGGGGGGGGTCATGTGACACAGTCTAACCAATGAACTGTAAGGAGAAGGCTACACTGTATCCTGGAGAGGTCTGATAGAAGACCCTCTCTTAGATTAAAGCTTTACTCTCCCAACAGGTCAAGATACTGGAACCAGAAAAGAAGCACCTGTCGAGCAAACACCTACTAGCCCCCTCAGGCCCAGGTTTACAGGGTAGAACACTGAGGAAGACATCTTCCCACGCCCTCCTTATACCCATACCCAAGCTCCTAATGGGCCAAGCAGTGATTTAATTAGTACAGTTTCTGTGTGATTATTTCGGGTCTAAGCAGCCAGGCGGCCAGGAACCAACAAGCGGCCTCCCCCCAACAAAAGGGACTGCTGACTGCAGAGGAAAAGACTATCAGAAATAAAGAAATTCTGGTCCTTTTCAAAGCCTGATGGAAACCCAAGTAAGTGTCCATCGTATATTGTTCAGGGCACCTAAAGGGGTTCTGGGCCTGTTTCCAGGGGTAACAGTTTGGCAGATAAAACTGCCCAGGAGGTAGTGGTACAGACCAGCCTGATCCTGGCTTCAGTCCTGGGAGTTCCGGGACCCCCTGCCTTACCTGAAACTCCCAAATACACCCAGGAGGACCTAGCCTGGATAAAGTCCCTCCCCATGGTGTGATACCTAGAAGGATGGTGGCAATCAGCAGACAGTTGTTATTCTATCTGACCATCTGGGGCCAAGACTGCTCCAAAAGATCCATCGCTCCTCTCACATGGGGACCTGCAGAATGCAAGACCTATTGAGACACTCTGGAGTTAAGATCAGAAATGAACAGCAGAAAATTACAGACATCGTCTCTAAATGCAAGGCCTATCAACTGACCAATACTATTGCTAATCCTAAAACCCTGGGACCCGACTCAGAGGAAAGAAGCCTGGTGCATACTGGGAGGTAGATTTCACTGAAATTAAACCTGGCAAATATGGGTATAAATATTTGTTAGTGTTTACAAATACCTTCTCAGGCTGGACGGAAGCATTCCTTGCCAAACACAAGACCGCACAGGTGGTGGCAAAGAAGCTCATAGAAGACATCCTGCCTGGGTATGGATTCCTTACTATGAAAGGGTCAGACAATGGACTGGGATTTTGTGTCTCAGGTGAGTCAGAGTTTAGCCACTGCCCTGGGGAGTGATTGAAAATTACATTGTGCTTACAGACCCCAGAGTTCAGGGCAGGTAGAGAGAATGAACAGAACTCTAAAAGAGATCTTAACTAAATTAGCCCTGAAGACTGTTGCAGACTGGGTGGCCCTCCTCCCCTTTGCCTTGATCAGGGTTAGAAATTCTCCCTATCAAATGGGGCTGACACCCTTTGAGATTATGTTTGGTACCCCACACCCTATTATTCCCAACCTACAGACGTCCTAGTAGAGCTGTATGACAGAGACCTCCTTGATGCCATATGTGGAGTCCAATGGACACATAAACATGTATGACCAAAGCTTAGGGCCTTTTATAAGTCTGGCGTCCCTCCCAAACCTCACAGGTTCTGGCCTGGGGGACTGGGTCTACATTAGAAGGCATCACCAAGGAACGCTAGAACCCAGAAGGAAGGAACCCTTCGTCATCCTGCTGACTACACCCACCTCCATTAAAGTTTTCAGCATGGCCTCCTAAATCCAATGAACACACACCAGGCCAGCAGATCCCTTTGCACGCAAGGAAGGGGTAGGAGGTAGCCAAGGACCCAAGCAATATACTCAAGCTCCAGATTCAACGACGTTCTGAGCGGCAGCCACTTAGCAACCCTGCTTGTTGTATGTCCTGTGCCTATGGGATGTTCTGCAGGGGTCCCAGGTGCCCCCTTAAATCAGACTTAGCAACTTATAATTCTTCAGGAAAAACCCACAAAGGTCATAGCCCAGTTGTCTAAGATGGCCCCATTGGGTGCTTGGTTCCCCAAAGTTACTTTTGATGTCTGCCAGCTGTACCCCTATGATTCCATGACCTACTCTGCACGTGATTTGTTAATTACTGAACTGCACATTTAGTTAATTACTGAACTGCACATTTATGTGTGCCCAGACCATGCAGTCAGTAGGGCTGTGGAAAACCACTTAGACCATAGAAGACCAGATTATTACTGTGCCAATTGGCCCTGCATGTCCATGGGCATATATGATGGGACCCCTGACTCATGGGAGATTATATCTTCCTAAAGCTCCTGGAGGTTCCACCACCATGTGAGGGAAAGCTAGCAAAGGAAAAGGGCTGCAGGGATTTAAAACACAACCCCATGAATATCACCTTCACTGCTAAGGGGCATGAGAAAATACTTAAGAGGGAAAATGGATTCATCTGGGGGATCAGGGATTACAACAGAAAACGGTATTTTTGACGATCAAGTGATGCTTTGTGCTTCGTGTAACATGAGATTATTTGTTGGGCCAGCAGCAACTAAACCAGTGTCAGTGGGCCCCAACTTAGGCAGACATGTTCTCAAGCCTGAGGGACCTAAACCCATGCCTCCATCCATCAAACCCAAACCCACACCCCCAAAGCCCAAGCCCACTCCAGGAGTGGGGAGGGGTGTTATGAGTTCCCATATTACTCTGAGAGATGAGGAGCTAGAGGAGATTAAGAGGGAGACTGACTTTTCTCACAACCAGATTAAGTGCAGTACAGCCAACCGTTCACCAGCCTGGATGTGAAGGGAAATGGGACTCTTAGTCGGGAAGATCTCCTGAAGATTCTAGAAATCACCTTTCACCCACAGAGGGACCAAATTATTGATGCTTTCTTTTCAGAGGGAAAGGACCAGGTAAACTTCGGGGGATACATGCAAATTTTGGCTTGTTTGACCCATTTGAATATACCAGTAAGGCACAAGCAAACAATCAAACCTGTTCCTAACCCTGACCCCAAATTCAGGCCTGCAGGTCATCCCACCCTATTATCCAGCAGTACAATTATGGGGCCTATTTCTCTAGCCTTGATGGTCTTGGTAGGATGGATTACAGTTTAGCCTAGTTTGGGTTCAGCACATGCACTATGGCCCTGGCCTTTCATCATCCTACTAACCGTCTGTACTGAACCCATTGGGAGGTTCCAGATCCACATATCCCAAACGACTTGACTTGGGAAATTTACAATATGGTAACCCAAGAGATTCTGAATTCCACATCACATGTGGCCCCTCCCAAAACTGGTTCCCAGGTCTAAATTTCAACCTGGGTATGTTTTTGCAACACACTTGGCCTGACAAGGTCACACAATCTTATTATTTTTATGTATGCTCCAGTTATATTATAGTAAAGACAGAATCAGACCGAAAAAACACCTTTAAATGGTTTACAGTGTGTTTAAAAACATACATAGGCTTGGGAAAGAGAAGAAAAAGGATAGAGAAAGTCCTTTAAAAGATAAAAAGAGTAGCTGGGCAGTGGTGGCGCACGCCTTTAATCCCAGCACTTGGGAGGCAGAGGCAGGTGGATCTCTGTGAAGATTTGTGTCCTGGATGGAGTAAGAAAGCCAGGATGGGGGAGGGGAGGCAAACTGTGGAAAGGAGGTAAAATTAGGATGGCAAGGTAGATGTTGAGAGACCCAGAAGAGGCCACATGAAGATACCCAGGGTATCCTGGGAAAGGGAGGCTGCTGTGGATTGGCTCACTTCCATTACATGTACACCTCATTTGGAGAGTCTTAAAACCATTGAGCAGGCCTTAAGTTTGCAGTCACTAAAAAAGAAAATGAGCATATCTAAGTAATAAAACCAAATTGATTTAAAAAAAATACTTTTATTATAAAAGTAAGAGAAAAGAGGGCAACATAAACCAGCAGAGAATTTAGCATGTATTTGAGAACTAATGTATCACTATTGAGTTTGAGGGCTGAGGAGAAGAATCATGAGGAAGAGTGTTTGCTGCACAAGCATCAGGACCTCAGTGCAAATCCAGAAGATACAGAAGAAGCCAGGCCTGGATATGCAATTGTACTGCTGTGGGAAGGCAAAGATAGAATTGCCAGGGCTTGCTGGCACCTAGCCTAGCTCCAGGTTCAGGGAAAGACCCTGCTTCAAAGGAATAATGCAGAGAGTGATAGAGCAGAACACGGAACTGCCACCACCACCTTGGCCGCCAGTGTGGTTCAATGGGAGCTTTTACTCCCATTTACTCAGTGGATTCCCCAGGCGCTCATCAGATGCTTTGTCTCTATCTTGGCTTTTAGTGGTGCTCCGTTCTCGAAAATAGTCTCCCACAAATGCATATGCTGCCTTTACGTGGAAACACACGCACTGACTGTGAGGTAAAGACCATTGTTCCTGGGAAGACAGGACCTACGTAAGGTCCTGTAAAGGGACGTGAGCAAATTCTTTAAGCTGGATGCCACATTGCAGCTCCACAAATCACACCGAAAATTAGCAGGGGGCCTATTTATGTCGGCTGAGGATGGAGTGAGAAATATATCAAAATATCATTTCTCCAGACATTTTGATATGTTTTCAAATTCTTGTGTTTAAAGTAAAAAGGCATGTTTTATGTTTTCCCATTCCGTGTTTAGCCAGTTTGTGGGAATGCCGGTTGAGGACAGTGATTCTTCATGCCTTCAGCCCTGAAGCAGAATGAAATAGGCTAGCTGTCTCCAGTGTCTTCACGAGGCTCCTTGAGTGGTCGGCATGCACACTTGTAGAGGGGTGTTGGTGTCCAGAGGAAAGAGGCAGAAGCAAACCGAAGCAAAGGTTCCAGGCTCCCCCCCCCCCGCTTCTTTTAGCTACACGTGGACCTCAGTGAAAGGACATTGTTTCTTAACAAAAGCAGCTTCTAAGTGGCTGTGTCCCTCTTTGCTAATCATCCCAGGTCTCTTCACTCTGTTTCTTGTCGCTGAAAGAATATGATTGGACCGCTCTAGCTTGTGTGGTCAGGAGGCAGGTCACATGATGGATTTTGACTGCTGAGTCCTCTTCTTTGGACTAGGATGGGAAATAGAGCTTCCTGCATCTAGCACTTTATCACTAGGGGTGTGAAAATCCTCTGCTCAGCAGACAAATTATCCCATGCTAATCACACGTGATTTCTAGGTGATTGGAGACATATTACATGGTGATGGGAAAATGTTGGCTGACAGAGAAGGCAAAGATAAATGGTGATTGACAGCACCTGTGCTTTTTACATGTCTCTACCCCCATGAAAGCTTAATTAGAATCTTCAGATTACCCAGTTGAGAGCTCCATGTAAGATGCCCTCTAACTTGAGTGTGTGCAGCAGACTATAGCAAAGTGTTTTACACCATGGAGACCTGTTGAGGTAAGTGCCAGGGCACACTGTTCTTTTTCTCATAAACTTCCATTTTCTTTAGTTCACTAAAACCTAATTTGGTGAAATAATCTTTGTTCCAGTCCCATGCTTGCATGGGAAACATTTTTTTATGCACGGAGCTATCTCGCCAGTCTGGGAAAACATTTTTTCCTCTCATGTCCTAAGAAGAGTCAGTTAAAGAGAATGATAAACCTTTTCTTTCTATACTAACCTTCCCCCTTTCAGAGGAAGGAGCCCTGTACTAAAGTCACATGTGGAACAGACACTGGAACACTTTTTAACCTTCTGCTTGGCAGTTATTCTATATTTTAAAACCTCAAATTGTTCATTGCTGCCAGGTCAGTTTTAGAAAGCAAAGGGGGTTTGTATAGAGTCACACTGTAGAGGCTCTTGGAAGATTCTTTTGAACATAGATTTTAAGATTGAACTCTCAATGTGTCTGTGTAACACATATCCTATTTTCCACCACTGTTTTATGGTTCTGTTTAGAGTAAACATTATCATAGTTCTGTATTTAGTTTTAGATGGATTAAAACAAGAGCAATATTACCAAACCACTGCATTGACCGGAACACAGGGGAAAGGACTGTGGTCAATACACAGTGTGACATCCTTCACTAAGGGAAGGGAAGATCATCTCGTTAAAAGACAGTAATCAATCACAGGAATTTTGAGGACCAAACAATATTGTTTCACACTGCTAATGAGAAGATTATGTAACCAACTTTCAATATGATAATCACAACAGACTATTTATTCACAGTTTGTCCTCACTGCTATAGGGATGAATGAGTAACTCTTTTCTCCATCCCCAAAAGTCTTCATGCTCAGCATTTTCACTCCTTCCCGTACAAATAATAGGGACCTGGAAACCCATTCCAGGCTCAGAGGTGATGGGTAGCAGGGTGGCAGTGATAGTAATACAGCTGTGTGGGCCCAAGCAGGGAAAACAAGAGAATCCTGTCCTACAGAGGACTGGACCTGGTGATGGAGGGTGAAATTAGTCTTTGAACATTCCTGGAGAGAAAGCACACACAAAGATGCAGGGTTCATACAAGAAGCTTACCAATAGCAGAGCAGGAAAAAGATTTAATATTAAGGACTTATATCTGATGTTAAAAATACTGGCGTTCTGAAAGCAATGAATTTTGAGCAATCAGTAGAATGAGAAGGCATCTTCTCTATCTAGACTATAAAGCACTATTTTATAAACCAATTAAAAGGCTGACACAATAGTGGCCTCATAGATATAGCTTGATTGACTCTTAGCAACCTTGTAATGTTAGCAACTACACAGAACAAGTAGACATTCCTGTAAGTTGAACAAATTGATGCTTACAAAGGAAATACAACTTCTTCACAAGCCCTTATTATACCTTCTGAAACTCTTTGGTCCAGAACGGCCACTGGACAGGTAGTGGCAGTTTCCCCAAGTGAACAAAGCAAAGTCTAAAGAGATGAAGAGACGCGTGTTTAACATTTACACACAGACTTAACTTCAATGACCTTAATGAAATGACCCTCAACCAGTGATAAATTGTTTTGGGAAGTAGAGAGCCAAACTTCCTCACCTCATCACCTGGATGATCCTTAGATGTGAGTTAGAATGTCTCCCTGGGATCTCCAGCAGCTTTGTGCCCCAATTTCCTACAGAGGCAACCTAATCATTTGATTCCCTTGTTGGATTTATTTTTCCTTCTGTCATATCCCTCACTTGCCATGAATCTTCCTGGCATAAATTATGTCATCATGTATGTTATTTCCACCCAAATCCATGCCTTAGGGTCCTCTTTTGGTGGGAAGAAACACAAATACCTATTGCTGGTTGGACTTAATGAACATTTAATAGATGCACAGCCCTACCCCAGTCCCTATAAAGGAGCCATTTATGACATTTTGGGGTCCATTACTTTGAACAAAGGTGACAACTCCAAAGAGGAAACATGAATAAATGAGAAAAAGCAAAAGATGACAGCTGTGTATATAGGTGGCCCTCATTGGGGATAAGATAGCACAATGGTGCTTACTTCCTAATGTATGACTCTCCAGGGATATTAAATGTGTCTTTCAGGGAAAATAATGTCATACTATTAAGAATTAGTAATACATACTTTCAGATGACATTAGCTTATTAATTCCAGTTCTATCTTAGTTGAACACAAATGCTGTTCAGTGTTTAGATGATTTATCAAGATATGAACCGAAGCTTGCCAAATCTCTAGCTGAAGTCATAAATAATTTCAACATCTTTTATTTCACATTTGCTGTTTAAAAGGCCATAATATTGGCAATGTATCATTGCTAGACTTTCTGCCTCAAATTATATTTTGAGCATGAAATCTATTTAAAAAGCAGCTTAACTCACAGCTTTCTTTAAAAGCATAGACTGATATCCACCTGCATCTGTAACTTCTCTGGGCAGAGTAAGGGTTCTACAGGTATTGATGCCCAGAATCTTGACTTCAAGATGGTTTGTCTCTTCCAAAATTCATGTGGAAATTTTGTTCCAAAGGTAAAATGTGGAGAGGTGCTGGTACTTTATGAGGTGTTTGGGTCTCATGGGGCTCTATCTTCCTAAAAGGATTGGTGCTAACCTTTCAGGAGTAAGTCACTTCTTGTGGGGAAGTGTTGGTCATTACAAGAGTGGTGCACAGAAGCACAGCTTCCTCTTCTTTCCTGTGCTCTTGTTCCTGACATGTAATCCTTTCTGCTGTTCCACAGGATGAGGCCCTCACCAGATGGCACCCAGGTGCCAGTGTGATGCTCTTAGACTTCCCAGCAAGATAAATTTGATTTACAAATCACCCAGCGGCAAACAGATTGAGACATGTGCTGACTTCCAGAAAGAAGAGTTGACTGAGAGTTGATGGAAGACCTTTTCTCTATTCCAGCCCTAGATTTCAACTGATTTCTAAGCTCTGTTCAAACAAGTCCCTTAACTGCAATTAGAATAACAGTTATATATAATGTATGAACACAAAACTCTAGACTATACCAACACATTGCCACCATTTTTATTATGCTAAAGCATCAGGGTTCTAAGGAAGTGACAGGCAAGCCACAGTTGCACAACTAACCTACCAGAATTCTCAGGTTATTGGCCAGGTTGTGGGGTCACTGATAAGTTGAGGGAAAGTACTGCCATCCCCAAACCCCAAACTACCAAATGTGAGACTATCTATAGGATATTAGAGTCTCTTGAAGAGCCACTTCACAGAGGGAGACTTTCCTGAAATGACCTGACACTACAGCTCCACAGAAGCATCGCACAGAAAGATGTGGTGGGGACCAGTTATGAAATCAGTGGTTCTGAGCCAATCTATACAACCTCCTCCAGAGATCCTAGTCATTGCAGGGAAGACAGAGCAGTGGGAAAGAAGAAAGGCAAGGCTTAGGACTCCTCATGGAGATGCTAGAAAGGAGAGGTACGGAGAAACTACTAGAAGAACCTTCTGTTGGCATTATAGTGAATAGGCCCTTCCATGAAGTCAATCGATCATCGCTCAAGTTTCAAAACAACTGACTGAGAATGGATGACTTCACAGGGTGTTGAAAACCTGTGAAGATGACAACACCCACCAACAAATCATTGCAGGGAAGCAAGGAATGAGCACATTGTCACCACCAACTGGATACGCAGTAGTCCAAAGCTTGATGAAACATGGCAAGTGTTGAATTATTTTGGACCAAAGAAGCTATCAACACATCTCTCTATGTACATTATTCTTCCAATGAGCTTTCCTTTTGTATTTTTATCCTTCTGACTATGTATCCCTGCTTCTAGTGGTAAACACACACACACACACACACACACACACACACACAATACCAGCCCACCCTCTCCTGTACTATGGGGGCAGTGCCTGGCAGGACTAACCACGTTCCTGCCCCTTCCACCCACATGACACCGTGCTTGTGAGCCAGCATTTACCTTTAAAAAATTGATTATGATTTAGAAGACACACAAAAAGTTAGACATATCCAAAATGTAAAATTATATATTTTCCAGTCATTATACCTGTAACACCTGACTATCATCCTAGAAGCTTTATTCTTGCCCTTCTCATACTTTGTCCCCGCTCTAAGTGACTGAATATTTTTATGTCATGGTAAATTATGTATATAGTCAAGAATTTCAGGTTGACAAGATGACTTAATAGGTAACAGCCCTTGCCACAAAAGCCTAATGATCTGAGTTCAATCCTCAGAACCCACATAAAGGTGGAAGAAGAGAATTAACTACACAGAGTTGTCCTTTGGTTGGCTTCCATGTTCATGCTGTGATATGTGTGCCTCCCCACTTTGTACACACACACACACACACAAACACACACACATACACACCTTAATAAAGTTTAAAAAGAATTTCAACACATGGAATCACGTTTTTTATCTGATCCTTTGATGCATACTTATTTTGAGATTTGTCCATGATACAACGTAACCAATAGTTCCTTTTCACTGTTAAGTAGAATTTCATTGTATGGGTATGTCATAACTTAATATCCATTCACCCACTGATAGCTATTTGGATTGTTTTATGATTATTGGCTATTGCAAACAAAGCTACTAGCACAATTAAACATAAATATTTGTGGAAACATATGATTTTACTTCTTTTGCATAAATTCCTAGGGATGCAAGGAGTGTGTATTCAACTTTTAAAGGCACTGCCATGCAGTTTCCTAAGGAGAGGGCATCACGGTAAACATCCTCAGCAGTGCCTGTTCCGGTCAACCTTTAAACTGTAGCTTTGTTAGCAAGCACATAGTGATCTCCTGTGATGTTCAAGTCCATGTGACTAATGCTTAATAGTACCTAACACCTTTTATGTTCCCATTTGAAATGTGTGTGTGTTTTGGTGACATGTATGCTGGTTGTTTTATTGCTGAGTCTGAGATTGTTTTCTTAGACATTTTATGAACTAGTCTTTTTTATCACATAAATACCTGCCTGCCTTTCTCTCTTTCTGCTCTCTCTCTCTCTCTCTCTGTGTGTGTGTGTGTGTGTGTGTGTGTATGTAGGGAAGGCAGTACATGTGACAGCATAGTGTGTGGGCTTCAGGGATTGAACTCACGTGTGTGTGGGCTTCAGGGGTTGAACTCACGTTATCAGACTTGGTGACAGGTGCCCCTACATATTGACCAAACTCTCTTGTTTGCCCTCCTTCTTTTCCTTCATATGTGGCTATCCAGCTATTTCAATATTTGTAACACATTTGAACGTGATGAGGACACTGATATAAAAGGAACTACACACAGATAGTAGGGACATATGGACAACAAATTTCATGTAAAGGAAGAAACAATTAATTCTCAATTATTTTTTGTTGTTGTTTTTCAAGACAGGGCTCCTCTGTGTAGTTCTGACTGTCTTGGAACTAACTCTATAGACCAGGATGGCCTTGAATTCAGAGATCTACCTACCTCTGCCTCCCCAGTGCTGAGATTAAAGGCATGCACCGCCACCACCTGGTGATATTCTCATTTCTTAATAAATGAATAAAAGATAGGAGATATAATCAGGAGGCCTTAGTGGGTCCTGCTGTATTTGTATGCTCTGATACAAACTCTTCAGCAGGATTCATTAACACTGCTACTGAACATGGGAGACTGAAAAGGCATTAAGTGAATTGTGTCATCTAACAACAGGAACTTGGGGTGCAATGCCTCAAACTGGTAAATCATGACTGAGTAAGATAAGATTACTCTTGAGTGACATAAATATAACTTGAGGCTTGGTAACTCCTCCTTTGCTGTGTAGCTGGAAGGAGGGATGACATAAAAGTCTATTTTGAGGGTAGAGGCACAAAGGCCATGAGATTCTAGCCAGTTGAGGCTGTAGAGTAGCACCCTGTCTCAAAAAAAAAAAAAGCCGAAATGAGTAACAGTGAAGGTCAGGAAGGGACAGATGTCAGATACTATTATGTCTTCTCCTCCTCCTCCTCCTCCTTCTTCTTCCAAAAATAACAACTCTTTATCATCACTAACTGTCTTAGTTAGGGTTTTCTACTGCTGTCAAGAGACACCATGACCATGGCAACTCTTATAAGGAAAAGATTTAATTGAGGGGGCTCACTTGCAGTTTCAGAGGGTCAGTCCATTATCATCAGGCAGATGTGGTGCTGGAGGAGTATCTGAGATTACTACCTCTTGCCGGCAACTGGAAGTCAACTGAGACACTGGGTGGTATCCAGAGCATAGGAAGCCTCAAAGCCTGCCCCCACAGTGATACACTTTCTCCAACAAGGCCACACCCATTCCAACAAAGCCACACTTCCTAATAGTCCCACTCCCTATGAGATTATGGGGGCCAGTTACATTGAAACCACCACATTAACAATATGTATTTAATTTTTCTTTTTAAAAATTGTCTTGAAAACACAAGTATTCGAATTGATTTTTTCCCAGTAAAGTTGAGCCCTTTTTTCTCAAAAAGGAGCTAAATAAGACTTTCAATATGGTTAAATAAGATAAATGTGAAAACCAGCCCATTGGTGATTAACCGACTAACCTGTTAGGGTCCTCTCCAAGAATGAGGCTGCCAGGTTCAGCAAGTAATAACAAAAAGTGTGAGGTTCCTTCTCTACAGCATTTAAGGTATATTCAAAATGTCTCTTGTGTTTTGAAATTCAAGTTTAACTTAACAGTCTATGTTACCCAGCAATCTTACCCAAGGAATACTAGAATTGAATTGGAATGGAAAAGAAATTGTAGAAATGAAGCCCTGGAGGGGAAGAGGGTTGGAAGACTTTTGTTTACTTACGCCAGCAAAAGCAGTTCAGAGTTGACCTCAAGATGTTGCTCTGGTGTGGTCCTGCCATCACAGTCCTCATGATCTGCTCTGGATGGTTACAGCAAATGCACTTGACTATAACGTCATGATTGCAGCATGACCACCAATAATGAAGCAAGTGTATGCAGTTCTTCCTTTGACTCAGGGCAGTGCTGTGGGCATTCCGAATGCTGTGGTTTCATGTTTGTTGTTCTGGTGTTACTTCTGACTGAAGTTCCTGAAAACACAGCATGGCTTTTCATGATATTGTATAAAAATGTGTAGATAGGCAGTGGCAGTGGGTGTAGCCTCATGAACCTCCATTTGCCCAGTACCCCAAATCCAAACCAACCAACTCATGGTCTTTCTCAGGTATTTTATTTATTCACATGTTCACTCCCTAACTCTCCCCAGTTATTCTCAGGCCAATTCAACACACCACCTAATTTCAGCTCTTAAATATTTCAGTCTTCGTTTTCTTTAAATATAACTGCAACACTCTCATCGCATACACTCCAAAATCAACAATAATTTCCACTCCCCCAAAAAACATTTAATAAATAAAATTTATTACATGGAACAAAAATGACCTCATAGGATTTTAGCTAACATGAACCCTTCTGGCATTAATTAAACACCACAAGCAAATTTAAACACCATTTCGGCTCCACTTAAGAGCAGTCAAATTCAAACAGTCCAATAGGGAATGGAAGTACAGTGCCATTTTTAAAAGGAGGTATCAATATTGTAGATTCATTCAGTTACGGATTCAACAGCTGTTTATTGAACATGTGTCTTGTTAAGGGCACAAAGATCAATAGGCTATGTTGGCTGGCCAGGGGCCCCAGGGCTCCTCCTGTCTTCACTTCCCTACCCTGGGACTACAGGCATGTTTGTCTTCACACTTGCAAGGCATACAATTTACCTCCTGAGCCCCCACAGTCTGTGACATAACCATACATGAAAATAATGTAGTGTGAGAAGACAGTCCTCCTCGTCCTTATGAAACAAGAAGATTTACACCTAAGTAGGTCAAATTCAAAGCAGAAGAAATCACTTATCAATAAGGGTGGGGATAGAACTGATTATTGAAACAAATGGAAAGGGCTGAGGGGGTAGTCGAACACTTGCCTAGCTCTAGGTTCAAACCTTACCACAGCTCAAAACAAATGCACAAACAAAAAATAAAAATAATGAAAAACCTATAGGGGAGTGGAGGGCTATTTCTGAGAGTCAACGTGAACATATCCATAAGAAAAAAAATCACCTATGTTATTAATTTTAAAAATTATTTATTTTGTGTATATGAGTGTTTGATCGTATGTATGTTGGTGCACCATGTGCATGTCTGATGCCAACAGAGGACAGAAAAGGAATCAGATCCCTTGGAATTAGAGTTATAGACAGTGGTGAGCCTCCATGTGGGTGTTGGGAACTGTAATAGTCAGTGCTCTTCACTGCTGAGCCATTTCTTAAGCCTCTAAATTATTAATGGAGTGATAATTCACTAATTAATCAAGAGTAAAGATGAGAGCTTCCCCTATCCTTGTGAACCTCTTATTCCTGGCCCACTTGGCAAAGTTCTGGGTGCACAGTGTTAAGTCAAACAACATCTAATGAAGAAGGAAAAACTCACTTTTATTCAATTGAGTCCTAAAACACTCTTCGTACACAATATTATTTTCATATACAAAGATCATGCCCCAACATAGGGAGGGAAACCCAGGAGGGAGAGTGAAAGTATGACGTATGCTTATGATCCCAGTGTGTGTACGGGGGCACCAGAGAAGTCCTGAGGCCCACTGGCGAGCCAACCTAGACTACATGTCGAGTTCCAGGCCAGTGAGAGACATTGTCTAAACATGAATAATAGCTCCACATGTATGTGCTCCTGTTCCCGCCTGTGCACATCCCATAGATTATGTCATTGGACCCTTGCCACCTCCAGAAAGGAGTACTGAATTATTTTCCACAGAGGGGGCATGCAGAATATTTGGGGTGTGCGTGTGCAGAGTTTTCTTTCTTAGACTCCGGTGACTTTCATACAGCTAAGCAGTTCATTGGAGGGTGACTTCTTACCCTATTTACTAGGCAGAAGGACCAAACCATCTGTGGCTTTGCAGTTGCCCCTTTCTGCCTGATGGCCTTTTAATGAGCATAGATGTGATTTAGTTTTGATCATTTTTGTCTGGAAATCAATCCCCGGGTGAGGGTTTGCCAACCACTTGCTTGTAACTGGTTGCATCTTAAAGGGTTTCCCTCGAGTGTGTGAGGGTTGGGGGAGATGGGATGAGACAGTGAGTTAAAATGTAAATAACTCTCTGTAACCATGACGAGAGCTGCAAGCTCAACATTGTCATGTACTTGTATGTCCATGTGTGTCATGTACTTGTATGTCCATGTGTGTCATGTACTTGTATGTCCATGTGTGTCATGTACTTGTATGTCCATGTGTGTCATGTACTTGTATGTCCATGTGTGTCACAGTACTGTGAATGTACACAATGAAAAATTTTTAAAAGAATTTAAGAAAAACAACCTTTTTTTTTTTTAAAAAAAGAGAACCCAAACCACAATGGGGAAAGTCCGTATGTTTCCCAGCTGCCCCACAGTGCCATAAATGTCCACGGGGTTACTTTCCATATTGCTGTGTTTATTTATATAGGCTCAAATAGACCCTTTTAAAGGCTTAGCTTAGTGTGGCTGTCGCAGACAGCTAGTTTACACCAAGTCCTTCTTGGCATGACTTGAAAGCAAACGGTAAGTGGTGTAAACAATTGTATATGATTATAGGCTGCCAGATAATGGACATCTGGAGAAAAAACAAAACTTATTAAACAGACAACAAATAGCTGAGGTAAATATCAAATCTGTGAACTGCACAAAACACAGAGCTGGTTCTCCTCAAAACCTTATTAACATGGCACAGCTGGATTAAAATAAAAAGAGCCATTTAAACATTAAAGGGACGGGGGATCTTGAAGTTAGAAAGTCTGGACTCTGTTCCTGTCTCTGTCACTAATTCACTAAGTGACATTGATCTTGTCTCTGATTTGCCTGTGTTTTCCCGCCAGCAGAAGGGATTTCAGAGCTGTTGCTGAGATCATAGAACAGTTGCCAGATGCGTCTCAGGATAGGATCAAAAGAAAACTGTTCTCTGCTTATGTCCCTCTTATCCTGTGGTCTCCAAAACCTTGTGTTTTCTCAGAATTAGAGTTGGGGAAGGAAAAAAACTGCTGAAGGAGATGGAAAGTCAAAATCAGGCCAAGCCAGGCATGGGAGTGCACACCCACTAGCCCAGCATGTAAGAGGCTGTGATTGTCTCTTGAGTTTTGGAAGAACCAGGGCTCATAGCAAGACACTGACAAAGAGAGATAGAGGAAAGAAGATGGAGGGAAAGAAGGAGGAAGAGAGAAGGGAAGGAGGGAGGAAGGGAGGGAAGGAAGAGAAGACAAAGCAAGAGGAGGAGAGGGAGGAAGAAAGAGAAAAGTTAGAAACAGATTCATTAAGTTTTCTAGACCGACCTTGAATTTATGATCCTCCTGACTCAGCCTCCTGAGACTAACTGAATTTATAGGCATGTGCCACTACTCCTGGCTTCTGTGATGGTTTTTTTCATTTATTTTCTTGATCTTATCTTTTTCATTTCCTCTTCTTTCTTCCCTCCCTCTCTCCCTTTCTCCTTCCCTCCTTTCCTTCTTTCTCAATTTTCTCTCTCTTTCTTCTCTGGGTCTCATTTAGCGCAGGCTGACCTTGAACCCCTTATTTAGCTAAGGATGACCTTGAACTTGAACCTACTCCTTCCACCTCCCAGGTACTGAGATTGCAGACATAGGCCATCATCCTCAGTTCACACGGTGCTGAGAACTGATTTAGGACCTCAGACATTCCAGGAAAGCCTTCTGCCGACTGAGCTGCACCTCTGTCCCTCAGAAGCTGCCATTTGACTTTGGCTCCTTTATTCATTTGGCATTTTGATTTTTATAAAATGCCTTCTGTGTTGTGTACTAACCAGGTTCTATAACAGGACAGAACTGAGAGAGCTGTGTGTGGGTGCGCGCGCGCATACATGCACGCGTGTGCATGTTAAAAGGTTATTTATTAGAGTGGCTTACAGACCGTGGTCTGGATAGTCCAACAATGGCTGTCTTTGGACAGAAGGTCTAAGAATCAAGACGTTTAGTTCATGAGGCTGATGTCTCAGCTGGTCTTCAGTTTATGTTGGAATCATGAAGTAGTGGGCTCTAACGTCAGTAAAGGAATGCTTTGACGGCAGGATAAACAAACCTTCTAGTGAGACTGATGGCAAACAGGTGTAAAGAAAAAGCTTTCTTCTTCTGTGTCCTTTACGTGGGCGGCCACCAGAAGGCACGGCCCAGATTTAAGGTGAGTACTCCCACCTCACATGGTCCAATCAAGAAAAATCCCTTCCAGGTGAGGCCAACTGTTTGGGTTTTAGTTGATTCCAGATGTGCTCAAGTTGGCAACCAAGATTAACGATCTGAGATGGCTAGTTGCGATTGTCAACTGACAAGATCTATGATTGCCTATGAGATAGGACTCCGTGAAGCCTGCAGGGATCAGCTGTTTTGGGTTAGTTGAGATGGGAAGACATACTTCAACTGTGGATGGCACCATCCCAAGGATAGGACAGTTCGTGGACTGAATAGAAAGAAGAAAGGGAGCTGAACACCATCATTCATCTTCCTGGCTCCCTGGCTGAGGTGCAGGGTGACCAGCTGCCTCAAGCCCCCATTGCCATCACTTCCCACGACGATGGAGCATATCCTGGAACTGTGAGCTAACTTCCTTCCTGAAGTTCCTTTCGTCAGTATTTTATTACAGTGAGACAGTAGCTAAGACACTTTCCTTTTAAAAATGTTTTTAAAAATACACTATTTCATTTTTACTTGCCACATGATAATTAATTGTACCTAATTCTGGAATACAACCGGCTTTTTTTCTATTTTCTTTTTATTTTGAGATTATAAAATAATTCCATCATTTCCCCCTTCCCTTTCCTCTCTCCAAACTCTTGCAGAAACTTTTTCGTACACTCTTTCAAATTCATGGCCTTTTTAATTTAAACTAATTGTTTGCATATATGTATATACATATATATTCCTAAATATAACCTGCTCAGTCTGTATAATGTTACTTGTATGTATGGCTGACCATTTGGTATTAGATAAGTGGCGTGCTCTTCCATGCTGGGGAAGACTGTTTTCCTCACTCTCAGCATTACTGAGTTGCTTGCAGTTCTTTGTGTAGAACTGAAGCCTCATGGCTTCCTCTTCTCCATTTTGGCATTGCCTATTACCTACTGTTCATATATATGTATACATATATACGAATAAACATGGCTGAGTATCTGTGGCATAGGGTGTTGAGTCCTTTGGGGAATATAGCTAAGGTATAGCTGATATGCATAGCAGCATATACTCAAAGAACTTTTGAATTCTCCAGACTGATTTCCAGAGTGACTGCATCTATTTGCAATTCCGGAACGCGTATATGAGGGCTCCCATTCTCCATATTTCCTCCAGCTATCACTTCCTGTCAGTTGTTTTCTTGATTTTAGAAATCCTGACTGGGAGAAGATAGTAGTGATATTTTATTCGTATTTTAATAATTAAAGCTTTCCTGAAGACCAGAGAACAAAACAGCCTCACTGGTCAGCCTTACAGACCAGGCAGTGGTGACACATCCCAGTAGCCACACCAGTTTGCCATAGAAACCAGGCAGTAGTTGTGCATGCCTTTAATCCCAGAACTAGAGAGGAATATAAAATGGGAGGAGACAGCTCTCAGAGACAGTCTCATTCTGAGATTTCTGGAAGCAGGATCGCCATTTCGGACTGAGGTTGAGGGGAGCCAGTGGTTGGCTGTTTTGCTTATCTGACCTTCAGATTGAACCCCAATTTCTGTTTCTGGATTTTTATTAATCGTGCTAGAGAAGATGATATTTCAAAGTAGTCTTAATTAGTATTTCTAGAGTTCCCAAGGTTATGTAACACCTTTAAAGATGTTCCTTAGCCAGTTTTACTTTGTTTTAGGTCCATAACCATCTTTTGATTAGGTTGTTTGCTGTGGTGGTTTGAATGAGAAATGTCCCCCACAGGCTCAGTTATTGAACACTTGGTCCCTGGCTGGTGGTGTGTTTTGGGGATGTCACAGGATCTCTAGGAGGTGGAACCTTGCTGGAGGAAGTGCATCACCGGGGTGATTGGCCTCTGCCCGTTTCCAGTTTGCTCTTTCTTCTGTTCGGTTGCAAACATAGCTCAGTTTCCTGATCTGGCTGTCTGACGCCCAGCCTTCCTCACCATCATAGACTCTAACCCTCTGGAACTATAAGTGACAATAAACACTTTCTTCCCTAAGTTGCTCTTGGTCATTGGAATCTGTCAGAGAAACAGAAAGTGACCAATACATTCGTTTTCTTGTTTGCTTTCTGAGTTCTCCGTGTATTCTGCATATTAATCTTCAGATGGATAGCTGGCAAAAATTCTCTACCATACCGTGAACTTACTCTCTACCTGCTTGCTTCCTTCACTGAACAGAAGCTTTTCAGTTTTAGGAGGTCCCATTTTCCCATTGTTGACCTTAATTTCTGAGCAAATTCAGTTCTATTCGGAAAGTCCTTCCCTCCACCCGCAACTTGTAGGGTCCTGCTTACATTTGTTCCCAGCACTTTCAGATTTCACACTTAGTCACACTTAGGTTTTTGGTCCATTTGGGGTTGATTTTTGGGTAGGGTGATGGTTATGGGTCTACTTTCATTCTTCTACAGGTAGATTTCTAGTTGTTGGAGATGCTACCTGTAATAGTAAAGCGGCACAGTTCCCCAAGGGCTGGCAGCAGGCAACTGGGTCCCACCACCCGAGGCCTCTGTAGGTCCCAGGAAGTTGGTGGGTGAGAGACCTCGGAGAGTTGTTGGTGGGGCAGTCGGTCCCACGAGGAACCGTGGTGGGTGAGAGACAGAGACAGATAGACATGCCATGTGGAGAGAGAGTTTGAGTATAGTTTATTCAGTGGGTTATGGAGGGGAAAAGGAAAAGGGGCAAGGGGAGAAGGGGGACGAGGAGAGAGGCAGAGAGAGAGAGAGGGAGAAGAAGATGGAGGGAGAGGGAGAGGGAGACGGAGAGGGAGAGAGAGAGAGAGAGAGAGAGAGAGAGAGAGAGAGAGAGAGAGAGAGAGAGAGAGGGGAGAAGCTCAGGCTGGAAGCCCAAGGAAGATCAGCTTGTTCTGCTTAAGAGGGAGGGAGTGGGTGGGGCTTGCCTCTTAAAGGGACAGGATAGACCATTACACTACCTTTTCTCTAGTGTATCTTTGGCCTCGTCAAACATCAAACAGTTACATATGCTCAAGTCTGAGTCCTCTATTTTTCACAGTTAATATATGCTAAGACTAACATTCCGTGGCACATGGCTGTGATCCCAGCACTTAGAAAGCTGAGGCAGGAGGATGGCTGTGAATTCAAGGCCAACATGGGTTATGCGTGAAACTTGTCTTTGAAAACCAAAGCGAAATACTTGTAGAAAAAAAAAATCTAGGGAGATAGCTCAGTCATTTCTAAGTTTGTTTGTAATCCTAATTGCGAGGAGGCAGAGCAGATCTCTAGGGCTTGCTCCCCAGAGCTGAGGCTGGGATAAAATCTCAGGCAAACTAGAAACTGTGGGTCTCTGCAACTGCTGAGAAAACATTTGCTGCTTCTGTGCTGCCGGTCTGGCTTTATGCTTGAAGTAATAGATCTGTCCTTTATATCTGTCAGCAGGAAATGCCCGGGGCTGCCGGGAGTCACTCAGCTTATATTTCATGTGGCACATCTGTTTTCCCTGTGACTGGTTGCATTTTGATCCCTCTTAAAAGATGCATTTGGAAAAAAGAGACTAACACATTAGGAAACCATTCAAGAGGCATCATCTATGTTGGTGAGGACTATTGTAAGACATTCACAATGGAAACGGGGCATTTGACAGCCATAGGTATCTGAGCATTCAGAGTTCAAGTTTTTATTTTCTGTATACACACACACACACGCACAAAGTTGTTAAAAAATAATCTGTCTCACAGATTAAAATGGTGCTAATTATGTAACTGTGATGATGACAGCATCAAGGCTCAAATAGGTTCTGCCCTGAGCCTTTCCGCACTAGCACCTAGCAGAATGCTAATAGACTCCATTCCTGTTCCATTTCTTGAGTCTGTTTCTGTGATGTGGTAACTTGAATTCAGAAAATCAATCCAACCTTAGCACCCCACTTTGCTGTTTAGTTTGGGTTGGTAATGTGAGACACAGTCTCACTCTGTAGTACAGGCTGGCCTGAAACTCACCATGTAGCTGAGCCTGGCCTTGAATTTACAACACCTACTGTCTCATTATCCCAAGTGCTTAGATAATGACACGAGCCACCGTATTGACTCCCTTTGATTTTAATGATCAAGAACGACACAGCTGATTCCTCACCTCTGGCTGCTCTATCAATGGGTCTCACCTAGACGAGACACAGGAGATGTGGCCAAGGCAGAGGACAGAGTACCAGCAAGAGGAATGGGTGTGGCTCAGTGGGCAGTGACTCACTTTTTTAATCCTAATAGGAGAAGGAGGGAAGGAGAATTAGGAGTTCAAGGTCATCTTCAGTTAAATAGGCAATTTAAAGTCAGCCATAGATAAATGAGATCCTGTATCCAAAAAAAAAAAAAGAAAAAAATCTGAGCAATAGAAGATGGGGAGCAAAGAATGAGAGGGAGGCAGAAACAATGGTCTTAGCCAGTGTCCTCATCTTGTGCTTGGGTGGAAGAACTAGAGGGTCAAGGATGTTGTTTATCACATCATCATGATACACAAAAGCCAGACATGATGGCCCATGCTTGTCATCCCAGAACTTGGGAGGCTGATATAGGACAACTACTAGCTCAGGGTCAATCTGGGCTGTTAGTGAGATAGTGCTTCCAAGACCTGCCCCCACCCAAATTAAAGTAGAATGTAGTTGTCCTTGGTCTTGAGGAGGATTGGCTCCAGTATCTTCCTCGGGAGATCAAAGCACACAGAGTTCTGAAAATGGAGTAGTATTTGTGCACAATCTATGCACACAACCTCAGCAACTTAAACCTTCTCCAGATTACTTATAAAACTCAACATTGCTTGAGTTCTATATCAACACTAGTTATACTGCTCAAAGAACAGCAGCAAGAAAAAAAAATAGGACTGTACATTTCAGTATGCTTGCAATTTTTTTCTAAAAGTTTTCAGTTTATAACTGACTGAGTCATGAATGTAGAACTCAGAGATACGGAGGCCTGCTGTTGATGATTTTATATATATGCATGTATTCTTAGAAACATAATCAAAGACCGGATAATTCTCATCTAACTGCCAAACAGTAGGAGTAGGAGGAAGAGCTAGAAGACACAGAAATAGATTTAAACACTTTTCTTACCAGAGTTGGTAAATAGTCTAAAGTTTGGATGAGCAATGACTCAGTGGTTAAGAGCACTTACTGCTCTAGCAAACCCCCTGGTTTTGTTCCTGAGTACCCATGCTTCCCCATGCTTACAACCACTTATAACTCTAGCTCAGGGGGATCTGGTGCCCTCTTTGAGCCTCTATGTGCACCCACATGCACATGGTGTACCAAAACTCATGTGCACACACACACACACACACACACACACACACACCTACTTTTTAAGTCTAAAGTTAAATCAAGAAATTGAGAAATAAACTTAGAAATGTGATACAGACCAGCAGAAGGAGCAGGTATCCACACCTTATTTTTGCTGTTTGGAACAGAGAGCAGGGAGATATCAGGGAAGATACGGATTTCAGCAAGCGTGCAGAAGTACTCTTGCTGTTGTGTGCACAGGGACTGTAGTGAAGAAGAGCCCTAAATCTTGGCATGTTGGTGTTCTATAATCCCAGCACTCAGGATGTGAAGACTATAGGACTGTGAGTTTGAGGCAGCCTACAAATATAGTAAAATCCAACAAACAAAGGAGGAGTCGAGAAGCTGTCTTAGTCATTAAAGTACTTGTTAAAAACAAAACAAGAGGGCCTGAGTTTAATCCTCAGCACTCATGTAAAAATCTGGCAGAGAAAGACAGACCTAGGGCCTGAGGGCTATCCTGGCCACCTATAATTGGCAAGGCTCAGGTCCCGGCGACATCCCCTGTCTCAAGAGACAAAGGCGATGGCACCTAGGAACAAGACTCGAGGTTGACTTCTTGCCTCCACTCACACATGCACACACACGTGTGCACATGAACACTAAGGTGCAGCCTAGTGCACACTCCAGTGAAAAGATGGTTCTACTACAACACGAAGATATATTCCAATTCTTTAGGAAAAGCGAGCCACATTCTCTGCGTTATTTGTTCTGTGAGCTTTCAGAAAGTTGAATTAGAACGACTTATACTTAGTTTGTGTGCCACGCACCTTAGAAATACTTGGAAACACCTGAACTACCAAGCAAAGAAATATTTCTAGAAGGGGGTGCTATAGGAATTTAGAGGGAAAGCAGGTACAAGTCTACTTCCTTAACCCCAGCAATAGCAGAAAGATCACCTGTAAGTATTTAATGCTAAGAGCGTTGGTACTGACCTAAGTATTCCTTACTTACTGTCACCTTTCAGAGACCCCTCCTGCTCCTCCTGGCCTCCCAAGGTTCCCAGGTTTCACTCCTTTCTACCTAGAGCTCATTTATCCCACACAGGCCACGCTCCACGCTCCACCTCATGCACCTTCCATCGGTATTAGTTCTTTCCAAGCACGCAATGTTCTCTCAATGGATTGCATGTCAGCTGCAGCGGTGGAGAAGGGGGTGCTCTTTGCTTGGGTAGGGACAGAGGGTGATGCTTTCATTGAAAGACAGAGAGTTTAGTCTAAGCATCAATAACATTCCTCATTCCCAGAGAGCACTCAGCACAGCTCGTTCACAGAGCAGTTGCTGGTTACATACAGATAAATGCAAACAGAGTGGAGGACCTGCTTCCCTTTCTCTCTGTGTCTCATTTTCCTTCCTAGCCAAGAGTCATTATGGCTCAGCTTGCTCCTATGAATTGCAAGCTTTCTGTGCATACAGGGGACCCTGAGGATTAGAGAATCATGTTAAGTTCAGATGCACTTTCTAATGGACTGTCTCCCGCTGTGTTTGCCATTTTGGGAACTTGGCATGTCCCCTCCTTTAAGCATTTCTCATTGGAGGGTTTCTTCCAGTCCTTCCAGTTTCACATCATCCCAGGATGACATTCATTTTCTAGGGCATCTGTACATGGGCAGGGGATGAAATGGTAGGGGAGGGCATTCAGATCAAGTTGAGCCTCCTATGTTGAAAGCCAGGCGGGAGAGACCTGGTATCACACCGCCATCTCCTCTAGAAACCGAGTTCCATGGACACCAAGCCCTCACAATTGCTCCTGTGATGTTGACTTCTAATGGCAAGAACAGCTTGTTCTTGTTCTGAAGGGAGCCACGCCTCTGGAAGGCTGGTGGGCATGCTCCTCATTTGTGCCAGAAAGCTTTGCGGGTTCACAGTGGGTTCTTGTCTGCAGCGACTGCAGACAGACAGGGGAAAATAAACCTGTATTTTTGTAGCCAGTTGTGGTGGCACACACCGGTAGGATTTGCTGAAGGAGGGGGAGGCAGGAGGATCATGAGTTTGAGTCTGGACTACACATTAAAAAAAAATTAAAAAAAAGAATGAATGTAGGTGCCTTCTTTCCATTAAGTCAATGTCAAAACTTGCTTTTGTGGATAGTAAAAACTCAAGCCTAATAGTTAAAAAAAAAAAAAAAAACTGAACACACACATACAAGACAGTCTTCCTGCAGACTGGCCGTGTTTTCCTCATGAATTCTGAACACCTACTGCCTTCTCCTGGCTGGTCAGTGTATAAAATGGGCTTGGGACCTGCAAACAGCACTTCTGTAGAAACTCTAGCCATCTCCAGGAGGAAATTTCCTTTACTGTCAAGTTCAAGAACTCTGAGAAAAATCACCCTTGGTTTTATAAACAAAACGACCCAGGGCCCTGAAACAGAAGGGATGAGTCCTGTGATTAGGGTAGAGGGGGTTGGGGAGGTGACGATTGGAACATTCACACTTCCTTGGTTTTATGGTCAGAGAAAGCGGTTCTGACTTTCACAGAAACCTTTGTCATTTCATTCCGCTGGTGGACCTTTGCTGCTCCTTGGCCACCCAAGAGCTCCTCTCTCCTGGCCGCACTCTAAATCCCCTCAGGAAGTCTCTTTCATTCTGAAAGCTGCTGTTGGAGCATGGGGAGATAATTTGCCCTACCTCCTGCTCCAGGGGTAGACTGTGGTGGCCAATAAAAATCTGGATTTCCCATCAACCTAAGCAGTAACCCAGTATTATCCCTGGAAACACAAAGGCCATTTGTCAGGAAATCATGCTTCTGTCTTCTTCCACAGGTGCAAAAACAAAACACATCAACATCGCAATTCATTCTTCCTCGCAGCGGAGACCTGGGCCTGGAGTGGTAGCAGATGGAAAGGAGGAGCTATGTGACAACCAAGGATACAACTGAGACAGACAGCAACCAGGACCCTGGACTGCGGCTTCCTGCACCCTTGTTTGGATCTGCCAGACCCAGTGTTGTCTGAGGCCAGCGCCTATGCAGACATTTCCTTTATGCAAGCCAAGAGACTCAATCGACTATTTAAGCCAGGGTGAGCTGGCCTCCCCATTGCTTCTGACAAAATAGCCTTGGATAATATAAGCCCCTTGCTTAGAGCCTTTTATATCTCCCTACTGTCAATAAAAATAAGTTAATGGATATTTATGGACTTGGTGGTGATAGTGCCATGGTGTGTAAGTATAGCCAGTTTCACTAAGTTGTGCACATTAAATTTGTACAACTTTTCTTTCTGTGTCAACAATACCTCAATAAATGATTATTTTTTTAAAGAAAAGCTAAAATTCACCATCTTAGCATCTGAGACCATACGAGGCTGGTGTAATGCCAATTTTTCTATTCTGGTCAAACTAATCTCATTGAAGTTCCCAGAGTCTTGTCCTTTTCTAGGCTTTATCCATTCTTCAAAGGTTGCTGCCCTTAAATTTTTGTACTCCCCCATCCTTGCAGGGTGTGCTCATCGTCTGGGCCTGTCTCTCCTCGCCGTCTTCCCCAGCTGTTGCTATCACTGTGACTTCCTCACCTCTTTGTGTCATCTTCTGCCAGAAATCACTCAATGTGGGTTTAGCTTGTCTTCTTTGGGGCAGATCTTATCGTTTTCTTGTGCATGTGTGTGCACGCAAGCATTCACACCAGCACACACATGCATAAATATGTGTTCATGTGCAGTTCTCATGTATGTGTGTATATGTGTCTGGAGTTTAGAGTATTACTTTGGGTATCATTCTTATGGAACTTTTCATCTTATTTTGATAGAGGGTCTTTGGCTTTGACTAGATGATTAGGCTAGCCTGGCTTGCCAGAGCAACTCAGGAAGCCTCCTGTCTCTATCTCCCCAGGGCCAGGATTGCAGGGGTGCACCAACACACTGGGCACTTTAATTTCCGAATATTAAACTGAAGTACTGTGTTTACATGGCAAGCACTTTACCAACCATGGCCATCTCCCCAGCTGTAGGACTCCCAGCTTTCTGGTCAATGTCTGCCTTGTACCACAGAGAACCAGCTTCTATGCATTGAAGGCATGCCAGCTGGTTGGTTACACCAATGCTTTTTGAACAACATCAGCACAAACAGTGAAGTCTGGATAAGAATAAAGATCCACAGGGTGGGGTGCATTGCCCTCTCTTAGGATTGGAGGGGGTGGGATGGGAGGGTATGTGGAGGGAGTGGGAGAGGAGTGGGAGGAGGGGAGGGAGTTGGAATTTGGATTGGTACTTTTTTTAAGTAATAAAATAATAAAAAAGAAAAAAAGATCCAAATGCAGCCTACACACATGAAAACCCGTCAATCGAAAGGAATAATCTGGCTAAATAATTTTCTGAATCTGAGGATGCAGCAGGCCTACTTCACCCAAAGAAAACCATTCTTCTGGGCTAGGAAAATGGCTTAGTGTATAAAATGTTGGTTGCACAAGTAAGAAGGCCTAAGTCTAGATCCCCAAAACCTATAGGAAACAGGATGCAATATTGTCTGTCTGTGATCTCTAGGGTAAGGTGAGAGGCAAAGACAACAGAGTCCCTGAAAACTCATGGTCTTTTTAACCTGGTGTCCACAGCATTGAACAATACCATACCCTGCCTTTAACAAAGTGGAGTGTGAGGACCACACCTCTGATCTCCTTACTCACACACACAAACACAGAAAGATATAAAGAAAAGCCACCTTCTAAATATATTATGTACAAGTATGAAATGTTGTAATTGACCTCATTGTTACATATAATATTGATATATATATTTAAATTTTTAATTTATTCTTCTCTCATATAATATATCCCAACTTCAGTGTCCTTTCCTCCACTCCTCCTAGCTCCCCCCACCTCCCCTCTCTCCCAGATCAACACCCTGTCTCCCACCACAAAAGAACAGGCCTCCCACGGATATCAACCAAACATGGTACAACAAGATACAATAAGAACAGGTACAAACTCTCACATCAAGACTGAGCAAGGCAACCTAGTAGGAAGAAAAGGGTCCCCAAATCAGGCAAAAGAATCAGAAACACCCGCACTCCCACTGTTAGGAGTCCCCAAAAGTCCAAAAAAGAAAATCAACCATCATTATTAAACAAATTTGGCTAGTGACCTATAATTTATCTCTTAACTCTTTAAATACCAATGCCAATGGAAACAAATGAAGTAAGCATATTTAACGAATATGTCTCTGCTTTGAAAGTACACTAGGGCTTTCTTAATCATAAATGGTCATAAAAGATAGCCTGCTGACTCAAAAGCTGCCTGTGCCAAGTAAGTCTACCAAAAAGGTTTGCAATTTGGCAACCCTAGTGCCCAGTTCTTTATTAAAGGCTAGAAATGATAGCTGGCTATTCAGAAGACCCCCAGATCAAGTCATCTGCAGAGTGATGGTTGCCTACGTTCCCCTCACCTTCTGGAAGGCTGTTTACAAAGTGAAGAAAACACCCATGTTCCGCACAACCTTGGTGGAGGTTTTTATTGTGTCTTTAAAGCTTTATGGCATTCTGCAGCCTATTTCCTTTGCATTCCTCCATGACCTATACTGCGGTGGAAACAGGCTGTCCTTAACATTTCATAGCCTGAACATTTAATGACATCACTCTGTGAGACGAAGGCAAAGCCATAAGAAAAATCCAATTTGGCCCACTCTGGCCCCAGTTGTCTTAATTAGTCTCCATTTTAAATGCAATGAAAGGAATAAACCTCAAGATGGCTGGCCAGGAAAATTATAAGCTTTCGGGTACACTGGGTTACAGTAATTTTTTTTCTGCAAATGTCGTTAAGCCACTGATTTACTCTCTGTCATCAGAACACAGACGACAAGGAGGAAAAAACAGGAGACTCACATTTTTTTGTTTTGTTTTTTTAAGGCATTAAATTATGCTATCTGGTACAATCCCTTGTCTTGACATCTTCTTTTCAGATGAGCATCCGCTCTTCCTCTCTGTCTGTTCTGCCTGACCCTTGCTGTGAGCCTCTGGTTTCCGTAAAAATCAGACATGTAACATGGCTCCAGTCTGGCCCCATGAAGCTGCGTCATCTACATCACATGCCTCCCAAGCCATTTTTTAAGAAAAGAGGCCCTGGAAAAACCACATTAACGTTAGGGCCATTTTTCAGAGTGTAGGTTTTATTTTTCTTAGGAAGCAGCTGCTTCTAGAGGAGCCAAGTCACCATCTGGTGTGCCCAAGTAGGAGTTTGATATTTGCACAGAGAAATGCTGAATTCCTAGAACACCAAGAGGCAATTCAAGATTTTTCTTACAAGTCAGTAGACTTTAAATAGATCATTTGCATATTCATGAGTACATACATTTATTGAGTATGCTTTGAGCATTAGAAAAAAGAGCAGCCACCATCATCCTTACCTTTTCTGTGGTAGCCCCTCCCACTTTTCTAAAAATGAAGTGTAGCTGAGATTTTTCTTTTCTTCTTAATTTTTTTTTGTTTTTGTAAAGATATGTGCACATTCTGCAGCCCACATGGACCAGGAACTTGCTTTGTACACAGTCCAGGATGGTCTTGAGCTCAAGGCCACCCTCCTCATTTACCCTCTCAAGTTCTGGAATTACAGGTGTAAGCCACCATGCCCAGCTGAAAGTCACCCACTTCAGTTCCTCCCAGTTCTCTGGTGCTTAGGACTGAATTAAAGAAGTCCGACACTAGTGACTTAACAGCACATCTGAAAGCTCTAGAACAAAAAGAAGCAAATACACTTAGGAGGAGTAGATGGCAGGAAATAATTAAACTCAGGGCTGAAATCAATAAAATAGAAATAAAGAGAGTACAAAGAATCAATGAAACAAAGAGTTGGTTCTTTGAGAAAACCAACAAGATAGACTGTAACATGATTCTAATTAGTTTTAAAAATAAAAACCCAGAGTCAGATATTAGGGGGTGAAAGCTGAAAAATCAGAGAAGCAAAACAGCCAGCCACTACAAAACTCTCTACAAAATCCTCAGACTGAATGGGGGAGAGCGCCTGTCTCTGCCTGCTGTTTATTTCTTTCTCTGCCCAGCCATATCACTTTCTGTTTCCTTCTCCCAAGTGCTGGGATTAAAGGTGTGTGCCTCCCAAGTACCGGGATCAAATGCATGAGATCCCAAGTGCTGGGATTAAAGGTGTGTGCCACCACTGCCTGGCCTCTATGGTTAACCAGTGGCTAGCTCTGACTATGATCTTCATGCAAGCTTTATTTGTTAGAACAAAAACAAAATATGACTACAGTAGACAAACCCTTATCCAAACTAACCAAAAGGCAGATAGAGAATATCTAAATTAACAAAATCAGAAATGGAAAGTGAGACATAACAACAGACACAGAGGAAATCAAGAGAATCATTAGGTCATACTTCAAAAATACGTACTCAACAAAAAAATTGGAAAATCTAAAAGAAGTGGAAATTTTTCTTGATAGGTACCACATACCACAATTAAATCAAGACCAGAGAAACAATTTAAATATACCTACAACCCCCACTGGAAATAGAAGCAGTCATTAAAGGTATCCCGATCAGTAAAAAACCAGGGTTAGATGATTTCAGTGTGGATTCTACCAGAATTTCAAAGAAGAGGTAATACCAATACTCCCCAAATATTCCACATAATAGAAACAGAAGGAACATTGCCAAATTATTTTCATGAGACTACAGTTACCCTGATACCCAAACCACACAAAGATGCAACAAAGAAAGAGAATTTCAGACCAATATCACTCATGAACATTGATGCAAAAATACTCAATAAAATACTGGCAAACTGAATGCAAGAACACATAAAAATAATTATCCACCATGATCAAGTAGGCTTGATCCCAGAGATGCAGGAATGGTTCACCATACAAAAAAAAAAAAATCTGTCAGTGTAATCTGCCATATAAACAAACTGAAAGAAAAAAAGAACCACATGATCATCTCATTAGATGCTGAAAAAAACCTTTGATAAAATCCAGCACCCTTCATGATAAACGTCACAGAGCTATCAGAGATACAAGGAACATATCTTCACATAATAAAAGCACTATACAGCAAGCTGACAGTCATTAAGTGGAGAGAAACTCAAAGTGATTCCATTAAAATCATAAACAAACAAGGCTGTCCCCTCTCTCCATATCTATTCAACATAGTACTCGAAGTTCTAGCTAGAGCAATACAACAACAAGAGGAGATCAAGGGAATACAAATTGGAAATGAAGAAGCCAATGTTTCTCTATTTGTAGATGGTATGATAGTATACATAAATGACCCCAAAAATTTTACCAGGGAACTCCTATAGCTGACAAACACCTTCAGTAATGTGCCGGGATACAAGATTAACTGAAAAAAAAATCAGTGGCCCTCCTATATATAAATTATAAACGGACCAAGGAAGAAACAACACCCTCTACACTAACCACAAATAATATAAAATATCTTGGGGTAACTAACCAAACAAGTAAAAGATCTGTACAACAAGAACTTTAAGTCTTTGAAGAAAGAAATTGAAGAAGATATCAGAAAATGGAAAGACGACCATGTTCATGGATAGGTAGAATTAACATAGTAAAAACAGCAATCTTACCAAAAGCAATCTACACATTCAATGCAATCCCCATCAAAATCCCAACACAATTCTTCACAGACCTCAGAGAACAATACTCAACTTCATACAGATAAACAACCCAGGATAGCTAAAACAACCTTATACAGTAAAGGAACTTCCAGAGGTATCACCATCCCTGACTTCGAGCTCTATCGTAGAGCTATAGTAATAAAAACAACTTGGTATTGGCATAAAAAACAGACGTGTGGAGCAATGGAATTGAATTGAAGACCCTGGTAGTAATCCACACAGCCATGAACACTCAATTTTTTCCAAAGAAGCCAAAATTATATAATGGAGAAAGAAATCATCTTCAACAAATGGTGCTAGCATAACTGGATGTCAGCATGTAGAAGAGTGCAAATAGATCCATATTTATTGCCATGCACAAAACTCAATCCAATTGGATCAAAGACCTTAACATAAATCCAGTTACACTGAACCTGATAGAAGAGATAGTGGGAAGTAGCTTTGAATACATTGGCATAGGAGACACTTCCTGAATATAGCACCAGTAGCACAGACACTGAGATTGAAAATTAATACATGGGACCTCCTGAAACTGAAAAGCTTCCGCAAGGCAAAGGACACTGTCAATAAGACAAAACGACAGCCTACAGAATGGGAAAAGATCTTCACCAAACCCGCTCTGACAGAGGACTGATCTCTAAAGTATATAAAGAACTCAAGAAACTAGACATCAAAATACCAGATAATCCAATTTTAAAAATGGGGTACAGATCTAAACAGAGAATTCTCAACAAAAGACTCTCAAATGACTGAAATACACTTAAAAGAATTGTTCAACATCCTTGGTCAACAGAGAAATGCAAATCAAAAGAACTCTGAGACACCATCTTGCATCTGTCAGAATGTCATCACAAACACTGATGACAGCTTATGTTGACAAGGATGTGAAGTAAGGGGACCACTCCTCCACAGCTGGTGGGAGTGCAAACAGCCCCTTTGAAATTCAAGATGATGGTTTCTCGGAAAGTTGAGAATCAATCTACCTCAAGACCCAGCTCTACCAATCTTTGGCATATATTCAAAGGGTACTCAGTCATACCACAAGGACACTTGCTCAACTATGTTCATAGCAGCATTGTTTGTAATAGCCAGAACCTGGAAACAATCTAGATGTCCCTCAACTAGAGAATGGATAAAGAAACTGTGGTACAATGGATTATTACTCAGTTGTTAAAAACAATGACCTCACAAAATTTTCAAACAAATGAGTGAAAGTAGAAAAACATCACTCTGAGTGAGGTAACCCAGACCCAGAAAGACAAACATGGTATGTACTCACTCATAACTAGATACTAAAGTACAGGATAACCAACGTACAATCCACAGCCCCAGAGAGGCTAAATAACAAAAATGGCCCAAAGAGGGAGGCATGGATTTCCCTGGGAAGGGGAAATAGAAGCAATCTCCTGGGTAAACTGGGTGCAGGAGGTGGTTTGGGGGCAGGGTAACGAAAGAGATATTTTGATAGGGTGGAGGCATTTCAGGGTCAGGGAGAAACCTGGTGCCAGGGAAACTCCCAGGAATTCACAAAGGATCCCCAGCTAAGACTCCTAGTGATGGTGAAGAGGATGCCATCTACTGTAATCAGAACAGTGACTGCCCTAATCGTCATCACGGAGCCTTTATCCAGTAACTGATCGAAACAGATGCAGAGATCCACAGACAAGCACTGGGCAGAGCTCTGAAAGTCCTCCTGCAGGAAGGGAGGAAGGAGTGTATGAGCCGGGGGAGCCAAGTTCATGATGGGGGAACCCACAGGGACTGCTGACCTGAACACATGGAAGCTCACGGACTCTGCACCAACAATTAGGGAGGCTGCCTGAGGCCAATCTAGGCCCTCTGCGTGAGTGTGACAGTTAGGTAGCGTGGTCTGTTTATAAGGCTCCTAGCAGTGAGATCAGGACCTGACTCTGGTGCTTTGCCAGCTCTGGGGAGGGAACCTGTTCCCCTTGCTTGATTTTCTAGCCCAGCCTTGATGGCTGGGGGGTGGGGCGCTTGGTCCTGCCTCAACTTGATGTGCCATGCTGTGTTCAAGCCCATGGGAGGCCTGCACCTTTCTGAGTGGAGACAGAGGAGGGATAAATGGGTGGTGGATGGAAGTCATAGGGGCAGTGTGGGAGGGAACGGGAGGAGAAGGGAGAGGAGAAACTGTGGTCTGTATGCAAAATAAATGTTAATTAAATAAAATAATTTACTTTTTAAAAAAGGAGTCCAGTATTCTCGGCAAATGCTCTACCATTGAGTCACTTTGCTATAACGATTTTCTCCCTGAAGGGACTAAGCCAAGTCTACCCCTTCCTGTAAGGTCCCAATGTCAAACCAAAGTTACAGAGCAGGTAGGGCAAGGGGTTAGGGACAGGGAAGTGGTGACAGGGAAGCAGCTTGAGTGGAGGGAATGTACCTACGGTGGATGATGGCTTCCCATGGCTGTGTAAACACAGAGCTGCCTTCTGCCCCAGCCTATATACTGTAGTTCCATCCCTAGAGTCAAGACTTCATGAAATTAAGGCAGAATTGCTGATGAACGGCTGGATATTCAGGTGAGGATCCTGAATAGCTGCTCCCTCCTTCTTTGAGGAACTGTCAACAGTCTTCAAGCCCGACTGTAACGATCTTTGGAAAGCAGACACAGCTGGTCTTATGAAGACCATGGTTGTTCTACTAGAAGGATGAAACACCCTGCCCTGGCCTTGGCTGAGATTACTCTTTTCTTCTGTCCCCCATTCTTCCATTTCTCAAACCCTCATATTTTTTGACAGGTATCTATAGATGACCTACTGCATGCTAGGCCCTGGTCTACATTCAGGGCTATAACAATGCATGAAGAAGACAGAACTGGCACCCTTGGGAAGCTTGTATTCTGATGGGGTGCAGCAAGATAGACCATGTACCAAATACCTGATTGCTTTCAGCCAATTCCCTTGAACACACCAAGCAACAATTTCCTGATTCTATGGGAAAGACTTTGTGTTTAATATATGTTAAAATAAGGGCTGTGATTTTTAGTTAATCTCAATAAAAGATGGTAAAATATTCTGGTGAGTATGTTAAAGCAACATTCAGTGTGAACTGAAGAAAAAAAAACAACAAGAGGTTGGGCAACCTCTAGTTCCCAGCCTCACATAATTCATTTACCTGTCTCTCTCTTACTATGGCAATAAAACCGTATTTAACCAGCTTATGGGTGGACCCAGGAACACAAGGATAAATGCTGGGCCTTCAGCACTGTGAGATAGATATCCAGCTGGCAGATTATGGCGATCGTAAATTGCAGGGTGGTGATGATAAAGATTCAGGGGACAACCCATCCATCATTTCCCCTTCCCAGTTTCTAAAGGATTCGGAACCAGCTTTGTATCAGTAACAATGGAAGAAAATATCTCAGGGATTCACCTGTGAGTTGTTGATAGGCATAGCTTCCCGTGGGCTCATTCATGTCTTTGGGGGAAGGACAACTCAAGGAAGAGACATTGACAGACCAGTGCCACTAATTTCAAGGTACTCCACCTTGCCCTGAAGATCTGTAGGATTTCTTAATCAGTTTGGGCTTCAGATATTGCACTTTTTGCATGTTCTTTGGCACCAACATTGATATTTAAAGACCTATAAATGGTATCCTTAGCTGAAAATGAACAGATGATGGGTGAAATGAAACTGTGGACAGAATATATCTTCCTCTGTTCCCAATCTGTTTTTGGACGGAAGGCAAGAGAAGACCATATTAGCAAGAGGAAACATGGCCTAACTCCTAGAACAGTTGCCTTTAGAAAATATATGTATCTTAAGTGTTCAGAGGGATGGCACAAGGCCAGGAAAGTGCTCAGTGAGGTTTTCCATTCCGTGCTCTACGTTTTATAGGCAGAGTGTGGACCTTTTGTCTTAAAGCACCGCCCAGGCTCCCATGTTGGGAAGCTTATCTGGTCTTGCCTTCTGTTTTCTATGTAAATAAAATAGTTAAATACAGAACAAGCAGACTTTTGATTCAAAGATAAACAGAGTACTGAATGCTAAGCTAACTGAAGGCTTTCTTCCCAAAGACCTTGGCCGCTTTGGGAATGACAGTCTAGTAAATGTCTTTATAATTCTCAAAGCATGGGGGAGAAGATGGTACAGAGATCAAGACCAGAAATCATGCCTGGGGGTGAAGTGGTTCAACCCAAATCCTGCTATCACGGTGGGATTAGAAAGTCTTTACCAACTAAAGGAAGGTACATGTCCTAACACAGAAGGAGGAAGAGAGGCCAACTGCTTATCCAAGAAACACAGCTGAATTTTAAGAATATATTGAACAAAAGAAGCCAGGCATGTGTACATACTGTTTCCTAGCATTGGTGGGAAATTCAGGAAAAGCAACAATCTGTGTGCATTTGGGACAGTGGTTACCTCTGAGGATGAGGTGATGGTTGGAAGGGGGGCTTGGTGATCTCTATAGCATAAGCGTCTTGTTTCTCAATGTGGGTGGCATGCTTCGAGGGGTGTGTGCTTGCATCATTGAGCCGGATCTTCAGGTTTATGTGCTTCACATTGTATAGCTTAAGTATAAGCATAGACATTTTTCAAAAAGCTTTTTTTATTGATTCTTTGTGGATTTCACATCATGCATCCTGATCCCATTCATCTCCACATCCCTTCATACCCACCCTCTGCCCCTGCAGGCTCCCCCACAAAACAAAACAAAACAAAATAAAGTGTAAGAAATGAAAAAAATTTTCTCATCATGGAAGCCACAGTGTAACCCAGTGAGTCACCCAGTGAGTCACCCAGTACACCCTTTAGCCTATGCATCTTTACTTACAAGTGTTCACTGCGGTGAATGATCATTGGTCTGGTTCAAGACCTCTGGCTTCTGCTGGGCCCTCAATGGGATTCCTCTTGGATTTCCTGCTTCCTTCCTTGCCGCTCAATGTGAGTCCCTTCCAAAGCTGTGCAGGGTCAAAGAGGATGACCTTTCCCAAACAGAGGAGTGCCTGTCTTCCACCAAGACTGTGCTCCCCTGCTAGAACCTCCAAATAAGCTCTTGAGTATAGACATATTTCTAAAGGATGTCACACTTGGGAGGCATCTGAGGATAGATCTCTAACGACAACAACAAAAAAAGTGACTGGCAGATTTTGAACATGCACGTGCACGCAAACGGTTTTCACATGATTATCCTTTGATTCTAGCAAAACTCTCCAAGATTAGACAAGGAGGGTTCACTGGAGCCTTGTTGGGCTGTTTTGCCTTACCTCTTCTCCGATTCTGGGGGTACCAGTCTGCCTCCGCTGCTGTGCTTCTCCAGTTGGGATTACTGGTACTTGATCAGCGCATTTGTATTGTGTACCTATTTCAAGAATTGCAGAATGCTCATCACACCTAGGAATGACTTTCCTAGAAGGCAAATGGGTCAACTGGGAAATTGTTCAGATTCAGAGGGCATTATAGTACATCTGTACTTAGGCATTCCTGGTTCACAGGGTTGGAGCCCCAGTTCGTTTAGCTCACAGAGGAACTGTGTCACTGTGACAGGGACCTTTGATACTGATGCAGAGTGGATTCTGGTCTAGGCCTCTAGTAAAGCCACTTTTCCTGTCTCCTTGCTTCATGTATAGGCCCAGCATTAAATATCACGATGGTGGTGCTAGAGCTTCAGGCCCAGTTCTCGCTACTCATGTTCTCTTTTCTTTTGTGTGTGTGTGTGTGCACGCATGTGCACACGTCTATGTGTATGCATGTTCATGGGTATGTGCACATGTGTGTGGAAGCAGATAACAACCTCGACTGTTGTTCCCTGGGCACTGCCCAAAGCTCACTGAATAGGCTGAGCTGCCCCAAGGATCTGTCTATCTCCAACTTCCAGTGCCGGCATTACAGTCAAGCACTGCTCTATCTGACTGGTTTGCTTTTTAAATGAAGGTTTTGGGATCAAACTCAGGCCATCATCCTTGCAAGGCAAGCACTTTCCAGCCCTCAGATGAGCCCCCTTGTGGGTGGGATGTTCATTAGGGGCTTCGGCTTTGGAGACAACTACTAAAGATTATATGGTAAGGTGACTGCAGAGGGATCACACTGCGTTCTCCTGACCTGAAGTCTTGTTCTTGGTCCACTACTCCAGAGGGTAGAAAACCTAGCACATTGTCCAAATCTGGCCCAGTGTCTACTGACTCAATGATGTTTGTGAGATGTTTCAGTGGGTACATTGGTGTGTTCATAAAATATTCTGCTTTTTCCCCTTGGCCTTCAAAACCTAAAACATTTGCTCTTTGGTCCTTTACGCAAGTATATTCCGAAAGCCTGCAGTGTTGCTTCGAGCTGTCCCTGTCGGTAAGCAGTAACTCTGACTGGGTTTCTGGATAACGTCTGTGTTTGCAGCAATCGGGACTTCTTTTATGCTGCAAGAACAAGACAAAGGACCACAAAGAGGTCAGCTACAGTAAGACACCAAACACCTGTCGGTATACGCATGTGGGTATAACCATGTTTCTATGAGTGTGGGTACATGGTTGAGCAGGTGTGTGTATCATGTGTGTGGAGGCTGGGGGTCTTCCTACATTGTACTTCTCCCTAGTAATTGAGACAAGCTCTTTCAGTTGATCTGGATCTTGTTTATGCGTGGGGAAGCCAGAGGACTCCAGTGTCATTCTTCAGGTAGTGTCACCCCCAGCCCTTTTGTTGAGACAGGGTTTCTAACTACGGTGAAACTCGACACAATGACTAAGCTGGCTGGCCCTGTTGGCTTCTGGGATCTGCCTGTCTCCAGGGCTCCAGTGCTAGGAATACAAAAGTGTGCTACCAAGTCTGTCTTTTCCCCCCTTTCATTTAGGTGATTGCTGGGGATTGAACTCAGATCCTCATACTTGTGAGACAAGCCCTTTCCTGAACCATCTCTCTAGGACCTTGTTCTGATTTTACATTTACCTTGAAAAAAGCGAGATGGCTAATTCATGTATTGAGATGATTGACAGGATGAAAGTCACTCAAAAATGACGGAAGAACATTGATGTCAAATTCCAATGGTTTGCTTTATTGAATAGATTTTTGTCTTGAAGGAGTCTTTGGGTCAAAGACAATTTACTTATGCTTTAATAAGATGATACAGGGATAGGAAAGGAGGGCTCCTCACTGAGGAATTTAGGAAGATGCATACCCAGCTGCCAAAGCAGGAACAGGGGAGAGGGAGAAAGGGTCCATGCTGAAATGGGGACAGCAGGGCCCAAATTAGCACTTCAAGGACGGGCTCCTCCGCCAGGTGAGCAAGTATTGAGGTGACATGCAGAGAAGAGGATGGACATCTATTATGTATTTTTTTCCATTCAAAAATTTCCACTTCCTCCCCTTCTCCCATACCTCTCTGACTCCCCCACTTACCCTCCTCCCTCCCCCTCCAGCCTTAAGATAGGGTAGGGTACCCTGCCCTGTGGGAACTCCAAGGCCCTCCCCCATCCATCCAGGCCTAGGAAAGTGTGCATCCAAATAGACTAGGGTCCCAAAAAGCCAGTACATGCAGTAGAAACAAGTCCCAGTGCCATTATCAATGGCTTCTCAGTCAGCCGCCATTGTCAGCCACATTCAGAGTCCAGTCTGATAACATGCTCGTTCAGTCCCAGTCCAGCTGGCTTTGGTGAGCTCCCATTAGATCAGGCACACTATCTCAGTGGGTGGACCAACCCTTTGAGGTCCTGACTTCCTTGCTTATCCTCTCCTTCCTTCTGCTCTTCAACTGGACCTTGGGAGCTCAGTCCAGTGCTCTGATGTGGGTCTCTCTCTCTATCTCCATCCATCGCTGGATGAAGATTCTATGCTGATATTCAAGATAATCATCAGTGTGATTATGGGGAAAGGCCAGTTCAGGCACCCTCTCCTCTTCTGCCCAAGGACCTAGCTGGGTACATCCCCGTGGACACCTGGGATCCTCTCTAGAGCCAATTCTCTTGCCAAACCTAAAATGGCTCCCTTAATGAAGATATCTTCTTCCCTGCTCCTATATCTGCCCTTCCTCCATCTCAACCCTCCCACTCCCCCAAGCTCTCTCCAATCCTTCCCTTTTCCCTTCTCTCTCCCAAACTCCCCTTCCTCCAACCCCACCCCTGCCCCCACCCCTATGCTCCCAACTTTTGCCCAGCGATCTTGTCTGCTTCCAATTTCCAGGAGGATCTATATATGTTTTTCTTTGGGTTCACCTTGTTATTTGGCTTCTCTAGGCTTGTGAACTATAGGTTCAACGTTCTTTGTTTATGGCTAGAGTCCACTAATGAGTGAGTACATACCATATTCATCTTTTTGGGTCTGGATTGTCTTACTCAGGATAGTGTTTTCTACTTCCATCCATTTGCATGCAAAATTCAAGATGTCATTGGTTTTTTTTTTACCACTGAGTAGTACTCCAATGTGTATATGTTCCACACTTTCTTTATCCATTCTTCCATTGAGGGACATCTAGGTTGTTTTCAGGTTCTGGCTATTACAAATAATGCTGCTATGAACATAGTTGAACAAATGCTTTTGTAGTATGATTGGGCATCTCTTGGGTATATTCCCAAGAGTGGTATTGCTTGATCCTGAGGTAGGTTGATTCCTAATTTCCTGAGCAACCACCACACTGATTTCCAAAGTGGTTGCACAAGTTTGCATTCCCACCAGCAATGGATGAGTGTTCCCTTTACTCCACATCCTCTCCAGCATAGGCTATCATTGGTGTTTTTGATTTTTGTCATTCTGACAGGTGTAAGATGGTATCTCAAAGTAGTTTTGATTTGCATTTCCCTGATTGCTAAGAAAGTTGAACATGATCTTAAGTATCTTTTGGCCATTTGAACTTCTGTTGAGAATTCTCTGTTCAGTTCAGTACCCCATTTTTAAATTGGGTTATTTAGAATTTAATGTCTAGTTTCTTGAGTTCTTTATATATTTTGGAGATCAGACCATTGTCTGATGTGGGGTTGGTGAAGATCTTCTCCCATTCAGTAGGATGCATTTTTGTCTTAATGACAGTGTCCTTTGCTTTACAGAAGCTACTCAGTTTCAGGAGGTCCCATTTATTCATTGTTGCTCTTATTGTCTGTGCTACTGGGGTTATACGTAGGATGTGGTCTCCTGTGCCCCTGTGTTGCAGACTACTTCCCACTTTCTCTTCTATCAGCTTTAGTGTGGTTGGATTTATATTAAGGTCTTTAATCTATTGGACCTGAGTTTTGTGCATGGTGGTAGATATGGATCTATTTTCATTCTTCTACAGGTTGACATCCAGTTATGCCCACACCATTTGTTGAAGATGCTTTCTTTCTTCCATTGTATAAATTTAGCTCCTTTGTCGAAAATCAGGTGTTCATAGGTTTGTGGGTTAATATCTGGGCTTCAGTTTGATTCCATTGGTTGACGTCTCTTTTTTTATGCCAATACCAAGCTGTTTTCATTACTGTAGCTCTGTAATAGAGTTTGAAGTCAGGGATGGTAATGCCTCTGGAAGTTCCTTTATTGTATAGGATTGTTTTGGCTATCCTGGGTTTTTTGTTTTTCCATATAAAGTTGATTATTGTTTTCTCAAGGTCTGTGAAGAATTTTGTTGGGATTTTGATGGGGATTGCGTTGAATTTATAGATTGCCTTTGGTAGGATTGCCATTTTTACTATGTTCATCCTACCAATCCAAGGGAGATCCTTCCATTTTCTGGTATCCTCTTCGATTTCTTTCTTCAAAGCCTTAAAGTTCTTGTCAAATAGATCTTTCACTTCCTTGGTTAGTATTACCCCAAGATACTTTATGCTATTTGTGGCTATCATGAAAGGTGAAGTTTCTCTAATTTCCCTCTCTGCTTCTTTATCCTTTGTGTATAGGAGGGCTACTGATTTTTTTGAGTTGATCTTGTATCCTGCCACATCACTGAAGGTATTTATTAACTGTAGGAGTTCTTTGGTAGAGTTTTTGGGGTCACTGATGTACACTATCATATCATCTGCAAATAATGAAAGTTTGACTTTTTCCTTTCCAATTTGGATCCCCTTGATCTCCTTATGTTGTCTTATTGCTATTGCTAGAATTTCAAGCACTATGTTGAAGAGATAAGGAGAGAGTGGACAGCCTTGTCTTGTTCCTGATTTTAGTGACATTGCTTTGAGTTTCTTTCCATTTAATTTGATGTTAGCTGTCATCTTGCTGTATATTGCTTTTATTGCTGTGTATTGCTTGTATCCCTAATCTCTCCAAGACCTTTATAATAAAGGGGTGTTGAATTTTGTCAAATGCTTTTTCAGCATCTCATGAAATGATCATATGGTTTTTTTCTTTCAGTTTATTTGTATGATGGATTACATTGATAGATTTTCTTATGTTGAACCAGCCCTGCATCTCTGGGATGAAACCTACTTGATCATAATGAATAATTTTTTGATGTGTTCTTGGATTCGGTTTGCCAGTATTTTATTGAGAATTTTTGCATCAATGTTCATGAGTCAGATTGGTCTGTAATTCTCTTTCTTGGTTGAGTCTTTGTGTGGTTTTGGTATCAGGGTAACTGTAGCTTCATAAAAAGTTTGGCAATGACTCTTCTGTTTCTATTATGTGAAACACATTAAGGAGTATAGGTATCAGCTCTTCTTGGAAGTTCTGGTAGAATTCCACATTAAAACCATCTGGTCCTGTGCTTTTTTTGGTTGGGAGGTTTTTAATGACAGCTTCTATTTCCTCATGACTTATAAGTCTATTTAAATTGTTCACCTGGTCTTGATTTAATTTTGTATATGGTACTTATCTTTAAAAATGTCCATTTCTTTTACATTTTTCCAACTTTGTGGCATATAGGTTTTTGTAGTAAGACCTAATGATTCTCTGATTTCCTCAGTGTCTTTTGTTATGTCCCCCTTTTCATTTCTGATCTTGTTAATTTGCGTGTTCTCTCTCTGCCTTTTGATTAGCTTGGATAGGAGTTTGTCAGTCTTGTTGATTTTCTCCAAGAACCAGCTCTTTGTTTCATTGATTCTTTGGATTGTTTTCTCTGTTTCTATTTTGTTGATTTCAGCCCTCAGTTTGATTATTTCCAGTCTTCTACTCCTCCTGGGTGAGTCTGCTTCTTTTCTTTCTAGAGCTTTCAGCTGTGCTGTTAAGTCTCTAATGTGAGCTTTCTCCATTTTATTTTATTGTGGGCCCTTAGTGCTATGAACTTTCCTCTTAGCACTGCTTTCATAGTGTCCCATAGGTTTGGGTATGTTGTGTCTTTATTTTCGTTGAATTCAAGGAAGACTTTAATTTCTTTCTTTATTTCTTCCCTGACCCGGCGTGGTTCAGGACATGACTGTTCAGTTTTCATGAGTTTGTAGGCTTTCTGAGGATAGAACTGTTGTTAAATTCTAACTTTACTCCATGGTGATCAGATAAGAAACAGGTGGTTACTAAAATTTTTTGTATCTGTGGATGTTTGCTTTGTTACCAAGTATGTGATCAGTTTTTGAGAATGTTCCATGAGATGCTGAGAAGAAGGTATATTCTTTCCTATTTGGGTGGAGTGTTCTATAGCTGTCTGTTGAGTCCATCTGATTCATTACCTCCGTTAGTTCTCTTATTTCTCTGTTAGGTTTCTGTCTGGTTGACCTGTCCATTGGTGAGAGAGGAGTGTTGAAACCTCCTACTACTAGTGTGTGGGGTTGATGTGTGCTTTGAGTTCTAGTAATGTTTCTTTTACATATGTGGGTGTTTTTATATTAGGGGCATAGATACTCAGGATTGAGACTTCATCCTGATGAATTATTCCTGTTATGAGTATAAAGTGTCCTTCTCCATCTCATCTGATTGATTTGAGTTTGAAGTCAATTTTGTTAGATATTAGTATAGCCACACCCGCTTGTTTCTTAGGTCCATTTGATTGAAAAACCTTTATCCCTCCCTTTACTCTGAGATAATATCTGTCTTTGTATTTGAGCTGTGTTTCTTGTAAACAGCAGAATGTTGGATCTTGTTTTCATATCCATTCTCTTGCCCTATGCCTTTTTATAGGTGAATTGAGTCCATTGATAATTAAGTGATATTAATGACCAGTGGTTGTTAACTCCGGGGTTTTTTTTTGTTTGTTTGTTTGTTTTTGTTTTTTGGTGGTAGAGTTTATGTGTTTCCATTCTTTGAGTTGTGCTGGTGGAGGGATGTTAGATGTTTGTGTTATTATGGGTGTTATTGGCTTTCTTGGGTTGTGGTTTTCCTTCTAGTACTTTCTGTAAGGCTGGGTTTGTGGCTACGTATTGTTTAAATTTGTTTTTATCCTGGAATATCTTGTTTTTTTCCATCGATGGTGAAAGAAAGCTTTGCTGGGTATAGTAGTCTGGGCTTGCATCCATGGTCTCTTAGTGTCTGCAGCACATCTATCCAAGACCTTCTAGCTTTCATGGTTTCCATAGAGGAGTCAGGTGTAATTCTGATAGCTTTACCTTTATATGTTACTTGACCCTTTTCCTTTGCACCTCTTAATATTCGTTCTTTATTCTGTATGTTTTGTGTTTTGATTATTATATGGCAAGGGGATTTTTTTTTTGATCCAATCTGTTTGGTGTTCTGTATGTTTCTTGTACCTTCATAGGAATATCCTTCTTTAGGTTGGGAAATTTTTCTTCTATAATTTTGTTGAATATATTTTCTGTACCTTTGAGCTGGAATTCTTTTCCTTCTTCTACCCCTATTATTTTTAGGTTTGGTCTTTTCATGGTGTCCCAGATTTCCTGGATGTTTTGTGCTAAGAATTTGTTGGATTTGCTGTTTTCTTTTATCAATGCGATTATTTCCTCTATAGTATCTTCAGTGCTTGAGATTCTTTCTTCTATCTCTTGTATTCTGTTGGTTATACTTGTCTGTGTAGTTCCTGTTTGTTTAACCAGATTTTCCATATCCAGCCATCCCTCGGTTTGTGTTTTCTTTATTGCCTCCATTTCAGTCTTCAAGTCTTGAACTGTTTCCATTACCTGTTTGATTGCTTTTTCTTGGTTTTCTTGGGTATCTTTGAGGGACTTATTAATTTCTTCTAACTTTTTGTTTGTCTTCTCTTCCATTTCTTTAAAGGAGTTTTTCAATCTTGTCTAAGGGCCTCTATTATTTTCATAATGTTATGTTTAAGGTTGATTTCTTCTACTTCTTCTGGAATAGGGTGTTCAAGTCTTCCTGTTGTCTGTTCACTGGATTCTGGTGTTGTCATGTTGCTTTTCAGGTTGTTGGAGGAATTCTTGCATTGGCGACTTCCCATCTCTTCCTTCAAATGCGGCTAGGAGAGTTTTGGTGTCTTGGTCCAATCTTTGATGTGACTGACTGTGTACTTGGGGAATTTTCTTGGTCTGCCCTCTCTTAGGAACCCTCAGCACTGGAGCTGGCTCTCAGGTCCCCTCCGCCCTGAAGCAGGCTGTGCTGGTGGATCTAAGGACCCTGCAGATGGAAAAGAGTGCTTGGGGGCAAGATGGGATGGGGTAACTAGGGAAAGCCAGTAGCTGGGGAAACACCCTGCTGAATGGCCAGAAACATTTAGGGAAATGGAGGGGCCCTGTACTTTGTTCCTGGGACTGTCCAGCCAGGTGGGCACACACTCTCCCCTCTGGATGGATCTCCTCAGCACAGGAGGAGGGACTCTTGCTGGGCCAAGGACCTTGCAGACAAAAGGGCAGGCTTTGGGGGGGGTCAGGGTCGTGTGGAACAAAGAAGCCCCTGCAGTAGGAGCTGGAGGGGCCCTGTTCTCAGGGTCGGGCGAGCTAGGTGGGGACACACTTACCGCTCTGGATGGATCTCCTCAGTGCCTCTATTATGTATTTTTAAAAACTTTATTTTAAATCAGTAAGTGAAATTTTTGAAAAGCACAGAGCAAGATGGAACATGGAACATTAGAAAAACAGCAAGAGTCTTGGCATGCTGGACAGCAGACAGGAATACACACGTGAGGTGACTCTAGAAATTGGTGGGAGCCTGGTCCACTAGAATTGAAGTGGACACACAGTGGGAGCACATAAAAGATGGCCACACCTTGTTGCTACTCCGCCCCATTGTGACACAGAGTCTATTCCTTTCAACCTTGGCTAGATTCTGATCTAGAAAGCCAGGGATGTGGTAGAAGTGACATCCTGAGACTTCCAAGAAGCCTTGCAATGTCTACCTGGGTGCCTTGGCAACCTGGGAGCCCCAAATATCACAGAAGAGCATGGCGACCTTCATCCTGCTATGTGGAAGAGACCATCCTCAGGCACTCTGGGCTTGAGGCCCTGCTAAGTCCAGACTTCCTGTCTGTTTCCTGCCATTTCTAAAAACAGCGGGAAAGGAACAAAGCTGTGTTGGATGCTCTAGACTTACCTGCCTGTCAGCTGAACACCAGAGAACAGACCCCAGATGAAACCAAATGGGACAGCTGCACCGCCGAGCTGAATCCTGCCCAAACTCCTGAACCAGAGAGTTAGGAAATGAAGACACAAAGTGGTTGTTGTTATCATTATGTTCTGAGGAATGTATTATACATAGGATAGATAAGTTAGCTTTCAAGGGTTCTCATGCAAGGTGCTACAAATTGAGTGCCCTTAAATGACAGAAAAGGATTGCCTCACAATTTTGGAGCCCAGAAGCCTGAGATCAAGTGTCAGCAGGGTCTCACTCACTTTAAAGGCTCGGGGGGGGGGGGACTCTTCTCTTGGCTTCATGAGTGAGCAATAGTTTTCGACTTGTAGCTGCATTAGTCCCCTGTCTGTTGCCACATGGCTTTCCCTTTCCCTGTGGTCCCCTTTATAGGTCTCTTCCCACGTCTCTACTCTTATAGGGGGGGCAGTCATACCAAATTAGGGTCCTCTCTAGCTTGGGGAGAGCATATTTTATTTGATCATTCCACAAAGACCTTATTTCCATATAAGCTTGCATTTATCATATTGGGAGTTAGGAATTTACTCTTGGATAGAGGGAATTTTCTGGCGAGCACCTACCGCAGAGTTCTGAGTACAAGTACCTCTGGGCGATTCTAGGAAGCACTGGAAATGGGGAGGTAAGACAGGGAAGTCTCAGAAGGCAAAATATCGTGTATTTCTAAGTAGGCTGCCTTCATGAGCAACTGGAGTCAGTTCCCCTGGGAGGTTTGGTGGAGTGTCTAGAGAACACCACAGTCATTCCTGGCCCCGCCATCGGCAGAGAAGATGAAGAATTCATGCCTCAGTTCCCATCCATCACTTGCTGAGGGCCGCACCCTGGGAACATTCATTTCCTGGCACTTATGGCAGAATGCCCAAAGATAAGAGCATTGCACCACTGCGGAGGAACAGGCTTGCAGCAGACTGCAGCCACACATCTGGGTCGTGAGTGGTGGGCACAGGTGTGGGGCATGGGTGACCTTCGCTACAGGCATGTTAGGTTTTTGTTCTTTGTTGAAGACTCTTGGAGAAGAACATTCTTCAGAGGGCAGCGAGAAAACTTTTCCTCCGAGAATGAAAGAACCAAAGGGCTTTTCCGGGCAGGTGATCCTGGATTCAGTGAGTTTGGAGTTTCTACCACATAATTTCACTTGGTCTCTGCAAAAATCTTAGCTGGGAAGATAGTTCAGTTGGTAAAGTGTTTGGCACACAAGGAGGAAGACTCCACTGAATCTCCAGCATCCATGTGAAGTTGATGACTGGCATCGGCCTGTATCCCAGTGCTGGGATGCCTGGAGCTCACGGGCTAGCCAGTTTGGAGTTCTTGATTCTAAGTGCACGTGTGTGTACACATGCACATATACATGACCATGTATTCGCACGCACACACACACACATACACATATGTATGGCCACATATACACATATATCTGTACACATGACCACGTATACAATACACATGTATACATGCACATATGCATGACTATGTATTCACATGTACACATACACATGACCATGTATTTACATATACATAAACATGCACACGAATACATATGCATGACCATGTATTTACATACACAATTTAAAGAAACATCAAGATAACTTAGTCAAGTCTATTAGGACCCAGGCCTTGTGTCAGGAGTTTATTCTATTATTTCGTTATATTGAGACAGCTTCTCAGCGTGTAGCCCAGGCTGACTTCTAACTTGTGCTCCAGCGGCTTCAGCGCTGTGATTATGGGCTGTAGTCCCATTTCACTGCTAGGTACTTTCTCAGGGGAGGGTGCATATTTCACATCTAGGCGGACACATATGGAGTATGATCAGCACACAGAATATAAATAGAATTCCAAGAAAAAAATTTGTGGATTTGGGAGGTCGTGAGACCTAGCTGTGGAAAAAAAAAAGAGCCAAAACTTTTCTCTTTTGATATGTTTTTGCAAAGCAAACTGAAGGGAGTCCTGTACAGGAATAAGAAAAGGAAAGAAAAGAAAAGAAGAGAAGAGAAAGAAAAGGACAGGAAAGGAAAGGAAGGAAGGGGGAGGAAGGGAGGGAAGGAAGGAAGGAAAGAAAGAAAGAAGGAAAGAAAGAAAATGTTCCAGTGTTTCACGTGGCATTTGGGCTGTCCAGGGTTCGAATGGAACTGAAGTCTGAGGTGTTTCCACCGCCCTTCTGCTGGGCTGTCACTGCAACATCTCACTGAACATGCACCCAGGCTTTTCCCAAGAGACTGTTCTTCTGGGGAAAAGTGCAGATACTTAAGATGCAAACGGAGCATGAAATGAAGGCATTTTGGCTGTTTCTTTGGATTGAGGTGGAAGGTTCTTGTAATTCTAGTTGTAATTGAAACAAAATATTTTCTATCAGTCTTAATTAGGATAAAGGAAAATGCCACCTAAATTTCTCCCTAACACATCTTGAATCTCATGAAGGGAATGGGAAATACATATATTTTGAAAGATAATTCAGAGCTGAGTCTCTAACTCAGTGGTAAAGCACCTACCCAGAACACTGCCGGGCCCTGGTTGGTTGAGAAAAGAAAAAAAAATCTACAAATAGAACTCAAGTCTGAATTATTTACCCCAATTTATTCTACTTCTTCTCTTCCTGCAAAGGTAGATGTGTGGGAAATTATCACCAAATCCCCCCTTTCTGGTAAGAGTAGATGGGATTTGCCGCAATTTCTTTGCTTTCTGTACTTTCCTGTATTGTCTCATTCAAAAGATTGTGGGTATGCAGTAAAATTTAAGAGCAACAAATTGACAAGTGGAATCCTTACTGTTTCCATCAAGGTCCAACTGAAAAGGTTTTGGATCCAGGATCTATTATGGGAGTCTGACCTCACCAGTGGCGGCGGCATGTGCTGAGGAAGGAAGTCTGGGCAGGAAATTGGGGACTCAAGAATAGCACATTCAGCCAAACCCAGAAGCCAAGTGCACTAAGGTGGGGACACTTAGAAGCATCTGGAGAAGTCTGACTGCACAGCTAGGCACTAGGTAAAGATCCCAGGGCCGCAACTGCCCCAGAGGTGGCAGAACCAGCTGAGACCCACATATGACTGGGGTTATCTGTCTCCTCATCCAACCACAATAGTATTAAAAAAGCTATGATTGGGCTTGGAGATTGCTTGCTGTATTTGATTTGTAAACTTAAGGACCCTAATTCAAATCCCCAGAATCCATATAAAAAGCTGGACCTGGCCATGTGCATGCCTGTAAACTGAGTACTGTGGAAGACAGAGACAGGAGGATCACTGGGGTTTGCTGCCTGCCTGCCTAGCTCCAGGCTCTGTGAGGCATGGTGTCAAGGGAATACATGGGCAAGTGATAGAGCAGGACATGTAACGTCCTCCTCCAGGCTCAGCACATGTGTGCGTAGGAGTGCTCACTCAAAACACAAGTGTGCATATATCATATGCAATCACTACACACGTAAACATACATGCATACATACACAAAAAGAACTCCAGCTATGGTGTGTATATGTATGTGTTCATGTTTAGATGTGGTACAAGTGAACCTATATGCACATGTATGCATGAGCATGGTCATTTCTCAGGCGCCATCCACCCCGTTTTCTTGGGACAGGGTCTCTCGCTAAATAGGTGGGCTTGGCTGTCAGCGCTCCCCAAGAACCTGCCTGTGTCCATCTCTCTGGCACTGGTTACAGGCACACCATGACTGTGGGTTCTATCAGGTTGAAGTCAGGTCCTCAAACTTACAAGACAAGCACTTTAATGACTGAGCTGTCACCCAGGCCCTCAGATTACTATTGCAATCAATCCTGACATGAATCTTCGATCATGCAGCAGGTCATTCTGGGTAGCAAGACTGGTGTCAATTCTAACGGAGTTGATGTCATTGCTATAACTGCCATAAAGCACTGCGTTCAATTCTGATCCAAGCCTTTAATGAAGTTAAATGAGAATTACATTTTGATCAGTGGACCCCATTCTTAAAGATCTTTTTAAGTAAAATTTTAACATATGTATGTAACGTGTGCAGGCTCCTGAGGAGGCCATAAGAGAACATTGGATTGCTGGAGATAGAATTATACGCAGCTATCAGCTGCCCAGTGTGGGTGCTGGGGATTTCACTTGGGTCCTCTGCAAGAGCAGTATGCATTCTTAAACCCTGATTGGTCTCCCTAGCCCCATTGGAAGCAATTCTTCACTAATTCTGACCTCTGACATGGCCTCCTGTGTGCCTTCATTTTGTTTTGTTACAACAAAGGCCGTCTGGTTTGGAGAGTAGCAGCTGCTTGCATGACGGAGGGTTTCCCACTCACTACTGGAGATGGGAGGGGGATCCGAATCCCTCTTAGTGCTGCAGAGATCAAATCTTGACTCCAAAGCTGTTTCTGCTCTGTTCATACATTATTCCACCAGCCAATGTCAGATCCCAGAAATGTCCCTGCACGATGCAGCAGGCACTAAGACTCTTGCCTTCCTCCTTTTGAGGAAGAGTGTGCTTGCCCAGGGTTACTCAGCTATCTGACAAGATGGTATAAAGATGTTGGTCTTTTTGTATCTGAAAAGAATCTCACTATATAGGCTTTGATGTCCTGGGATCTACTGTGTAGCCCAGGCTGGCCTTGAACTTATAATATTTTTGCCTCAGCCTCCCACCTGCTCACTTAAAAGTATGAACCACCATGCTCAGCTAAGATGTTGGTCTTTAAGAGTATTTATTTATATTTTATATGTATGACTATTTTGCCTTCATGAATTATTTTATCCCCTGGAACTGGTGTTACAGAGTTGTGAGTCACCAAGTACGTTCTGGAAAGTGAACCTGTGTCCTCTGTAAGAGGAGCAAATGATCTTAAACACTGAGCCATCACAGTCTCAGGTGCTGGTATTTTTAAAAAGGTGTTTGTATCAATTATACATTAGCAGTGAGTTCCATTATGACATTTTTTTTCTTGGTTTTTCAAGACAAGGTTTCTCTGTGTAACTTCAGAACCTGTCCTGGAACTGCTCTGTAGACCAGGCTGGCCTCAAACTCACAGAAATCTGCCTGCCTCTGCCTCCCAAGTGCTGGGATTAAAGGCGTGTGCCACCACCACCTGGGTAATAATCTTCATCCATGTACACAAGGTATTTTGATAATATTCACATTCTATGACCATCTCTCTTGTTTTCCTCCTCTTCCCCTGATGCTTTCCTTTTCCCATCCCTTCTGTCTTCATGGTGTGTGTGTCTGTGTCTGTGTGTGTGTGTGTGTGAGAAAGATAGAGGGACAGAGAGAGAGAGAGGGACAGAGAGAGACAGAGACAGAGAGAGACAGAGAGGAGAGAGAGATCCAAGGGTTTTGTTAGCGTTGCTTATCAGTAGCGTAGATGACAACTTGTTACCAGAGACCTGGGTACCTTACCAGAAACTACATCACTGAAGAAAATGTCTCTTCTCTTCCCTGTTAGCCATTAACTGCACAGAATTACGCAGGAGGGTTGGGGCCATGAACCTGCCATGACTTTGTTGTGCAGGAAGTCACAGCAGCCAGGTCATGTCCCACAGCAATTCTACCCCTTGCCTCTTCCTCTGGCTCTTACATTCTTTCTTCTTCTGGCTCTGTAATGTTCCCTGAACCTTGGAGAGGGTGATAGGGAAGACCATTTATGGCTGAGCACTCAACATGCCTTTTGACATCATTTATCTCACTTTTTGGAAGATTCTACTGTGGGTGCTAAGCAATCGAGGGGAAAACCAGTTAACAGATGGTCCTAGGACCCAACAGAGGTAGATGAGCCAGGGAGAGAAGCCCTGAGAACCGGGAGATGCGCTTCATACATTGGCTCAGAAAAGAAAACGGCGAGGAAAGGAGGGATCAGGAGAGTGACTTAAGAATTTCAGTTTGGTGGTGTACATAGTCAGTTGAGGGACAGCCAGCCTTCAAACAACAGGTGCCACAGCCATTGCTGGGGGAGTGATTGGTACATGTATGTATTAACTTACTTTTGACTCATGTTCTGTGGCGTCCCTCACTCCAACTTACTTTATGCCTGATTCACTCTTGCTTGAGGAAGCATCACCGCATGCTTAAGATTTAAAAACTTAATTAGGGTATACTGTGTGCTGCTGTAAGGAGGGGATTGCCTTTCGCTCGACACTTGCTGAAGTACCTTATTATTTTATAAGCACATAATGAGTTCTTGGAATGGTCTCTTTGAAAGGATTGCTGCACTTTGTAACAAAACAGCACCATTAAAGTTTGATAACCTGAAAACAGACATTTGTGGTTCCTTCAGTGCTCAGGGCTCTTTCAAGAGGTACTTACAGTTTCCTCAAGTGCATTATTTATGACTAGAAAGGAGGAGCAGGGAAGTACAGATCATCAAAAGAAATGTTGGCCGGTGTCACGCAACCAGGGCGGTTGCTTGCGGCTTTTCCTAAGTTTAGCCTTAGTGTATTGGGAAGAAAAGCAGTTTGGCTTCAGAGCCTGCAGCTGCACTGTTTTCATGGCGATGATGACTTTTAGTCTGAGCCAGAGACATTGTTTTTATTTGATCGCTTATGATGTATAATAGCAGTTTTCTGTGATTCAACACCCCATGCGCTGCATGGCTCAGAAGGGAATTGAAGGTCGCAGAAGATGAAGCCCTTGGCTGGCTGCCTGCTGTGTGTCAGCATTCAAGAGATGTTAATTCTGCTAATGATGTCTTTTCACTCGTTAGACGTTGAGAGCATTTATTGAGTGTCCACATCTATTTACTCTGGTTATGTTGAGAGCATTTATTGAGTGTCCACGTCTGTTTTCTCTGTTTTATACCTTCTCTGAGCTCTAGCTGTTATATCCCTTCATGAGACTTTCTAAGTAAGTCTTCCTAGTCTATTGAGGTCTTCCATGCTGAGCCTTAATCATTTTCTTGAATTGCTCTTTCTATATCTATGATCCATTTAATATCGGAACCTGAATCATGGCTTCGGGTATGGTGGCACATGATTGTGATTCCAGCACTCAGGACCCAGAGGCTAGATGGGTGTGTGTTTCAAGTGTGTGGGGGCTACAAAAAGCCAAAATCCCAAACGGACGAATCAAACAAAATGCAGGTTGATTGTCAAGCTGCTAAGCATAAGCACCATCCCAAACTCAGAAACTGCAGCCTGCAGTAAATGCAGGGTTAGCTGCAGACAGGAAATTGTGTCACATGCATAGTCTGAATCAAAACCCGAGTCAAATGAAGGTCAATCGAGTGCCTTGGGTATGCCCTCCGTTTAAGCCAGGAGGTAGTCACCAGTCACCAGTCACCATATATTATGAAGTCCACACATACTTAGTGGGAAGATATTATCTGGGATCCACAGTTAGCGGGGCCAAGAAGAAAACCTACGCAGGAAGCCCAGCCTAAGAGAGAAGATCTGGACCTGCCCTCCTTATCTAATCTCCAGTCAACTGTAGGGGACAATGAGGGTCTTTCTGTTATCTGTTAGTCTCTGCCAGCACTAATTCTGTTGGCTCTCCAATTCTATGTCCATTTGACTCTTGTTTAAATTGTGTGGATTTTGATTAGGTTAGGAGGGAGTCAGGGATTTAGGGTCTCCCTCCTGAAACACCTGGGTTTTATAGCTCATAATTGTTTGTATATATTTTGATAGAACAAGGAGACAATCTTCCCGTCATTCTGGCAGCTATTAAATAGTCTCGGATACAAAGTACCTCACAAAATCCTAAGTGGTCAGGAAAGAAACAAACTACCGGTACCTTGCCCTGTATTCAACACAGTACCTGAATGCCTCTTTACCCTCCACTGGAACATCAAAGTAAACAAAAGTCCCTCTCTTTACATTTGGGTAAAGGGATATTGAGTTTTAAATGTGTCCCCCCAATTTCCTCTATATAGAAATACGTCTCCAAAATCATATGCTCATGAATTGGTGAGTCATTTGGGGTTAGATGGGGTCATGAGTGTGCCCCCCCGGATTTAATTAGTAGCTTTTTAATTTGCAGTTTGCTACAGCACATAACATCCTATTCTGTCTTGTCATTCAGCAGAGACTCCCACCAGCAAGAGGGTTCTCATCTGGTGCTGAGCCGACAGCGGTGCTGTGCCCTTGGACTTCTCAGCTTCTAGAATTCTGAGCTAAATAAACCTTATTCTTTGCAAGTCACCTGGTCTTAGATGTTTTGCAGTATTGACAAGGATATACAATAAACAAGAAATAGGCCAACTATATAAATACATTATATGAAGAATAGTTGAATTCTATAAGGAAATAAATATTGGCAAGGGGTTGAAATCACAGACACAACCATACCCTGGGTGGACATGTCCATGTCTGAAGTAGGGTCCTGGCCTTCAGTGAGCTTTTCTTTATACTTTGAGGATATCCTGTAGGCTGTGTTGATACCATTGTTCGTCTCCACTAGGAAAGGTCAGTGGGATAAGATGGCACCACAAGCCAGAAAATGCTGGGGCTAGAGAGATGGCTCAGTGGTAAAGAGCACTTGCTGCTCACTCAGAGGACCCAAGTTCCTGGCACCCACATCAGGAGGCTCACAACCACCTGTAACTCTAGGTTCAAGGGATCAGATGCCTTTTCTTGGCCTCTACCTGCATTCATATGCACATACGTGTAGTGGCATTTAAATTATATATTAATAAATAAAGCTTGCCTGGGGATCAGGAGAGTAAAACAGCCACAATGGTCAGCCTTACAGTCAGGCAGTGGTAACACACACCTTTAGTCCCAGCAACCACACTAGTTGCCATAGAAACTGGGTGGTGCATGCCTTTAATCCCAGTGGTGTATGCATTTAATCCCAGAACTAGAGAGGATTATAAAATGGGAGGAAACAGCTTTCAGACACAGTCTCGTTCTGAGATTCCTGGAGGCAGGATCACCATTTTGGAGGAGGTCTAAGTAAGAGTCAGTGGCAGGCTGCTTTGCTTTTTGGGTCTTCAGGTTGAACCCCAATTTCTGTCTCTGAGTTTTTATTAATTATGCTTCACATATCCATACAGAGACATAGTCATACTCAGAATTAAAGAGAAAATGCAGTTTCTACTGGGAATGACATAATTAGTATGGTGGTAACATCTAGACAATGCAAGCACACCCACACCCAGGACAGGGACACTAGAACAGCATTTCCACTTCTGTAAAAAGACTTCTGAATTTTGTGTCTCAGGTACCAGCTTGTCCTGACGTGGCCCCAGTGGGCAGCTCTCTGAGGGTCTGCGTGACAGCAGCACTGGGAGGGGTTCAGTTGTACATTTTCTGTCCCCACCTTGACTTACTGAACCAGAAAATCAAGGACCGACCTTCCAGACCCATGTTTTTCTTTTTTTATTGTTTTATGGAGCTATATTTCTCTCCACTTCCCTTCTTTCCTCTCCCTTCCTTTCTACCCTCTCCCATGTTCCCCATGCTCCTAATTTACTCAGGAGATCTTGTCTTTTTCTACTTCCCATGTACTTTAGATCCATGTAAGTCTCTCTTAGGCTCCTCTTTGTTGTCTAAGTTCTCTGGGATTGTAAATTGTAGGCTGTTTTTTTTTATTTATGTCTAAAAGCCACTTATGAGTGAGTAATATGATATTTGTCTTTCTGGGTCTGGGTTACCTCACTCAATCTGTTGTTTTCTAGATCCATCCATTTGCCCACAAATTTCAAGATGTCATTTTTTTTCTGCTGTGTAATACTCCATTGTGTAAATGTACTACATTTTCCTTATCCATGCTTCGGTCGAGGGACATTTAGGTTGTTTTCAGGTTCTGGCTATGACAAACAATGCTGCTATGAACATAGCTGAGCACATGCCCTTGTGGTACAATTGAGCATCTTTTTTTTTTTTATATTTTCTAGGTCTTGAGATAAGTTCTTTTCTAATTTTCTGAGAAATTGCCATATTGAAATCCAAAGCCTGACCCACATTTTAACAGACTTGCTGGTAACTATGACCCAACAGTGTTTGGGAGTCACTCACAGCTCAGCTATACTCATGAAAATGCTGTTTTTGAAATAGAATGACTGAATTACGGTTTTTAAGCCATTTTCTTATTTGAGCTGCACAACCACATGCAAAATGGGTGACATACTATACACATAAAACAAAACAAACAAAAAACTAAAACAAGGGAGGATTCTTAGGGTCAGAGAGTGAAGAGAACCTGAGACTCATGTCGCCAGTGAGTGGCTAAAGAAATAGGTCGTGGGGCATGGTGAGCATGTTTCTGATGCTAGCACTTTGAAAACAGGGCAAGAGATTGTGAGCTTGACAGGAGAAAAGGAGCCTATTGTGCTATTTCATCACTCCTTCTGTACTCTATTTCGGTCTCTGCTTTTATTCACAATCTAAATAGTCCTGACCCTGGGAGGTGCCTGCCTGGAATTCTCAGAACAACAGAAGACAGAACGGTGAGGTGATATTGACGTGTTGAAATAGCTAACAAACATCTCCAAGGTCTTTAGAAAAAGCTTGGCACTGTAATCCAAGGTTTCCCTCTTTAACAAGAATAAAAGACCACACAAAGTTGTAAAGCAATCGCCCCACCCCACGTGGCCTCTCTTTCCAGCTAGGGGTCTGGCTGCTGTTTCCAGGGCTGTTTAGAAAGGTCCAGGTTTGCTGGCTATACCAGAGAAGTCACTGGCTTGTCGTTTGTTTCAGGGGTGTTGATGGTTTCATGACCCATACTGCCACCTCCTGGAGATCTCTCCATGGCCAGCCGTTTCATTCAGTGTCAGGGTTGCAAACCAAAGATGGGACTATGGTCTCCACCAGCTCTGTTTCAACGAACTTAAATCAGAATGATGGTGACTAAATCTTCACCATATTCCTGAAATTGCAACCATTTTCACTTCACATCCAGAGAGGAAATGCAGAATGGATTACCATTTTGTTGTCGTGTTAAGAAAAGGTCTCATGAAGCCCAAATTGGCCTTGAACTCATTATGTAGCTGAGGATACCCCAAACATCTAATCTGCTGTATACAGTTTTCTACTACTAGCATTATAGGTGTGTACCACCATGCAAGGATTGTGAGCTTCTGGGTCTTAGGTACATTAGGCAAGTCTTTACCAACCGAGCCTTGTTTCCTGCCTCTATTTTGAAACACGGAAATGATTGGGATGACCATCAAAAAGAATCAAAGAAGACTTGAAAATTCATAGTTTGTAGTGACCGGCTTTGGGACGTAGGATTGAAAGCATTTTTTAAGTTCTTTCTGTTTTTCCAAAATCCCTGTAATAACATGGTTGTAAGGCGCATTCTTTGAGATCATGGAGTGGCTATCTTAAAGTGACAGAAATCCATCGATGGCTCTGGAATCTGGAAGTCTAAAATCAAGTCAGGGCTACTCTCTCTGAAGATTCTAAGGAGACTATTTGGTTTCTGGGTTACCAGCAATCTTAGTAGATTGCTATATGCAGCTATAACCGCTGCATATCCCGTCATCAGGTGGTACCTCTGTGCATCAGGGTCTAGGGTCTACTACAAGGACACCGCCATTTTGATCTAGGAGCTATCGGATGGCAGAATGCCCTTACCTTCAGTAAGCAGCACATTTCTGAAGACTATTTCCAAATGGCATCTCATTCTGAGCCTCTGGGTAGCCTGTGACTTTGGGGGACCACTATAAAATACACATGCTTTGAGTTCAAATCCTGACTAAGATGCTAAATGTTTTCACATTGAGCTAGCTATTGATTCTGAGGATGTGTGTTCTCTTCTACCGTGAACACTAAGATACTAACTGTATGGGCTTTGAAATTAATATTAAAGATTAATATGAGCACTTAGTTTGTACCTGGAAGAAAGTCCAGTGCTCAGTTCAAGGTACCTATTGTGTTTGCTTTCAACCTCATAAAAAAATCCTTCAATTTAAAGTGGGGAGAACATAGGCCATTTAACAAAGAGAACTTTGGGGTGCATGATATCTACTTGACCTTTGTTTTCTTCTAGAATATGTGTGTGTGTGTGTATTTGAAAACTTTTTTTATTTAGTTCGGAGACATATGGTCACGGTTAACGGATTGTTTCTGACCAAGAGAAAACATTCGGGTCTATTTCCATCTCTAGAGAGGCTCAGAAGACACACAGTGTAAGAAGTAAAGCAAGACCACCCATCACTACCTTCCTACCTCTGCCCGCCCTGTGTAAGCCTGACTCCAGAACTGTTCATTTGAAGTTGACCCTAAGCATAGCTGAAGTCTTCCATGTTGACAGAGGAAGCTGTGAAATTTACTTGCAGAAAGAAATAACCTCACTGACCTGGTTCACTTCTCTTCATTAAGTTCAGCAATGGGGGATTTAGAGAGATCCTTAGGGCAGGGAAGGACTTAGGGGTGGGAGGCAAATTTTGAAGGCGGTACCTTGCAGATTCCACCTGTGGACAACTTGCTGTGCAAGCACAAGGGTTTGAGTTATTATCCTACCAACCATGTTAAAAGCTGGGCATGGTCATATGCACCTGAAATCCCAGTATCACGGAGCTGGAGGTGGGAGGACCACTGGCATTTCCTGGCTGTCAGGCTAGTTCCAGGAACAGTGAGAGACTGTACCAAGGACACAACACAGCAAGGGGTGGAATAGGACACCCAAAGTCCTCCTTTAGTCTGGGGGCTCAGAGCTGTACACACATGCATGCATGCACGCACACAGACACACAGAAACACACATATACATGCATGCACATACCACACACACATATATATGCATGCACATACACACATACATGCATGTACACACAGAGGCACACACACATATACATGGGTACACACATGCAGACACACATATACACATACATGCATACACACAGACAAAAGACACACATGCATGCATGCACACACAGAGGCACACACACATATACATGGATGCACACATGCAGACACACATGCACACATGCATGAATACACACAGAGACATACAGACACACACACATGCGCGCGCACACACATGCACACTTCCAAACATTAACATTTTAGGAAACAAACCTAAAACTGTTTATTACTCTTAGCTAAACATGAGCCAGAAGCACAGCCTGGAACCTGGGACGGCCGCATGGCTAAAGAGAACACTGACGGCAGTAAACTGGACCCAGAGCCGAGCACAGCAGAAAGGCAAACTCCCAGGAACAAATCTGGTTCTCTATTTCCCACGATCTCAAACACCTGTTCTGAGTTTTGAGCCTCACAGAAGGGCCGAGAGCTGAGTGTGGAGTTGGATCCTACAGGCATGGAGTGTGAGCAATGCCTTCTCTCTCAGGGACCACAGCGCAGTGTTGCCCAAGGCTCCTGCCAGCCTCCCTGAAAGCATCAGTGGGCAAAGACTCAGGGAGGCAGCCCCTTTGCCCGTTCCCTGCGGATCTGCCTTGCCCCTCTTCGCAAGGCTTTCCACCCTTTCCTTCCACTCCCGCCGCTTTGAAAGCACTTTGAACTTTCCCTCTGGTTTCCATTTGGCTCTCAGTCTAGGAATGTGCTCTGAGGAAGGCCTCCCTGACTTTATCCCTCTTCCCAAGACCAAGGGGACATTTTAGTAAGCAGTGTGAGAAGACTACAATAATGACTTATTGGAGCTCTCTGATACTTTATTATTTTCCCAAAAAACCAGAGCCTTAAGAAGGTTGGGCGTTTGAAGGAGAGGAAGGAGGCTGAGGAAAATCTGAATGTCTGAGTCCCTGTAGGGAAACCCTCACAAAAGGTAGGAAGAAGAGAAATGAGAATTTTTGTGTGGTGATTGATTTGTCACCCGAGGAGAACCTCCAAGTGCAGTATTTATTCACGCATACTGTTCCAGGAACTTCCTCTTTCCCCAAATGCCCATGTGGCTTTATGTATACGTGTTTACAGAATGCGTAAATAAACACGAATGGAATATGAAACACATGGCCCGTGTTTATAAAACATGCATCCATTTGTGCTAATGAAAAATCGCTTCCATCTGAGAACAAACAATGCTCCACGGAAGTGTTAGCAGGTATGCAGATTGCCCGTCTTTGGCCCTCACACTTGGAGAAACTGAGTTATTAATATCACAAAAGGCAGGAATTTAGACTTCTGTCAACATCCAAAACTGCAAGGCTCAAAGACATCTAAGCTGAAAAGAAACTTCCCTCCCAAACTGTATTTGTACAACAGAGGAGCTCGGGTGGCCACTTCAGTCAACATCTCATGTTTTCGTGCATCCGGCTTCAGCTTCCCAAGTTTCCCAATAAACCCATGTGCATACTCTCTGGAGAGCTGGCTTAAAATACCCTTCTCCAAAGACCGAGAAAGTCATGTGAGTACCAGGAGCTTGCCTTTCTCCCAACTTCCCACAGATTCAGGCCAACTGAGGACACCATTTCATTGTACCAAGTCTTGGGGAATAGAAGGAGGAACATTCCACTCTTTTACAATTATGTGTGTTTGTGTGTGTGTGAATGTCATGATTGTGCAGTGTTGTTATACACTAATACACAACAGGGTAGGATGGGCCAGGAGTATCTAGAGGCAGGCACCCAAGGAGGGAGGAAAACAAGTTGGTCTACTCCATGTGAGCCTTTTCTGACCTAGCTGGAGCAAACAGAGAGGGAGCTGTGGAGTTCAATGCTGGCTGGCACGAAGTCAGTTCATGAAGCCACACTTGCTGTTAGCCCAGCATCTAGACTCCAGTCCTGGTGAAATGCATTTTGAGTTAACCTGTGTGTTATGACTTTGTGATGTCAGTCTATATGATATTAAACAACACTGTAAAAAAAAAAGCTACGTGTGTGTGTATGTATGTGTATGTGCGTGTGTGTGTGTGTGTGTGTGTGTGTGTGTGGTCTAGAGTTTGAGGGAAACCTTGGGCCACCTAGTGAGACTCTGTCTAAAAACAGACAGACAAACCTACAAAATCAAAACAAATAATGATATGTCAAGTAAAAACAACAGGACCACTACAAAGCTGGGTATGCCTCATGCCTTTCACCCTAGCACCGGGGTAGCAGAGGCAGGTGGATCTCTGTGAGTTTGAGGCCAATCTGGTCTACATAGTGACTTCTAGGATAGTCAGGGTTACCTAATAGAGAATAATTTTCTCAAAAAACCAAACCAAACCAGACCAAACAAAACCAAACCACAACAAAACAAAGCAAAAACAAAACAAAACCCCCAAAGCCCTCAAACTGTAAATGCATAGGAACTGTAAAAACAGGGCAGAGGGATTTCGTCTTTTTTGAAGTCCTCACCTTATCTTGGATGTGCATTGTTTTTCCCCAAGCAGTCTTTTCCCCCAATGCTTAGGCTAAATTTGTACTAAAACTATTTCTTTAAATCTTTCTATTAGATTTGTTCATTTTTCAAATGTGTGAATGTTTTTGCTTGCACTCATGTCTGTGTACCATGTGTGCTTGCTGTCATCTGTGGAAGTCAGAAGAGGGCATCAGATGCCTGGAACTAAAGTTACAGATGGTTATAAACCCCCAAGTAGTTGCCGGGACTTGAGCCAGAGTCCTTTGGAAGAATAGTAAGTCCTTAACTGCTGAGCGCTCTCTCCAGCCCCCAGAAAACTGCTTCTTAATAAACTCCAGCTTTGCTTCAGAGAGCAAAAGAAAGAAAAGGAAAAAAAGGCAGAGGCCAATGGGGCATCACCCATGAGCACTCCTGCCCACCCATTGTGCATTTCCAGTCTCAGGAATCTGATCTGATATAAATTAACTGCTATAGACTCACAACTTTACCTGGACATCATGAACGTCAATATGTGCGCACAGGTGCATGTGTGTCTGTGTGTATGGGGGTGCAGAGATTTTATTTCATGCACATATTTGCATAGCCAGTCCTGCCACAGTCAAGATGCAGAACTGCTCTCCCACCCAAGTTCACCCCTCCCTCTCCCCATCCCGTCCACAATCCTAGAATCTGCCGGTCTACTCTCCATCTGTGCAACACTTCTTTTAAAGATTTGTTTACTTTATTTTAGGTGTATGATTGTTTGCCTGCTTATGTGTCTGTGCCCTGTATGCCTGGTGCCTGTGGAGGCCAGAGGAGGCTGTTAGATCCCTGGAACTGCAGCTACAGATGGTGATGAGCTGCCACGTAAGTGCTGGGAACTGAAGCCTGGTCCTCTACAAGAGCAGCAAACACTTTTAACTGCTAGCCATTTCTTCCACCCCCTCCAGCAACTTTTATTTATTTATTTATTTTAAATAAAATTAACAGAAGGAAAAAATAAGAGAAAACATCAAAGCACATTTGACAGTGAAGGCACAGTTCTGATTTGGGTAACTTTTGTTTCCCTTGTGTGTGTGTGTATACATACATACACACATGCATACATATTAATGTATGTGCACATGCATATATGCATGAATATCAATGCATATGTACATACATACATGCATACAAGTCAATGTGTATGTACATAACACACATACATGCATACATATTAATGTATGTACACATACTATTCTGTGTTATAAATGTGGTGTGGGACAATTCTGTATTCTGTCAATTATGTTTTAAATAAGCACTGATTGGTCAGTAGCCAGGCAGAAAGTATAGGTGGGACAACCAGACAGGAAGTAGAGGTGGGGCAAAGAGAACAGGAGTATTCTGGGAAAGAGGAAGCTCCCTCCTGAGTCCTGTCCATACATACAAGAAGGAAGATGTGGCCTGCCCCTCCAAAAAAGGTACTGAGCCATGTAGCTAACATAGATAAGAATAATGGGTTAATATAAGTTATAAGAGTTAACAAGAAGCCTGAGCTAATGGGCCAATCAGTTTTATAACTTATATAGACCTCTCTGTGTGAGTCTTTGGACCTAACGACTGTGGGAACAGGGCAGAACAGAAACCCCAACAAGCAGGCCCTCATGTTACAGAATGGCACCCAACATTTTTACGCACTACTTGAATATTTCTTAGGGAGAGTTTCCAGGGAAAAAAGAGAAACTATTGTTACACTGAATAGTCTGAATCATCAGCTAAACCTTCCTGTCTGTCAGGAGACATCTCCACTGAATAGAGACAATTTCCTTTGGCCAACAGCTGCCATTGACCTCCAAGCCTTTGATCAATGACTCTTAGCTTCATGTTTGCATGGAATTTCACCATGTAGACCCTATGTTTTTAAAAATGTGTTCAGAACTGTAGGACTGGGGTTCAGGAACAAAGCAAGTGATGGCAGGTAGCTTCAAGACTGTAAATATTGGGGGGCTGGAGAGGTGGCTCAGTGGTTAGGAGCACTGGCTGCTCTTCCAGAGGACCAAGTTCTATTCCCAGCACCCACATGGCAGCACACAACTGTCTGTAACTCCAGTTCTAGGGGATCTGGTACCCTCACCCTGACACACATGCAGACAAAACACCAATGCTTATAAAAATAAATGAAAATATTTTTAAAAGACTATAAATATTCTAGCCTTCCACTGCTGGCCAAGAGAAACAAGGAGATAAGCAGGTCCCTCAATTCCATAACCTCCCTCAAATGGTATTTCTGGAATTACTTTCTAAGTGTGTGACACTTAATGGTATATGGGGTACACTCAGACAATTTCAGGGACATTGAAAAGATCTACCACAATTTAAATAAAGTACTTCTTAATAAAAGAATATGCAGCTATTTATAGTGGAGTCAGGACCTGCTAAGCACATTTTAATTTGTAAGTTGAAAAGGTGGTTCTGCAGATACATATTGAAGTTAAGGATTTCTTCTAAATGTGATTATGTTTGGACCATCCTAAAACTGGTAAGTCAGATGAACGCAAAGCTGGGGTGGGGGCATCTGTCTCATGCTGCAGGCAAGGTGAGTGTTTTTGTGACATTTTGGGATGGTTTACCGTATCTGCTATGAAGCAAGTGAATAGGCAAGGGTCCCCCTTAGATCTCTTGTTTGTTGTGCTTTAGAACAGCGCAGGGTTTGTGAATGGCAGGCATTTGGTGACTTTATATCCTTTAAGAGACCTAGGCAAGATTTCTCCCTATGATATATCCTGGCATCCTGATAGTTACAGTATTGATGGAATCCTGGTCAAAGGCAGAATGGTAGGCTATTGATGCTTGAGTGACAGGGTGAATGGGTGGGGGCCTTATCTATCTATCTATTTATCTATCTATCTATCTATCTATCATCTATCATCTATCATATCTATCTTCTACCTATCTACCTATCATCTCACTATCTATCATATCTATTTTCTATCTATCTATCTATCTATCTATCTATCTATCTATCTATCTATCTTCTATCTACCTATCTATCATCTATCGATCTTTCTATCTATCTGTCTGTCTGTCTATCTATCATATCTATCTTCTACCTATCTACCTATCTATCATCTCACTATCTCTCTATCTATCATATCTATCTATCTATCTATCTATCTATCTATCTATCTATCTATCTATCATCTCACTATCTATCTATCATATCTATCTTCTACCTATCTATCTTCTCACTATCTATCTATCTATCTATCTATCATATCTATCTTCTATCTACCTACCTACCTATCTATCATCTCACTATCTATCTATTTTCCATTGGCTGGCCTGGAACTCACCTTCCACACAGCCTGGCCTTGAAACTGCAGAGATGCAACCTCCCGAGTCCTGAGTTTACAGGTGGGAGCTACCATGCCTGGCTTAATCTGTTCTTGGCTTGTGTCTATCCCCGAATATATATATTTTTTCATGATATTTTGCAACATTTGGACACCTGTGTTAAATATGCCCTACAACGTACCAGTGATCTATTTGGCAAACAGCAAAGGAGGCCGTCTAGCCCTGAGGAGGCTCTCACTTTTGAGGGCTGAGCTATTTGAAGTCTATCTCAGCTACCTGAGCAGATCTGGACAGGCAAACGATTGGTAATAGTTGGGGCCTGAAGTTATTGATTTATCAGGCCTTTCAAAAATACTGAACACCTCATAGTAAGTTACCACTTGAATAAACTTCCGACAGTCAACACTATAGCCTTTGCTGAACTTACCGGCCTTTACAGATAGCTTTGCCCGCGCCATCTTCACCTGCACAACCGTCTGAATTCATTTGGTGAAAACGGCGGGCCTTGTGTGCTCTGCTTGCTTTTCTTGATGCCCCACACTGAGGACAAATTGCATGCATTCGGATTACTTACGTGCAGTTTTATCCATTTTCCTATTGGCCATTGCTTGTTCTGGGAGACCAGCTAGGTGCGGAGACCACGTAGCTTCTTTGACTTACCTGGCAGCGAGCGCCCCCTTGTGCTGAGCATGGAACAAACAGTCCATCAGCATCCAGCTTGTTTTCCTTTGTCCATTTGATAGGGACTCTCGCTATGTTGTCCGGGATAATTGTGAATTCCCAATCCTGTTAGCTCAGCTGCTGGAGTAGGTGATACCACAGACTTCAGCCACTGTGTCAAGCTTACTCCCTGGCTCTTTAATCAAATGTGCATAAATCATTGTCCCATAGCGCAGTTTCTTAGTAATCTGCAATAACAACACTTGCTGGTATTCCTCCCTCATTCATGTACTTTAGCATTTTCCAAACTGTTCTTCGGGGCAAGGTATAAAGGGGCTGTTGTGTCTACCCCATCTCTTTTCATGTTGCAGTGATCTTAGAAGATACTGTTGCACAAATTCTAATCGTTCTTAATAAAAACCGAGAATCAGATATTAGAGGGTGGAAGCTAAGAGATCAGAGAGATCTTTTACCTCTACTGATGCTCAGATCAAAGGGGCGATCCTGTCCTCAGTGCAGACTGCACTGAGCTCCTGTCTCCTCCTGTCTTGCAATTCTTTCTTCGCTGGTCCTATCACTCCTGACTCCGCCTCCCTAGTGCTGGGATTAGAGGCGTGGGATCCCAAGTGCTGGGATCAGCTTTGTCTGAGCTCTTTCTCTTTGAGGCTGGATCAATCTTGTGTAGCCTAGGGTGGCCTTGAACTCACAGAGATCTCTCTGCCTCTGTCTCCTGAGTCCTGGGATTAAAGGTGTGTTTCACCACTGCTTGGCCTCTAGTGCCTTAGCTCTACATTCTGATCTTCAGGCGAGCTTTACTGGTTAAAACACAAACAAAACATCACTACAACCTACTCTATGTGCCACGCTACAAAGGAAATTTATCGTGTCACACTTTACAAAGACGGTCCTGGTGTGGTATGTTGCTCCACATAACCCAGACTGGCATGTTTACTGGAAGTTAATTCATACATTGGACACTGGCATTTTCATCCACCTTCAAGTTAAAATATATGTTCACACATGTATAGGAGAAATGGTCTTCCCACATTTAAAGTCACTGCATTTTATATGATGGCAATTGGAATGTTTTAAAAAGGAAATTTTGTGATGAGTTTAGACAGAATGTGCATACATCTGAGTGGATTTTTTATAAGATTCCTGCAGCAAGACAAGCCACAAGTTTGAGGTCAAGGGGATGTTTGCATGATGTCACCAGGGTTTAAGCAACACTACATAGTGCAGTCCTTTCTTTTGCACCTGCTTTAGCAAAAACTCAAGTGTTTTAATAGAGCCCTCCCCGGCTTGTGTGTGTGTGTAAAGACAAAAGTTGGATAAAGTTTCCCCAGAACCACACGCTTGGAGCTAAGACATATATCTGCCTCAGATTCCCCTTTTGTTTCTTATGTGAAATGAATACTTATTTGACCCACACAGACTGACGTTCTGGATTCAGAGGAGCTCCCAACTCACTGTTTGTTTGGATGCTTTTGTGAGCTACAGTTCATATTATTATGATAATTATTTTCTTCATGACCCAATGAACCATTTCTACACATACCACAAACTGGGAAAGTAAAATCACTGTCCCAGCCCAGGTCTTTTCGAAGGCAGAGCCTGAGCTGGGATTAAATTAATGATCTATTTTGGAGGGAAAAACCAAGACCCTGAAGAAGGATTGAAATCCTGTGAGGTAAGGCAGGGCGCAACACAAGTCCATATTGTCCAGGACATGACAAAGAGTCACTGAGAGTAACTAAAAAGTGTGTTATTGATGTCCCTCCCCAAGGAAGAAAAGTGAAATGAACTGAAGTACTGTATGCAGGATTAGTAGAGAGGGCTTGAACCACTGATCCTCAGGAGGCCTCAGACTGGCATCATCTGCATCATTTGGAAACTCCTCAGAAATATACATACTCTGGTCCCACTCCAGACCTACTGGTCAGACATGGAGTGAGTCCCAGTATTTGTATTTTATAAAGCTCTCAAAACATTCTGGGGATGCCAAAGTCTGAGAACCAAGGCAATGGAAGAGTCAGCTGGTAAGAAATCACCATGGAAGAATTAAAGAAAGACCCCTTCGGTGGTCAGTGTCTGTCCTCTTGGTCCTCAACCTCACAGTGCAGACCTTCATGGCTGGTGCGGAAAACACAGAACAGGGAAGAACTGGTGTTTCCCCAGAGATTCCAAGCCTCAATGACAAGGATAATGGAAGAGACCTGGGTCCCAGCCCTGGGTTTGCCACTCTGCTAAGGCTCACTTTCCTCACCAGTGTGTGGAAACAGCGATGACAGTGGCCTCAGAGAGTCCTGCTAAAGGTGAGATATGTTCTGGACTCCAGGACGTTGTGAGAACTTGGGCTGATGTCATGATGGAAATGGGAAACGGAAGGCTGTGACCATGGCTGTGTCTATAAAGCGTATGAAGTCCTGCAGAGTGGCTAACTGTGAATGCCCCTGCGGGCAGTTAAAGACGTGGCAGTTTGACGCCAAGGTCAAGGGTATAAATGTATGTAGGAATCATTGTCAGAGGGATGGGTAAGAATGGGGCTGCTTTTAGTCAGAAAGAAGGCTAAGAAGATAATCTGTCTTTATAAATTCTATCAGTTAGTTGACTTGTGTGTTAGTGTGTGTGTGTGTGTGTGCGTGTGTGTGTGTGTGTGTGTGTATATGTGTGTGTGTGTGGTGTGTATGTCAGAGGACAACCTCATATGTCATTTAATGCAAGTAATATCTTCCTTTTTTTAATTTTTGGGCAGGATCTTTCAATTATCCTGGAATTCAGCAAACTAGGCTATGTGACTGGAGACTGCTCGTTCATTTCCCAGCCGCCCAGACCTGAATAATCACACAAAGACTATATTAATTACAACACTGCTTGGCCTATTAGCTTGGGCTTTTTATTAACTAACTCTTACATCTTAAATTGACCAATTTCTATTAATCAATATATCACCACGAGATTGTGGCCTACCAGTAAGGTTCCGGTGTTCATCTCCTTCAACAGCTACAAGGCGTCTCTCTGACTCTGCCTACTCTCTCTTTATATCTCTGTTCAGATTTCCTCCCTGGCTTTACTCTGCTAAGCCATTGGCCGAAGCAACTTTATTCATCAACCAATAAAAGCAACACATATACAGAAGGACATCCCACATCAAGGCTCTGCTGACTGGCCAGCCTCAAGGGTTCACCTGCCCCCTCCTCTTGCCCAGTGCAGTGATTCTAAGCACAAACCACCACCCTTGTTTTTGTTTTTGTTTTTTTTAAATACATGATTTTGGGATCAAATTTAGGTCCTTATGTTTGAAAGGCAAACACTTCATCCCCAGGCCATGAGAATCTATCTTTAAATAAAATACCAAAATCTACAAAACTCAAATTATGTAGTAAGGTATGTGGCATTCCCAAAGGTGACTCGACATTGCCTAGGGAGCCCTGAGAGAATAGAACAAGGCAGAGCAAGGATGGTCAACTCAGGAAGTATGAGGAGGGCAGCTGCTCAGGCCACAGAGTGAGCAGATGCAAACATTAAAAATAGAAGGTGCCAGATACAGAAGACGGATTTAGCCAGCACATAACTTAAACTACGAATTCAATTTTGCAAAAGGTTCAACACATTTACCTATTTTTATTCCTGAGGCTCAATTTACAATTTCGTTTTGGAGGAGAAGAATAATTGAATACAATTTTCACATGACAAAGGCCGCCCTGAGAGTGTGACCAGCGCCTTAGCACACTCACAAGGTGTGCAGCCGTTCTCACTATCTGGCTCTCGCATATTCCCGTTTCTCAGCTGCAGTGCCCCCCATTCACCCGCAGTCCCCCCATCTCGTCTGCGCTCAGTGTCTGGATGCTGTTGACTTCCTTTCTGGTTCCATGGATTTACCTGTGTAAATCCCAGGACATTCTCTGGGATCATAGGCTCTCTTTTCTAATATCTGTTTCCGGTGTTTCGAAATAAAACTTTTGTTGCTGATTTGGTATTCTGCAATCTCGCCGGACTTCCTCATTACTTCTAGGAATTTTGTTACTATTGTTATCTTGGTTTGGTTTTTTAAAGGCAGAATTCCTTTGTGTAGGCCTGGCTGTCCTGGAACTTGCTTTGTAGACTTCAAACTCACAGAGATCCTCCTGCCTCTGCCTCCCGAGTGCTGGGAGTGTGCCACCACTGCCTGGCCTCTTCTAGTTTTTCTAATCAGTATATTCCTTAGGATTATCTACATAGAAAGCCACATTATCTGAAGACTCTGATAGTGTCACTTTATCATCAAGTGGGTTGGAGGGAAGTGATTAAGTAGCATTTTCTGCTTTTGCAGATCTAAGTTTGGCTCCCAGAACCCACAATGGGTGGCTTACAATAGCCTGTAATTCCAGCTCCAAGGGATCCGATACCCTCTTCTGGTGTCTGTGGTTACACACCCGACCAAACATAAATAAGTCAATCTAAAAAAAAAATCTAAACAAAGCATTTAAAAGCTGTGTGTTATTCCATATATAAATAAAGCCTTAGGCTATTTTAAATTTCTTTGTCTTTTTTACAACATGTTTCCAAGAGCATCTTTGTTTTTAATTTATGACCGCTTTTTGGATTGTACGCTCAATGCCTTCATTTCTGGAACCCACTCACACCACTATTTTGCCATCATTTATTTTGCCAGAGCACAGCAATGGGTGAGCTGTAACATTTACCATTGGAACTCCCTGCTACTCTTTGAGAGCGAAAGCCGGATTCCTCGTGGTGGAGAAACCAGGGAGGCACGGATGAGCTGTCTGCTCTACCACAACAAATGGGGCCCAGTGTTAGTGGAGCAGGACTGAGGGTGCTGGATAAGGATGAGGGATGGAGCATCACACTAAAGCGTGTACTGAGCACCTGGAGCACAGCCAGAGACTGCACTTTGGATTGCTTTTCTTATTGGTCTACAGCTCATCGTACACAGTAGTGGGTTTCATAAAGACAATTCCTTCCAAGTACATAAAGTCTTATATTAATTTATATGTAATAATCATATCATGTAATATAATATTAGCATTATATTAATGCTCTGTACCTTTCTCTTCTCTCTCCCTCTTCTCCCTTCTTCCCAGTCTCCTTCCTTTCTTCATCTTCCTTCTGCTTTCATGTTGTGTGCATGCATGTGTGTGTGTGTGTGCATGTGTAAGTGTGTGTGTGTGTATGTGTGCGTGTCTATATAAAGTTCGGAATTCACATGTTAGAGAAACACATGGTATTTGTCTCTTTGAGTCTGGCTTATTTTGCTTAATATGATGGTCTCCATTGTACCCATTTTTCAGGGAATTATGTAATTTCATTCTTATTTATGGTTGAATAAAGCACCCCTGTGTATACATGCTACTTTTTCTTTATCCATTTATCTGTTGATAGATGCTTAAGCTGATTCTATACTTAGCTACTGGTTTGTAAGTAGCAACAAACATGAATCACCAGTTGTCTCTGTGAGATGCTGATGTGGAGTCCTTTAGGGTTGTGTGGTAGATCTGTTTTTAGTTTTAGTTTGTTTGTTTGTTTTGAGACAAGATTTCTCTATAGCTTTGGGGCCTTGGGCCTGTCCAGGAACTAGCTCTTGTAGACCAGGTTGGCCTTGAACTCACAGAATCTGTCTCCTGAGTGATGGGATTAAAGGTGATGGGATTAAAAACTGCCCTGCTCTGTTTTTAGTTTTTTTTGGGGGAATCCTCATACTGATTTTCATAGCAACTGGACTAGATTGTGGTCCCATGTGTAGATATATTTCTATCTTTGTTTAATAAATGAAGAAAATGAAATCTGAATCCAGAGATCTAGTTTCAGGAGAGGATCAGGAAACAGGGATAACATAGGAGGGAGGAAACTACAGAGCCAGGCCCTGGGGATACGTGAGTCTGAGCATCACACTGTGGTGTAGTGTGTAGAACCATGATTAGTATTTAATATTTACTGGGAAAAGCAAAACCAAACACCAATCCCTGCGTCCCTTATTGTCTGGGTCAGAGTCCTAACTTAAGACATTCTGCTCTAGTTCTTTGTACTTAATTGGCTGCACGTGGGGCAGGGCTGGGCCAAGGGTGTGGTACAGGCATGCTTAGGCCTTGCTCCTCGAAGGGTGGTCCATGAAGCTGCAGACCTTTCGAGTCTGTTTGATCGGAAGCATCTCAGACCTATTGATCCACTACTTGCATGACAAGATCCCAGTGAATCTATGTGAATAATGAAGTCTGAAGTTCGAGAAACTTTAAGTTTTAAAATCTCTCCCTTCCTCTTCCCCTCTCCCTTTCCCCACACTGTGTATGTGGAGGGCATGCACACACCATAGCATGTGCTCATAGGGTGCACGTTCCACATTGTTTAACAAGGTCTGACTTATTCATGACTGCATACTCTAGGCTAGCTGAGCAGAGGACTTCTGGGGATTCTCCTGTCTTCATTTCCTGTCTCCCTGGAAGGCTGCTGGATTGAAGATGCATACACTACTCTGTCTGGATTTAGCACACAGCATCTTTCTGCTCTTCTTAAAAGCTCGGCTCTGAGGTCCTAGCTTCAGGTAGTCAGGCTTGTACATCAAGCATGCTATCCACTGAGTCATCTCTCTGGTCCAGAATTTTTTTTAACATTTTATTTATTTATGAGAAAGAATTTCTTAGGATGTGTAAGCCCCATGTAGCACCTATAAGAGGCGGAAGAGGCTTTTTCATTCCAGTGCTGTTCACAAGAGTGGCCAGCGGGACAGCAGGACAGCAGGACAGCAGGACACATTCTTGGGGATTTAGGTGTGGTACAAGAGGACTGGAGAACTTGCTTGACTATATTCTTGCTTTTAACGGCATCCAGTTCCGGGGTCCCTTCAACGGCTAAGGTCGGATGGGTTGTGGTGAACAGGAAACCTGTAAGTAGAAAACACCCTCAATTTTATGGCCACTTTGGAGGAATGTCCCACCAGGAAAAGGACAATAACCACAAAGGTGTAACAGCGGCACATTTGAGAGGTGTCTCCCATCAGCCTCATGGCACATCTTACAGGAAGGTATATACTTTTTTCCTGGCAAAGTTCTCAGAAAGGGTGTGGTCCAACCCCAGTGTCTAGTGTGGAACAATAAAGAGCATTTCACTTCGACCACACAGCCATTAGCAAGGGACAGATCCACTGGTCAGGCTTGCCCCTTCAGCTTCCAAGCCTTGTGCTGCCCCATGCCTCGGATACTACGATGGGCTGGTGATCGGCATCCATTTCTGTCTCCAGCTAGGTGCTTCTTCTCCCCTGGAATTTGGGCTGTTGTTTGGGTTCCTGTGATTTGATGCACTCTCAGCTGTTTGGAGGTGGGAGTTATCAAACATCCTTGCTCTTCTTGCAAACTGGGTCAACAGGGTGGACTTGGTGCAGCCCATCTTTGTTACGCAGTGGGTCAAAAGGCATGGAAAGGCGTGTTTTTTCCCTAGTGCAAATCTAGAATATGAGGTGAGGTTCTGAGTGCACAGCCAAGGAACCCTGATTTGCATGGAAGACACTCCTAAAGGAATAGTTCTGGGTCAGTGTCTTGATTCTTCTTTTTCACCATGCTTGAAATAGCGACAGCGCCTCTATTTTCCGCTGCTAGCCCCCAGCTCTAAGTGTGAGGCATAAATTTACAATGAATGATGAGCTCAGGAGCAGCTCTGTGCAGATCCACTCCCCTCACTGGGACACATATTATTTAAAGCACAGATGTTCTTCACAGTGTGCTCTTCTTGGGAATTTATGCTGCATCACCATCATCTGAGCTTCCTGGAATTGTAGAATCTAAGAACATCAACATTATCACTATGGGTATCAGGGAGAATTCCAGTGTCTCCTTCGACTGGGAATGACAGTACTTGCTGAAAGAGCAACCCCCAACTCAATTGTAAAGGAAAATTTTAATACTGGAAAGGAAAATTTTAATTTTGTTATTTTTTTTGTTTGTTTTGTTTTTCTGTAGCTTTGGAGCCTGTCCTGGAACTTGCTCTGTAGACTAGACTGGCCTCAGACTCACAGTGATCCATCTGCCTCTGCCTCCCGAGTGCTGGGTTTGAAGGTTTGAGCCACCACCCCCCAGCCTTTCTTCTTCATATTTGTATGTAATGTCCCTTCTTCCTTTTTCTTTTTTCCTTGTCTTTTGACACAGGATCTTATGTATTCTAGGTTTGCCTTGAACAGCCTAAGCAGCCAAGGATTGGGGTTACTGTGTGTGCTACCATGCCTACTTTTTTTGTTTGTTTTGTATTTTTTTTGTTTTGTTTTCATGACAGGGTTTCTCTGCATAGCCTTCATTGTTCTGGAACTTACTCTGTAGGCCAGGCTGACCCTGAACTCACAGAGATCTGCCTGCTTCTGCCTCCCAAGTCCTGAGATTAAAGGTGTACACTACCATGCCTAGCCCATGCCTGGTTTATCCAGAGATGGGGACTGACTAGGGCTGTGTGTGTACCAGGAAAGCACTCTACCAACTAAGCAACAACCCTGGCCTCTCTATATAATGTTTCTAATGCCAACTGTGTTCTGCCTTCACCGTAGGTTCACCTTGCAGTTTTCACATGGCACGAAGGGTACACAGCATGAGCCATAGTAACTCTCACATCGGGGTTTAAAATGAGCAACACTGAGAGAGAAATTTAATTACAACATTCTTGTTTATTTAACAATAATGAGAGTTGTTAATAGCACAGGATGCTGTTTACTGGGCGTTTTCTGAGCTATTATAATGATGCTAAATACGCTAGCTCACGAAAGCCGTTGCGGAAGGTTGATTTCTGCCTTGCGAGTGATGAAACTGAGCTCTAGTGGGTAAGCATCCTGTCCTAGGTCACCGCTAGAAACTGACAATGCCTGTGTTTGAACAGAGACGTTTCTGGTTCTGAAGCTTGTGTGTATGTTTCCTTCATTTCCCCAAATAAGACCTTCAGAGTTTCGTGCGACTTCAAGATACAAATTCTAGGGTAACCAAAGGATGCTAAAGGGCTGGCTTTCAAAAGTTACCCAATTTCTTTCCTTTGTGAAAATACTGGCCCAGGGTGAGGGCTAAAATTTTGTGGGAGCACGCTTCCTTAGGTGTGTGCAAGGTTCTAGATTCAGTTCCCAGTATTGGAAACACACACAAACACACACAAAACACACCACACCCCACCACCACATATACACTGCACACACCCCACACCCCCTACACCACACACAGACACACATAGCACACACACATATAACACACACACACACTGTACACTCCCCCCACACTACACACAGACATACACAGCACATACATACACCACACACACCACACACCACACACACACTGCACAATCCCCCCACCCTCCACACCACACACAGACACACACCACACACATCACACCACACACACACACTCAACCTCCAGTTCAGTCTGCTCCTCTGACAGAGATTGCAGTAGCTGATTTCCCTTGCTGGGTTCAAGCAGCATAGTAGAACCTCCTCCCTGTGGCATACAGGGTTAAAGGGTGTGAGAAGAGTCACACTCTCTGGACATTGGAATCTAGACCTTGGCAACTGAGGGATGAATGACTTAGGGCTGTGTTTAATTTCCAGCGCTACCCAAATACCCGAGCTGGGTACCAACGTCACAGAGGGGTCAAGGGCCCCACATTTAAGGGTTGCGTCAGCGTTCTTCGCAAGGACTGCTGACAGCAGCGGCTGTTTTCCCAAGTGCAGGCCAGAGTTCCCGAAGGGAAAGAGGGTTCCACACACCTCGCTTGCACTTGAACCTTTGCTCCTAAGCAAACACGGTGCATTTCACAGGCAGAAACACACGGACTCAGCTTGGCGTGGTTCATCTCAGTTGACCTTTCTCTTCTATCTTCTAACCTTGTTTTTAAAAAATGTTTAACTTCTTGATTAATTTCTGAGGGCAATTTTTCACAGCTCAGATAATGTGCCTAATGCTTGCTGAGATGTGGGCTATCTCGAAACTGTAAACACTTCAGATTGCTTTTTTTCCTCCTAATACTGTCCCTTGTTATGTGGGAGTAAAATTCAGTCTTTCTTCTTTCTTCCATCTGCATAATTGCCAGCATTTAAAGATACTTGCTCCTCTCTTTCGTTGCCTTTGGGGAAAGAATCAATTGCTCAACCTTCACTAAATTACTATTTTTCTGGTTTGTTATCTCTTGTTTCCTGAAGGCTGGCATATAATTAGTGCTTGCATTTTGATGTTTTTCACTGGATTGCCTTTTCTTTGCTAATTCACCTGCTTTCCATTTTCTTCCTCCCCATCTGCTTCTCCCAGGGAGGAACTTCTCGCCCACATCTTTATTCCATTTGCTTTTAAAAAATGCTTTGTGATTCTTTGGAAGGAGAAAATGTTATCTGCTGCTACAGAATCAGAACCGTCTCCCTTGTCATTTTGCCTGAACAACTTGGGTCCCATTTCCACTCTCCCTTCTTGGGTATTGGACTTGGTGGCGCCATGTAATTCTGTAATGGAGCCACACTTAAAAGCCAGGCGAATTCCTCAGAGAACTATTTCTCTCAAGCAGTCCCATTACCAGTGTTTATCAATGTGTGGTGGACACAGCAAAGCTACTGGGAGGTCATCAGCAAGCACCAGAGGACATCGGGGTGAGATGCTTCCCAGCACACTGACCTCCAGTGTTGCCTTCCCTGCCTGTTGGACCACGGTCTCCTGACTTCCGTCAGTTACTTATGTCTGGCTCCTTCTTGCCAGCTCATCTGCTGTTATAACAGCAGATTTCATCATGTGGCTTGTGATAGGGTTCTCTGGTTATTAGTACATACCATTTTGGAAACAAACGTTGACAAATGTTAGCATGCCACACATATCTCGAATTTTTTTTCTGTTGAATCTTTGAATTCAAGATTATCTCAGTGTCCTTTTCTTTTTCTTTAATTTTTGAGACATGGTCTTTCTACATAGCTCTGGCTGTTCTGGAACTGTCTTTGTAGACCAGGTTGATCTTAAACTCACAGAAATTTGTTTGCCTCTGCCTCCCGAGTGCTGGGATTAAAGGTGTGCGTCACCACGCCCAGCCATTTTAGTGTTTTTTAAAACATTTATTCCACAGAACCATCACCCAGCATGTTAGTATTTTCACTTAGCAATATACAGTAATTGCGCTTTCATGTTTATAGATTCCCTTATGATTGCGATGTGATGTTTGATGCTTGCATACATGTGTGAAGGCCAGAGGGTAGCCTCCATTGCTCTTCATGCTCTGTCTGCTTTTGGGGATGAGGGGTAACAGTTTCTCTGACCTAGTGCTCATCAGTTAGATAGGGTGGCTGGCCAGTGAGTCCTGGGTGTGGTCTTGCCTCTGTTTCCCTACCATTACCATTCTGCCCATTTTTTTTTTTGAGGGTCTGGCTCTAACTCACGCTTGCAGAGTGAACACTTCACAGAATGATCATCTCTCCATCACTAAGTGTGATTTCTGAACATTTGGGTTGCGAGCCAATCCTTTAAAGGCTGAGCCATGTCTCCAGTACGCAATGTAATTCCTACGAAGAGTGCTCTCTCACCGTGGGACCTGAACCTGTCAGTTACTGCCCTCAGTTTCCTACTGAGTAAAGAAGCTACCCAGTGCTCCAGCCTCGTTGGTGGGAAAGACCTGCACTGTGGGTGGGCGTGTACAGGTATTAGTGAACTTAATGAGGTGGCAATTCTCAGCACAGTGCACACCCCAGGCGTTTTCTATTTTCTGGACCATGTTTTATTTTTTGCTTGCTCGTCGTTGTATAATCTCTTTATAGAAACTGCAATTATTTTCAAACCTCTCACGACAGGGTGGCCGGTGTTCTCACTACCCAGGAAGATGAGAGCCAGTTCCAGTCTGGCACTGGTGTGTAATCTGGACTTCATCTTCACCGCGAATGAAGGATGGCGTCCTTGAGGTCCCTAGTGAGACTTGTCTTTGTCATCTGACCTTCGCCAGCCCTGTACTTATAATGCCGTGGTAAAATTTTAGGATGGCAGTTCCACAGTACAAGATAATATCCAGATGGGGCGATAGGAATAGGGAGTTACTGTGGCTAACTCCCCCAAAGCTTGTCGTTTGATCTTTTGCAAGAGATAAAAATGCCTCTGTGGTATCATAGCTCTGTAATGCACCAGAGATTATAGGATTATAACCTTTGGGGTGCCATTGGATTCTCTTATGTCTCATTTATAATGCTCTGGTGTAGGATCTAACCTACACCCCTGATTTTCGCACATCGGGCTCTCTGCCAGACCCTGCTGAGTGTTGGCTCCAGCGATGACGGTTGTACTTTGTCCTCAGCTGTTTCTACACCGGTGCAGTGTTGAGAACTGTGACAAGGACAGTATAGCACACAAACTTCTCTCTGACCCTGGAACACAAATTCTCACTGGTCTTAATAATTAAAACCTCAAGTCAGATATTAGGGGATGAAAGCTGAAAGATTAGAGAAGCAGAGCAGTCAGCCATTAGAGAGTTCGTACCTCTGTCAATGCTCAAACCAAAGGAACAATCCTGTTCTCAGACTGCCTTCTCAGACTGAGTGCCTCAGACTGCACTGCTCCTCAGGCTACACTGAGCTCCTGTCTCCTTCTGCTTTGTATTTCTTAGTCTGCTCAGCCATATCACTCCTGTCTCCACCTCCCTGGGATTAAAGGCATGGGATCCCAAGTACTGGGATCACCTTTGTGTGAGCTCTGTTTCTTTTTAAACTGGATCAATTTTGTGTAGCCCAGGGTGGCCTTGGGGTGGCTATCTTTCCCCCAAGTCCTGGGATTAATGGTGTGAGCCACAGCTGCCAGGCCCCTAGTGGCTTAGCTCTGCACGCTGATCTTCAGGCAAGCTTTACTTGTTAAAACACAAACAGAATATCACTACGTGAACCTTCTCAGCCAAAGCAAGCCCGGTTTTGTTCTGCAGAATCTGACCCTTGCCACATGCCAACATCTGGCCCCTCTTGCTTAAGACTCCTCCATCCTCTCTACTCTTAGGGAACTGGGCACTTTGCCTGACTTCTTGCTGATTCTAGGGTCCCCCAGGCAGTCATTTCCTGAGGGGAAGGTTGTGTTCCCAGTCCTCTTGTGGATCATAGTCCCCTGGGGTCACCTTAGGTCTTCACAGCACTCCTAACCCCAAGCTTTCCCTCTTCAGTTCTTTAGTGACATTCACATGGTGAATTGCCCGTTCTTCACTTCACAGATGGGTGGCATTTGGATTGTTTACCATGTTGTACAGCTGGCACCTCTCTTTAATCTTAGAACATATCCACCATAAAGAGACTTCCCACCAAAGGGTCATTCCCATCGATCTGATATTGATCTTTCGGAATTTAGCTCTTCTGGATTTGCACAATGAATTTGGGGACTACCCTGGCCACTTATCCATGGCCTTGCTACTCGACAGTCACTGCTTAGCATGCTCGTCTGAGCTCACGATTGGCCTTGACTGTATCACCCTGCTCCAATGAATCAAGACCAAGGTTGGAAGAGGTTACACTCGGTCGTGGGGCCTCTCCCAGGAAGGCCTGTTGACTATGTTCTTCCTCTAGAAAGAAAAGCGAATGTGGCATTCATTGAACACTAGAAAATCATGTGTTTGTGTGTGTTCAGGTATGCTCTGTGTACACGCCTGTTGAGAGCAGTATCAGTGGTCTACCTTCCTTAATCACTGTCAAATGTTTCTTTTAGCACACTATCATGCTGACTTTTTAATGGTATGCCTTTTAGGGAGAGCATTCAGATACCTGGGTGGACAAGAACTGGGAAAAGAATACAAACACTGGGGTGGAGAGTTTTGTGATGTAATAGTTTCCACGTGTCTGGGTGGAGTGACCCCAAGAATCTCCTATCAGTGATTTAAATGCACACGTCACATTTTCTGGATTTGGATTCACTGGGTTGTAGGGAGCGCATGCTGGGAATTTATTATTTTGGAATATACTTTTCTGATGATTTTCATGCATACTAGAATTGAGAGATCAACAAACAAACAAACAAGCAAACACCTTTTAGGAATTTTTATAAGGAGAGAAAGAACTAAAATAGTAGAGTAGATCTCTCCTCTTTCCTATTTATAAAGTTCCTGCCATTTTCCCTGACTGCAGGAGGCAGTTAGAACAGATGGGGAAATACAGTCCTTTGCAATGTTCAATAATTGTGATGGTAGCCAGGTGTGGTGATGCATGCCTTTAATCCCAAGGACTTGGGAAGCTGAGGCAGGTAGATATCTGTGAGTTCTAGGCCAGCATGGTCTACATAGTGAGTTCCAGGACAGCCAGAGCTACACAGTGAGGCCCTGTCTTGGAGCTAATAATAATAATAATAATAGTATGATAATGACAGTAACAGAAACCTAGTTTTAATAGAATTAAAACGTAATCAGATGCAAAGCAAAGGATAAAGTCACCTTGGGGAAGGTACCCACATTTTAATTAGGATTAAAAAAAAAGTTACATTTCTGCTTCCAGCCAAGATGGTTGTATCTTTTCGCCTGAGGCTTACAAAATAATGAGGAAGCTAGACAATGCAGGAAGTGAGTCTGGGTGCAACTGTGCACACCTGCGATCCCCGTTCTCAGGAGGCTAAGGCTGTGGATTTGGGGCTGGCCTGGTTTATGTAGGCAGTAGCAACTCAGCCAAGGCTGCAAAGCAAGGGCCCATTGTTTCTCTATCTACTAGCATTGAGTGATCAAAGATGAAAGTTGGTTTTGTTTGAGGAAGGGTCTCACTGCATAGCTAAGGCCAGTTTGAACTTACTCTGTAGTTCAGCTGACTTTAAATTCTGATCCTCCTACCTTAGCCTTGCAAGTGAGGAACTGAAAGTTTCTTTTCATATTTGTTTTTATTTTTAAAAATTTACTTTTCATTTTACTTACCTACCCCAGTTCCCCCTCCCTCCCCTTCTCATGCTCCCTTATCTCCCTCTTCTCATCCCCCATCCACTCCTCAGAGCGGGTAAGGCCTTCCTTGGGGAGTCAACAAGGTCTGGGATACCAACTTAGGCAGGGCCTACCCTGCCCCCCCATATCAAGGCTAAACAAGGTTTCCCACCATAGGGAATGGGCTCCAAAAAGCCAGGAACTGAAAGTTTTAATGCCGTATACAACAGCATGAAAGTATGAAATCCTGAGGAATTTAAATGTTGTAAGGGGTAAAAGTGCATGTAATTAAACACATAAAAACATCAGCTAGGCAGGATGGCACACGCCTTTAATTCCAGCACTGGGAAGGCAGAGGCAGGTGGATCTCTTTGAGTTCAAGGACATCCTGATGTAGAAAGAGAATTCTAGGAAAGCCAAGAGAAACCGTGTCTTGAAAAACCAAAAACCCACCAAACAACCAAACAACAAAAACAACATAAAAACATCAACAAGAGAAATAAAGGAACACCTCTGTAAATTCAGAGTTGACATTTCTTTATTTACAGGTCAAAATGCCAGTCGAACGTCTTGTTGAATTGTTTGTCATAGCCAGAACCTGGAAACAACCTACATGCCCCTTGACCAAAGAATGGATAAAGAAAATGTGGTACATTTACACAATGGAGTACTACACAGCAGAAAAAAATAACGATATCTTGAATTTTGCAGGAAAATGGATGGAGCTAGAAAACATTATTTTGAGTGAGGTAACCCAGACACAGAAAGACAATTATCACATGTACTCACTCATAGGTGGTTTTTAAACATAAAGCAAAGAAAACCAGCCTATAAACCACAATCCCAGAGAACTTAGACAACAATGAGGACACTAAGAGAGATTTACATAGATCTAATCTACATGGGAAGTAGAAAAAGACAAGATCTCCTGAGTAAATTGGGAGCATAGGGACCTTGGGGGAGGATTGAAGGGAGGAGGGGAGAGCCAGGGAGGGGAGCAGAGAAAAATGTAGAGCTCAATAAAAAAGAAAGTCTTGCTGAATATTGCTAGAATTAACAAACTCACTCTACCTAAAGTTGATATGCAAATACAAGAACTTAGATTAATCCCAATATATTTCCCCTCAGGACAGAGCTTTGTAGACCAGACTAGCCTTGAACTCACAGAGATCCACTTGCCTCTGTCTCCTGAGTTCTGGAATTAAAGGTGTGTGCCACCACTCCTGGCTCCCAATAACTTTAAGAGAACAAAATCTTAAGACTAACAATACCTGATATCAAGGCTTATTTTCAGACTGCAATAGTCAAAACACATGGTGCTCATGTAATGACAGACAAATAGGTCAATTGAATAGAACAGAAAGTCCAGAGAACAGAAACAGATCTGCAAATATAAGAAAACTGATTTTAAAAAGGGTGCAAGGGCCATTAAAAGAATAAAGTATGGTACTGCAGCAGCTGGACACCCTCTGTCCATGTTGTCATATCCCATACTCAATACACAGTTAGTGCCAGGTGAGTAACAGACCAAAGACTTCTAATAGAAGGTGAGGTAAAGTTCTGTGGTCTTGGATTAGGCGAAGATGGTTCTTTAGGTCCAAAGCCAAAGCATAATGAATAAAAGAAAGAAAAAGATAAATTGGACCTTGTTAAAATTGAGAATACTAGTTTTGCTTTAGTAAAGTTACCATCAAAAGAGTAGAAAGACAAACTGGAAGGAAACATATTTAGCACATAGTTAACTACAAAGTGATATACATGCTGTGTATAGTTGTGTTGCTTGAGGAATGATAACAAGAAAAAACTAGATATGCTAATAATACAGTATTTCTCTTGAATATTTCCAATCATGATTGGTTGGATCCACAGATGTAGAACCCACATATGAGTTTGCTGGACTTTTATGCAGAATATGTAAAAAAAAACCCTTAATAATGAAACAATCACTCCAATTAAAAATAATGAGTAAAATATTAGGATAGACTCTCATTGAGGACATAACTGGCCAATAAGCAGATGGAAATGTGTTCAATATCACTAGCATTGTTAAAATACAAATCTAGATCACAGTGAGATACCAGCACAGCCCCGTTACAATGGGAGCTAAGAACACTTAGTACGCTTGCAGAAGACCTGAGTTCAATTTCCAATACCTCACTGGGGGGCTCACAGTCATTTATAACACCAGCTCTGGGGAATCTGGTACCTCTGGACTCTACTATACCAACACACATATGCATACACACACACACATACACATACACACACAAATTAACAAACAAAATAATAAAATACATCTTAAAATAGAGAGTAAAGGAAGCTACTCTTCCTTCCTTTTACTTGTGTAGTAGCTGGAATAATGGTCCCAGAGTAGAATCCTATGACAGATCAGCCTTGGTTGGCTGGTGGGCCCGAGCTCCAGGACCAGGAATCCAGTCACCACCAGTGCCTGCAGAGGCAGTAGAGAGGCCAAAGGGTGGCACACTCTGGGTGTAGATCACCATTAAAGCTACAATAATCCAAAATGAATGAAGTCTCCCCAGTTAATGTGTTGCTACTAATTTAATCTAATTAGCCTTTGAATGGGAGCCTCAGCCTGCCTCACAGGCAGAATGTGAGTTGAAATTGCTAAGGAGCTGCAAACTGGAGGTTTGTCGCATGAACAGTTGTTCTTGTCCTTTGATTACTTGCTCAACTGGCTCATTGGCTCATTACTATTAAGACCAATGGGGTTTTGATGAGGTGCTCCTTGCAACTTGTAAATAAAGCGTCTTACAAGACAGAGAGTGGAATGAGGGTCCCTCAAACCTAGCTGGTTTGGGAAAGCTGCTGTGGAATAATCCTTCTGTACACTATGTAAATTATGCTGGGAGTAGTCTAATAAAGAAGCTGACTGGTCCATAGCTGGACAGGATGAGGTTATGCGGGAAAACAAGGCTAAGGACACTGGGAAGAAGAAGGGCAGAGTCAGAGGAGTCGCCAGTGAGATACAGAGAGGAAACAGGAAATGCAAGATGAAAGAGAGGTCACACGATGTCGCAGAATGTAGATTAATAGAAATAGGTTAACTTAAGTTTTAAGAGCTAGTTAGTAAAAAGTCTGAGCTATCTGTCAAGCATTTATAATTAATATTGAGTTGAGTCTCCATGTCAGTTATTTGGAAACTGGAAGGTGGGAAAGAAAAGCTCACCTGTAGAAAGTCATTGATCTTTTTGATTTCCGAGAACCATTAAGTGTTCTTTAAGCAAATTTCATAAGCAAATAAACAGTGCTCTCTGCTCATTCGAATTACCTGCCTGTTTACCATTGCTCTGTTTATATACACCCGTTTTAAATTACCTCCAGAATCTCAGTTATGAGCCTTGAAGCCATTGCACTGACCCAGCCTTGATATGGTTAAATAGTCCTGATGTTGCGATGCGCCTCGTGTGTTTGAGCAGAGCTCTGGAGGGTGCAGTGTGCATTCCAGTTTGCTTCTCATCACCGACTAATCTGAATGTGGACTTCTCTGAACCATGAGCAAAGATTTGGTGAGAAAAGTGTGGGCTTTGCATGAAGACTCTTCTGGCTGCTATGGCTTGGTCTCATTTGTTCGTCTTGGGTTATCACTGCTACCCCACAGAGTCACTGTGAGGATGGAAATGATCACTGTGTGTAAAAATTTCATAAATGGTGGAGCACTTGCTGATGCTCTTCCTTCCCTCTTTGTGATGCAGAAGAATTCACCTAGGAGATATAGTCTCTGTATTCTTGTCCTGTAACTAAAATGTCAAAAACAAACAAACAAACAAACAAAAACCAACCCTACAGAAGCCTACCTTAAAGCAACATCAATGTATGTATTAATCCAGGGTTTTGGAGACCAAGCATGAAATCAAGAGATGGGCCAGGATTTTCATCCTCTCATGGCTCCAGGAAGAAATGTCTGTTACCTCCTCCAGCTTCTGGTAGTTCCAGATGGTTTATGCTTTCATTGTGATGGATATTCTTGTCTATAATCCACTGTGTTAAGAAACATACAGAAAACTGGCCCAGGACACTCCTGGATGTGTCTATGGGGTGTTTCCCTGAGGTGACTGTCTGACTTCTCAGCAGACTGAATGGAGAAGACACTAAATGGGCAAGGTAGGCTGGGAGGCCCCTTGGAAGGAACAAAAAGCTGTAGAAGGGAGGAGCTGGTGCTTGGTGTGCTGGACTCCTAAGTGGTCTTTTAATTAATTAATAAAAATATTTTTACTAATTCTCTGAGAATCCAATGAACACATACTATGTATTTTGATTATATTTGCCCCCTATTCTTCCCTCTAAGTTCTCCACAATTCACCCCCTTCCACCACTCCCTCCCAACTTTGTGTTTTCTTTTTTAAAATATAATTTCCCAAGTTTGGTTGGGCTATCTATATTCTCATAGTTGTGGGGCCACCCACTGGAGCACATTCAACCTACCAGGGACCATAACCTCAAAGAAAACTAACATCCCCCCTTACAAAAAAAAAAAAAATCTATCATCTGTCAGTGGTTTCTCAGCTAGGATGTCATCTGGTTTGATCTTGTAGAGGCAACCACAGCTGCTGTGAGTTCATGAGGTCATCGATCCTGTCAAGTACAAAAGACACTGTTCTGCTCAGTTCCAACCCTTGGCCCTTACAATCTTCTCCCCACCTCTTCTTTGATGATGTCTAAGCTAAAGGAGTTAAAAGTGTGACAAAGATGTCCTATTTGTGGTTGAGCATTCCACAGACTCTTATCTCTTTATTTTGGCCAGCTGGGACTTTCTGCTTTAACTGCCTCCTACTGTACACAGTAACTTTTTTTTAAATGAGGTCTGAGAACTGTATCAATATACCAGTGCAGTGATATAAATTTATGGGGCTGTTTGACACTGTGTCCCAGAGCTACAGTAAGAGTAGCAGGCTCACCCCTGGGGGGCTATGAGTTTTCCAGCTGTAGGTTCTTGGCTAGATTTACAGTACTAGGCAAGTGTTTCATTCTGTAGAGCAAGCCCTATACGCAATTAGAAATTGGTTGGTTACCCCTGTGATATTGCACTCATGCACATATCTTGCTACAGCAGTCTTGTAACTCAAGGGGTTCATAACTGGGCAAGGTTGTTATTGATGCTTCTCCCCAACAGTCTTTGTAACACCTTCTTGTTTTATGAAAGCTAGCCAGCAAGGAGAAATCTTTCTGGTTAGTACCAGCTCCATTTCTCTATATCCTGTGACCAAAGTATGTGGTGTCTTTAGAAATAGGATATTTTTGGTTTTTCGAAGCAGATTTTTTTCTGTGTAGCTTTGGAGCCTGTTCTGGAACTCACTCTGTAGTCCAGGCTGGCCTTGATCTCACAGAGATCCACCTGCCTCTGCCTCCTGAGTGCTGGAATCAAAGGTGTGCGCCAACATCTCCTGTCCCAGAAATAGGATCTTATCTTCAAGTTCTGGTGGGTAGCCCAGAAAAATAGCGGATTTAGCTGTTGTTGCCCTACCTGAGATCAAGTCAGTCAATATTCCAGATCAGAGTGGGTGGGACACTCCTGACCAATAATTTGAGAAAAAGCACTGAACTTTTTTTTTTTGGCAACCTGAGGCTTCTAGAAGTAGGATTATCTCTTGTGTAGGGTAATACCAATGGAACACTTCTATCTATCTATCTATCTATCTATCTATCTATCTATCTATCTATCTATCTATCTATCATCTATCTATCTAACTATCATCTACCTGTCTGTCTGTCTATCTATCTAGGAAACATAAAACAGCAGCTTCCATTAGGTTTCTCCAATCATCCTCAGTGGTAGCTATTGTTAGTTATCCATCCCCCGCCTTCTCCTCTGCCCTATGTTCTCCCCCTCTCTCCCCACTTAAACTTCCCTCCTTCCCCTTTATATTCCCTGTGTTCCACAGTTTTTCTTCTTCAAGGTCCTTCTTCCCCTTCCCACCAATGACAACTTTCTCGTTTCTTGAATTCCACAGGCACTCCAATTTAAACATACAAGTCTAAAGACTTGATACTATGATTCACATATGAGAACATGTAGCATGTGCCTCTGTCAGTATAACATTTGGCATCTCCACCCATTTACCTGCAGATTTCATGCTTCTTTATAGTTAAATAAAATTCCCTTTGAGTAGGCACCACGTTTTGTTATCCATTCCTGCAGTGATGGGTATCTAGGCTGATTCCATGTCTTAGCTGTTGTGAATAGAATAGAGTAAAACAGACAGATGTGTCTCATTATTATTTGTGGGCACCATTCCTCAGCTTTGAATTTAGATTTGCATCTGAGACTCTCCAGAGGCTCCTAGGCCTTTGGCTGCATTATTGGTCCCTCTTGATCTGGGGCTTGTAGCTTCTTGGGCCCATCAGCCACTGGTTTTCCCTGTTTTCCAACCTACAGACAGCCGTTGTGGGATGAGTCCACCTCTGATGGTGAAAACCAACCTAATGAATCATCTCTTGTAATGCAGCTCTGCTTCTTTAGAGAACCAAGCAACACACATTTCATCCTAATAATTTGTTATGAGTGTTATTTGTTCTAACCTCAACTAGCTCAAGTTATATATCATGATAGCCGTGAGCAAATGTAACATTCTCATGTTGTGCAAGAATGTGTTTCTTCAGAACTCACAGCCGAAAATACATCAAATATTTTGCTACAGTGGGTGGGAGTAGGGGCCATATGTGTGGAGGAAGGAAACCTTATTGATGACATTTTTATGCAAACCACACAAAGGAATAAACATTTCAAGCAGTCCAAGGCACTATAATAAAGAAAGACTGGCCTGCGGGGAATTGGACTTAACTATTAGTAAAACTGAGAGAAAGATAGCATCTACCAAATTGTTTTCTTGAGTCAGAGTCCCTGAGTTAAGGGTTTTTGAATCTTTCCTTCAAATGGCAGAAGTCTACTATTCCAAAAACAAAACAAAGCAAAATACAGTTGAGGGCACAAAGAGGAAGATGTTAGAAACCACGCCAACAACAGACAACAGCTCCTTAGACTTCCAAGGAAGTTTCCATTGAGAAACTTCCATTCAGGGGTGCTCTGTGGGCAGACACTCAAATCCTGCCAGCCTGGGGATGTTTTCAGAGATAGTACCAGTGAGGAAGTGTCAGGACATGATGTGTCACTGGAAAAGGTCCTGGAGCTGATGCTGCAGGGTCATCAGGAGCCATGATCTGACGATTTAATCCAGGATGAAATGGCCATCAGGTGGTCTGCTTGTTTTCATGGGATCTCTTTCACAGTATATGATTTTATCTGTAGCATGAGAATCATCAGAGTGACTGACTCCGTCTTAGCTCTATGCTCGCTCTAGGTTGTGGACCTAGTGGGTGAGGGCAGCCTCCCTATTGTTCTCTTATGCTGATGGGTGATGGTTGGCCAGTGACCTGCCTGATAGGGCTTCTCTGTATTTCCCATATACCCTGGACCACTTCTGCTGATGTTTTTCCTGCAGTAAGATAGCCTCAGAACACAGATTCCTGAGTATGTGGATGGGAAGGGAAGCTTAACTTTTCATATTTCTGTTTCTAGAAAGTAGTGTGTGGACAGCCAGCCTGATCTCTTGGAGGGCTCTGGAGGGAACAGTGTGGACCTTGCAGAGGATACTTTGGCTTTCAAGAATATGCTCTTGGGACCTAGTGCTCATTGTCTTTAATTTTGCTTCCAAACCTATTTCCCACTCCTCTCCATATGCTCTAGGCCTGAGAAGATGACTTTTAGGATAGCATCAAGGGTTTTCTTGGTCTCAGGATGCCATTTGGGTTTGTCCTCTGCATAGCCTCAGAAAAATGGGGAAGTGAGGGCTGATCCCATTTTTCTGGTACCCTCAGGATTACGGGAGCTAGCCACTTCTCTCTTTCTACTTTTCTGCTGCTGGCAATAGACCCTTTGACCTTGGCCTCTTTGTGTGTAGATTCTGTTGAACTTTAGGCCCAGTAGCAGCAATGACATTGTGCACAGCTGTGCTAGCACTCGGGTACTATAATATCCATCACGTCTACACCTATCTACAGCTTTGTCAAAGGTTTCTTTGTGCCATTATCCTGAAATCATCTTAAATTCAGTATGCCTGCTCTTCCCTGTGTAGACTCTGGCTCATAAATTCCCGACTGTATAAAACTGAAAAGTCATGTGTCACATGGGGTGTTCAGGACTTAGCCCAATTATGATGACAACTATGTGGTCAATAAGTGGTAGCTCAAGATGTGTCTTAAAGTGGCACTGGTTCAAGCTTCAGTTCAACAGAGTCCTTCTGATATGTGCTAAACCTCTACTGTTTACAAGGCCCAGAATCAGCCATTTCTAGGTAATAAAGTGCTATCATGAGCAGAATGTAGTCCACGGCACTCACAACAACAACTTAATTTCTCTTACTTTCCCCCATCACACTCAAACATCATTTGATAAATATTTATTAGGGCTTATCAAATTTTGAGTGGCATGCTACTAATTCCTGGGAATGAAACAGTGAATAAAATAGACATATCCCTGCTTTTGAAGCATAAGAAGGCAACTAGGAAGGGGAGAGGTGTTGGCTATAGTCTCTCACACTCATGGAATATGCTCTGCAAACGGATGGGAGGACTTCAGATGAACACCTGTTTCTGTAGGACATAATTCTTGTCCTGGACCAGAGTCAGGAACTACTCTGCTGAGAAGGCAATGGAAGGAGGGAAATGAGCTGTGCAAAGAAAGACTACTGTACCAAGTCCATGTGCCAAAGACCTTTGGAGGGAAAAGGCAGCAGCGGCTGGAGTAGAGACGGCACATGAAGACATTCGGCAGCAACACTCAGGAGGCTGGTGCAGCCAAATGGCACAGGCTCCATAACCAGGGATGGCATTTAGATCTGAATTTAAAACCGAACCTTGCCTTGATGGTGCACATTTGTAATCCCAGAATTTGGGAGGTTGAGGCATGAGGAATGGAAGTTGGGTCCAGACTGATTGCCACGGTGAACTCCATCTCAGCAAACAAACATACAAACAATAACTTAAGAAACCTACCAGGTATCTAAATAAGGAGGGGTGCTTCGTGATGGTTTCAAGGTTTGAAGGCATCACTAGAAGGCAACAGAGAGAATGGACTGGAGGGTAGTGGTGCATCTGTAAAGATTACGGCCTTGGTCATCATAATCTGGGTGAAAGGTGGCAGCCTAGGCTGAACTGGTACCAGAGAACACGTGCAGACCTGGAATAATATAAAGGACATTAAGAAAACAAGATGGAAAAGAAAGTTGGAAGTAGATTGGGTGTAGAGGATGAAGGGTTGAGGTTTCTGACAGAGTCCTACATAACTGGCTGTGGACGAGAGCATCAGGCTAGAGGCGAAGTGGAAGTGTTGGGTGATAATCTGGTTTGGTGCGCAATGAGTGGAGAAGATCAAATACAGTTCTTAGTTTACTGTGCTCTTTGAGTCATCTAGACTGAGAATGTCAAGAAGCAATTGGATCCAGGGCTCTGTGGCTCTGAGGACAGGACTGAGCTGATGTTGGGAATGATTAGCAGAAAACACTGTCCTTGAAGTTATAGGCTAGCTCTGGCAGGAGAGAGGGTTTGTGAGGAATTCCAGGGAGGGAGGGAAGGGGTGTACCAGGCAAACTAGAAGCGTGGGTGACAGAGACCAAGAGGATGTTGCAAATGAAGGGAGTAGCCAACAATGTCCAGAGTTCTTGAGAAGCCAAGAGGAGAACTGAAAAATAGCTGCTGGGTTTAGCAACATGGCAGTCCCCAGTGACCTTAGCAGGAGTAATTTCAGTGGTCCATGGCAACCAAAGTTAACTTGGGGTCATGCTAGGCAATGCAATGGATCTATACCTTTGGATTCCTCCAAGACTTTCTCAATTGATTTGATGATAAATGATAGCTGAAGAATGGGAATGAAGACAAGGGAGGGATGCACTGGCCAGCCCTCTTTTCTTGTCTGTTTTAAGATTTTTATTATTATTTAAAAATTTTTTGTGTGTATGTAGGTGTGGTATGTTCATGTGAGTACAGGTACAGAGGAAGCCAGAGGAGTATATTGGATCCTCTGGAGCTGGAGTTCCATCCAGTCGTGAGCCACTGAGCACGAAACTCCAATCCTCTGCAAGAGCGGTGTATGTTCTTAACTGCTGAGCACCTCTTTTCTTTATTCCTGAACGGGGCTTGGTGTAGCACAGGCTTTTCCTCATTTTGTAGCTGATGACAGCCTGGAACATCTGGTCTTTCTGCCTCTGCCTCCCGTGTGCTGGAGTTCCAAGCTGTGTGCAATGCTGGAGACTGAGCCCAGAGCTTCTCAAATGTTAGACACGCCACCAACGGAGCTGTTCTCCCAGCTTTTCTAAGATGTGAGGCATTTAAACCTATTTGACTGTTTATGAAACATAACTCCCTGAGAACAGGTAGCTGAAGACCCAAGGAGGAGGCTGGCTAGACACCAAGCAGATTTCAGGGAGGAAGCAAGCAGTCTGTTTCATTTCCTTTCTTTCTATGATGAAAAACATAATTCATTTAATTATATAAATCACATACAGAAATAAATAATAAATAAAAATTTATTTTCAGATGGATAGTCATTAATTAAATAGAAAGGGAAAATTGTAAAATTAATATATGATGAATGAAAATGAGTCATTTCTATAAAGATACAGAAATTTTTCATGTGAAAGTATGCTTGAAATAATTCTATATCAAGGATTGGCTCAACTATCAAAGGCTAGGCTCACAACCAGAAATACAAGCGGATTGTTTCTCAGGCTCAGAGGCAGGACTGGAGAAACAGCTGAGCAGTGAAGTGCTCGGGCTGCTCTTTCAGAGGACCCAGCATAGATTCTTAGTGCTCACGAGGTGGCTCAAAACAATCTGTAACTCTAGTTTCAGAGATTCCAGCGCCCTTTCCTGCTTCCCTGGGCACCACAGATGTGTGGTGTATAGGCATATACGCAGGCAACATGCTCATACACATTAAATAAATAAATAGATAGATAGATAAATCCCTCAGAGCAGAGGTTAGCAAACGAGGAAGAGAAGGGGTTGGGTAGAGGCACTGGATTTAGAAAGGAGAAAGTTGTTCAAGGAGAAAATGGAAAGTGCCCATCTGAGATCCCTTTACGTGTGTGTGTGTGTGTGTGTGTGTGTGTGTGTGTGTGTGTGTGTGAGGGCTTGTGGGGATGTAGAGAGTCGACATCTGGTGTCTCTATCACTCTCCACCTTCACGTTTTGAAACAGGATTTCTCATTAAATGTGGGTTTCATCAATTCGTCTGTGAGATGAGATAAACCCTCCCCTCTCCAAGTTGCTTTTGCTTAGTGTTTTATGAAACAACGGGGAAGCAAACCAGGATACTTGCCAAAGACGCTAACTCACCAGAACCATATATAAATACATAGAATAATGATAATAACAAGGTTGAGTTTCCACTTCTGGGTCAAGAAAGCCCAAGTTTCTTCCTCTGGTTGCTGCTCTTTGTTTCTCTTTACTGTTAAGTTGGAAGCATAGGCCCCAGCCCCCAGGCCTGAGAGTTATATTGGTCTGGACTCCAAATCCCAGCAGGCCAGGGACGGGTCAGGACCACTCCCACAGAGTATTTAAATGAACTCCCAAAAGAGGAATACGTGGTCTCTTTTCCTTCCTCTGGGTGGTGGTCACATTCGCAGCCCCTGGGGAGACAACTCCCATTAAACCTGGATAATTTTTAATTTGGCTTGTTTTGATTTGGCTTGGTTGGGATTTTGCGTTGGCAGAGAGCTCACGTTAGGAAAATATTCCTAACATTTACTTTGAATAGTTAGAAAAAAAAATAGTTTCGTGGTGGTTATGCTAATTAGAAACAACAGCATGAAACTTGGGTAGAACAGAGTAAGTCCTTACAAGTCTGACACCCTGGTTTGAAAAAGTCCCATTGTCCACTGGGGAAGAGGATGGGGGTCGGGGACAACTAGGGGATTAGGGAAGACAATGGGGTGAATGTGAGCAAAGGTGTCTGCATATATGAAAATGCCACAATGAAGCCCATTATGCTGTGCAATTAATATGCACTATAAAAGAGTCCCATTGTTGCTGGTCACAAGAGCCTTCAGTGAGACCTGTGTGGGAGAATTGCACCCCAATCTGAGAACCAACTGAGATGAACTGCAGAAGGCCCAGCAGGCCCTTCCTTCCTTGGAATGTATACTTTGAGAGGAAGGCGGAAAGTCCTGGAAACATCCAGAGTCTGAGGCAGCAGTAGTCCCCAGAAGTGGAGACCAGGGCCTCCAGAGACTGCTGGGGTTTCCCCCAGGACTAGAAGGCTAGGACTAGGGGATCCTGGACTCAGATCCTGAAGCCCAGACGGGCTAAGCATGTGCCCTTGAGTCAGCATGTCTGAGTGTCAATATCCACCCCTCTTAGCTGTGTGACCCAGAGAAAGGTACTGAATTTCTCTAAACCACAGGTTCCTCATTTGTGGAAGGGGAATAGATCCTGATTGCTCTCAACCACAAGGCTGGGGTGGGGCAGAATGAGAGAATTCATCGGAAAGAGCCTTAGCTGGATGTGTAGCAAGCACTGGAGAAATATGAGTGATGATTACATAACTCCTCCTTGTTTTACAGACGACAAAACTTGGCCCCAAGAGTGAAGTGGTGTTTGTAAGGTGGTCAGGTTTGCAGGAGAGCCAGGCCTGCGTCTGCAGGTTCTTTCTCTGTCCCACTGATGATGAAAAAGCATTGCTAGTGTCAGAAAGCAAAGCCAAATTCTGGGCTCAAATCCCAACTCTTCCACTGTCTGATGCTAAATACAAGAGGAAAACTGTTTTTTTAAAATTCATTAATGTGTTTATTTAGTGTGCTAGGAATTGACTTTATGGCCACATGTATACATGCATGCTATACAAGGACTCTACCACTGAGCCTTATACCCTTCTCGGAGACACCTCCACTGTGATACAGGGTCTGAGATGAAAGGCCATGTGACTGCACTCATGAACCTAGCAAATGACATTTCCCTGTTACCCCCTTTCTACATCTTCCTCTTGCCTTCTAAGTCAGGCTCTCAGAACCCACAAGTGGAAGAAGGCCACAGGTTAGCCTCCAGCCTTCTACTGAAGTGTCCATGGGCTAACGAGATGCTCGGCGTGCAACGCCGTTTGCCATGGAGCCTGACAATTTGAGTCGATCCCCCAAGTACCCCACGGTGGAAGGAGAGAACCAACTTCCAAAGTTGTCTTCTGACCGCCACATGCATGTCATGGCACATATATTTGCTTACATGTCTACACAATAAATAACTTAGAAAATAGGACGTACTCATGATTTCTCTGTACTGGCCTTGGTTCAGGGCCTTGGGAGAGTCGATCAAACTCAACAGGTACACGCTCACAGTCCTAGAGAGTACACGAGAGGCATGTGGAACCTTGAGTGGGGTAACTGGAGTCTGGGAGAGGTTGGAGAAGTAGGGTTGAACCTGAAATGTAGGGAGGGTCCCCGTGGGGATCAGGGAGAAGCTGAGTTGCTGAAGCAGTCCGGCAATGCCTGTGGCTGTCCGTGTGACTTCTAATGTGAAGAGCAGAGGACGGCCACAAGACACAGAGGCCAGGCCTCTGTTGGTGATGATGTCAATGGGTCATCACCGCAGGTCCCATCCAGCTCCTCAAGGAGAACAAGAACTTCTTCCGTAGCTTCTAGTACTGCTGGGTTAGACAGTGCTAGAAATTTGAAGGCAGAGACTGTCACCTCTCCTGTGTCAGGCCTCCTTCCAGGGCACCCTACAAAGGATGAAGGGTAACCCTGGTGTGTAGCGTCTTGATCCTCACTGAAGTGCGCTTAGAAGGGTCATCTCAGCCTCAGGGCTGCCTGTGGCCTTGGTTGAACTCATTATGGCTACTATGTCATGGCTTGGTATCCTCTGTCCCACCCTGCTGTGACCATCAGACTGTTCCATATTGTCTCCAGGGATGAGAGGGCAATTTCTTAGGAAAATGAGTCACTGGAACACAGGGTGGGGCAGGTGGAGGGAGGAAAAGAGGATGGTACTGGAGGGCTTGCCAAGAGACAGTGGGTCCAGAAAGCATGATGCTGGGAGGAGTCCTCAGAGACAGAGGGTGCTGGAAGAAATAGTGGGAACAGAGAAAATGATGCTGTAGGAGTGTCAGGAGACAGTGGGTCCAGAGCAGGGCAGGGCATTTCAAGCCCACGCCATATGAGGATTAGGGACTCAGACAAGGTGGAAGGAAGGCACGCTGCTGGGTTTCCCAGCTTCTACAGTCTGGTCCCACACCATTTAGAAGAAAACATGTCTTGTTACTACTGAGCTTAAAACCCTCCAAAGGTTCCTCAGGCACCGTAAATAGAACACACCAGCGTCTTGCTATGATCCATGAGCTCTGTCATAATTTATTCTTTCTCACCCCCTTTTCTTTCCCTGTATATGTGTGCCTGTCTGGGTACTCACGTGAAGTTAGGGGACAACCTCAGGTGGTATTCCTCAGGCACTGTCCACCTCATTTTGAGAGACAGTCTCTGGTAAGTTTGATGCTAGTTGATTGAACTAGCCTGGCAGGTTAGCCAACCTCACAGATAGGTCCTCACTGGCTCCTCCCCAACATCCTTCAGGATTTTTTTTTATTGTTGTTGTTCAAATACTACTTTCTCAGTGAACTTTTCCCTGACTGCTCAGTTTCCTCTTCCCAGCATTATGTATTTGTTTTTTCTGTTTCATCTTCCCCTATGTCAATGTACCTCCTGTAGGGAACTGATCCGTGATTTGTTTCTGTTTCTTTTTGTTTTCTGCTTGTTAAACTCTGTCTGGAAGGAGGCCCCTGGCCACAAAGAGAACCGGTGTTCCGGTCCACAGTACCTGTTCAGTAATTATTTTACAGATCAGTCTGTGACTTGCGACAGTTAGAACAGGAGCAGGTCAGGTTGCTGGCTGTGGAGGTCCGTGATCTCAGGACAGGTTTGTGTCTGGAATTGTTCCTCTTGCAGAACACACGTGTTAGAAACTAACGTTCTCAACAGTTCTCCAACTCTAGAAACCTTGAGGAGGCAACAATTAAGGATTCCGACTGGATGAAGGATGGGGTAGGGGTACACTTCCCAGGAGGTGAGTCAAGAGACAGGTGACAGGATGCAGAGAAGCAGTGGGCACCGGAACAGGCCAGCTTGGACTCTGCCAGCTGTGTAGGGAAAGTAATCGAACTAGTTACTCAACCTCTCTGGATTTGCTTTGTATTTTAAGGGGGGAAAGTCCATCAGGCCTTCCTCTTCCGCAGGTTATTGTGGGGACCCAAGGCGATCATCATACAGGTAGCCCAGAGGCATGCTGCACAAAGCATGCAAGGCTGTGGGGCAACAGAGGAGGAAGTGTTGATGTCAGCGTGGCATCTAGGGGAGGGTGCATGGAACGGAGGGGGGGGGGAAGTTAGGAGGATCTTGGCCCGCAGGCAGAACTGGCGGAACGGCAGTTGAGTGGAGGCAGGGAGCAAGGAGGTGTTTCCTGGGACAGGGGGCGGAGACCTGGCAGCTATAGGTTCCCCCAGGACTCAAGTTCATTGAGCTTCTGCAGGCACCGAGCGACTTCATTACTCCCGCTGTGACCATCACCGGTGGGCCCTACCTGCCAGCACTTGCAGCCAGTACTTGCAGCCGGCACCTGCATCGGGCCCCGGCAATGGCGGACCAGGCGCCCTTCGACACGGATATCAGCACCCTGACCCGCTTCGTCATGGAGGAGGGCAGGAAGGCTCGGGGCACGGGCGAAATGACCCAGCTGCTGAACTCGCTCTGCACCGCGGTCAAAGCCATCTCGTCCGCGGTGCGCAAGGCGGGCATCGCACAGCTGTGAGTTAGGCCTCTGGTGGCTGTGTCTGGTCTGTTAGAGCTCTTGGGGGCTGCTTCCTTGGCCCCTTTGCTGGTAGTCAATGTGACTATTTGATACCTGGGATTCCTGTCCCTTGCCCTGCTGCACACAAGCCCTCATTCTCCTTCCTCCGTGTGATGGAGCAGGTCACCCAGGAGGGCTGTCTTCCAGGTGCACAAGGGCCCTAGCCCTCTTCTGGTCTCAACTCTCCTTGTAACTCCTTCCAGTCTCATGGTAAAAGTGGGCGACTTTTACCCACCTCAACCTCAGGCAGAAAGTGCTAGCACAGGCACTTTCCTCGGCTTTCCTTTTAACCCCTGTAACTCTCTTTGAGCCCCAAGATAAGCTTCTAATCCGATGTCATCCTTGACCTAGACTCCCATTAAGAGTACCCTGCCACCCCACACTCTGGGAAGAAGTGGATGCTCACAGTGCCCTGAGCGCTCCCTCTTTCCGGGGCTAGATGTAAAGGCTCACCTCGTGGCAACAAAACATCTCCCTATTTACACGAATGCCATGAGCAGATCTTGCCCAATTAGTGAAAAGTTCAAAGACAGGGCAGAAGTAGTAGATTGCTTTTGATGGAGCCAAGGAATCAGTCTCCTTCTTCAGAACCATTTGGCGGCTTTGCTATGCGGACCCTTCTTCAGGGGGCAGTTGGGGAGGGTCTGAGATTCTGCCTTTCTACAAAGTTTCCTTGCAGTGGGTGATATATTATTATTACTATTTTATTGTTCTAGAACTTACTATGTGTAGACCAGGCTGACCTTGATCCCACAGCGATCTGCCTACCTCTGCCTCCTGAGTGCTAGGATTAAAGGTGTGCATCACCACACCTGCATGGTGGCTGATTTTAATGCTTTGGTCTATATTTCATACTGTAGGCAGTAGGAACTGAGGAACATGGAGTCTCAGAGACCCCTTCTTCTTGCAAACTACACAACTCCTTTTCTCTTTTCTCTTCTTTCTTTCTTTCTTTCTTTCTTTCTTTCTTTCTTTCTTTCTTTCTTTCTTTCTTCCTTTCTTTGCTCTGGTTTGAGCACATGTTTGGTATCTAACTGGGCCGGATACCACTGAATGGAACCTCATTCATTTTCAGATTATCTGTATAATTCCTTATGATTTCTCATGCCTATGAACAATGCAGAAACCATTGTAGCTAACTTGAGCATATAATTCTTTGAAAAGAAGTTTTACATTCGCCAACAATGTGACATGGGTTGTTTGTTTCTTTATGTGTTTATTTCTCAGAACTTCTGTTTCTACTGTGTAGCTTGGTTGAGGTAATTCTTAAGAATGAAACACCTGGTCACATTTACTTTCGGGTGCTAAGCGGGGCTGGGTCTTGTTAGAGAAAGCTAGGAACAGGTATGTTAGAGGTGAGGACTCCTTCACTGTTTTGTTTTTGGCCCTAAGGAGTCTTTCAGCAAACACTCAGATAAAGTTCCACTTCAAATGAAATTTGCAGCACACAGATTTAACTCTCTGAGGACCTGGGGGCTTTCTAAGAGACAGAAGTTGGCATTTTTTACATTATTTTAAAAATGAACCAGTACTGGTCACAATCCCAGAGAGACTTAGAAACCCTAAATCTGCTGTGAGATATCCTACTTTTTAACTAATCTCAGATAATGGGAGTGGGGTTTGGTAGAAAGTGCTAGTTTTGGCATAGAAGAGAATGTGTATTCATAGTCTAGATGGTCATGAGACCAGTTTTGAAAATATTATTGCAGATTCCTTAAAGAGTTGTACCCATTGACCAAAACACTAAGCTATTCAAAAAAATACAGAGGAAAAAGAGACTCCCCCCAACATGCTAAATCCTCAGGGTACCCATTGCTAACTGGTGTTGACTATTTTCTCAGATACTTGTTTAGGCTCAAGTAAATGTCTATATGAACATGCATTTATACATTCCTATGTAGCTGGCCAATGAAACCGGACTGCATTTACCGTGTTTATCTCTACTTAAGTAATGAACATTTTCAACCATCAAGGTGTGACATCCTCAGCCTTCTTTAAAACTGCTGCAAGGCGTTTCACTGAGCGGACACCTCGTGAGTAACAGAACCATTCTGCAGTTTTGTAAGTCCACTACTCTGGTTGTTACAATGGTAGACTAGGTGTTGATGATGGTTGCGTGAATAGCTGACGGGAAGAAGCTGAATTCTTGCGGGACAGGAAGCATGTGACTAGTCACAGTGTGGCATGCAGTCAGACCACTAGCAGCCGGATAGGATCTCGACAGGCCTCCAAATTACGTTCACTGGGGCTTTGAAGTGTTGAATGAAGAGCCAGTGTGCCTTCAAAGAGCTTATTAATGATGCCAATCGGCCTTGGAAGAGCACCCAGAAGGATGGGATGGTTGCAGTTCCTGCAAGAACCTCATCAGAACCAGTTTCAAAACTCAGCCTGATGTCTCACAAGGAATCAGCAGAGTTATAATTATGGATCATGTTGCTACCCTGTCTCAGTCAACCTCAGAGTAGCCATTGTTGTCATCTCCATTGCTCCTAATGATGCAATATCCTGAGGCAGCATCTCATAAAGCCCAGGTCAGGTCGTTAGCAAGGGAAGGCTAGAAGTAGGGAGTTGGAGGAGAAGGCATGGGAAATGGGTGGGAAAGATGGAGTGACCAGAGATATAGTAGCAAAGAAGGCAGGGGAAGGACCTGGCAGAGGTGAAGAGTGGATTGGATTTGAAAAGCATTGAGGGGCGTTCTCAAAGAACTGGCTCTAGAAAATGGGAGTAGAATCATGTTACCAAACATGAAAGCAATACACAACTCCAAAGGTAAATACAAGGAGGAGTTGACTTCCAGAGGGAGCAGTGAGTGAATGTGGAATTTTGAAAGCCTTGTCATAGGCTATTGTAGAACATACAGACAGTCTCAGGGCACCTAGGCCACTGGACTCAGCACCTTGGTCCCGAGAATGTCACGACTGGGTTTGGAAGAGTAGGGACATATGCTGAACCAAAGAACACATTTCAGAGAGAAGGAGCTGGGCTTAGATTCCTGGGCTGACATTTAATTAACGTGGTGATATGGATGGGCGGTGAAGCATGTGTGAGCCTCAGTTTCCCCTCTTGTCAGATAGGGACAACCGCTCTTGAACCTTTGAGTGCTGTGTGAAGATGAAGGAGTTTGTTAGTCACATATGGATTCATCCTTGCTTTCCTGATGTCTTTTATTTATTTCTTCTGTAAAATATTTTCTTTGTGCTTTATCTTCCTTCTATTTTGCAGCTGCCCACATACATATCAGCTGGAATATATTCCAGGCCACAACATGAAGAAAAGGTTTGTGTGTGTGTGTGTGTGTGTGTGTGTGTGTGTGTGTCTGTGTATCTGTGTGTCTGTGTGTAGCTCAGGGCTAAACCTTTGCTGCTGTTCTCAAAGGGTATCTGCCTTGTTTATTGAAACAGGGTTTCTCATTGTCCTGGAGTTCACTTGCTGGCTAGGATAGGCAGGCTGGTTGGGGAGCTTCTGGGATCTGCCTTTCTCTGCCTCCCCAGCATCAAAATTACGATCGTGTGCTACCATGCTCTGTTTTTAAAACACGGGTTCCAGGGATTGAGTTCAGAAATGATGGTTGTGTGGCAAACACACTAACTGAGGTGTCTCTCCAGCTATGTTTCTTTTTTATATATGAGCTCTTCCTTATTTGATGAAGGGAACCAATAAAGAGATTCAGTTTTAAGTTTGGAATGGTGGGCTGGTCAATGCATGCTGACACTTGCCTTCACATTTGCAGAATTCATGGCGCAAAACTGCTTAGAACAGTATCAGACTCTCTTGTTTCTTGGCTTCTTTGCACCATATGACTTGAGTGCATTGCAGATCTCATTCGAGGGCAGACTCAGAGCAGGCCTCATACCCTGACGTCTGTCCATCTGCAACCTGCATGAGCAAAAGTCAGGGCTGGGTTCCGTGACCCTGAAAAGAGTTTGATTGGCACCTCTTCCATGTATTTCTTGACTAACCCTTGGATTTTCCCCCCTGGGTGAATGGTTGGTCATTTACCAGAGGATCAATCAATAACAGAGTGGAGGTGGGGTTACCTGGGACTTCAGTGATAAGACTTAAATCATAGACTTAAGTAATAACCTCCCTCTCCTTGCCCTTGGTTAGATGTTCTGAAAATAGTATGGTCCTCCCACATGCTGCCAAAGGTGCTGCTGCACACAGCTCTGGTGTCCACACCGGAGGAAGGGAAATAGCCTGTCAGTCAGGAAGTCAAGGATGTCATATAGGGCTTGTTCATCATGCAGCAGGTCCTGGTTTCAGTCCTGCTGTTCAAGCCCAAGGCTGAAGCTCAGTGGAAAGTGCTTATCTAGCACTGAGGAGGGGTGGTCAGAAGTTCAAGGTCATCCTGGTATATATGAAAACTCCCCTTCCCCCCAAATCCACCCAGCTTCCGGCTCTGACAGACCTGGGCTCCTCTCTGCTGTGGTCGGAGAAGCTGCTTTTTGCAGCAGTTGGTGGAGAGAATATTGCTGAGAGTAAGAGACGAGTGCTCAGCCCCAAACAGAGCAGCTATATTTATTCTCCTACCACCAAGGCTCAGGGAAAATCTCGGGGGAGGAGGCAGGGAGAACCGGAGGATGGGGATGAATGCTGTGAAGAGCTGTCTTCTAGACAGCTCAGCTATAATGAACCCACAGCAGCTGTGGTCCCCTGCACAAGACCTGCAAAACCCCAGAGTAGATATCCGGCCCCGCCCCTCACTGAGGATCTACCAGCAATGGATATTTGCCAGGGGAGACTCATTCTGTTTGGAGAATGTGGGGCTATAGAATTCCCATGATCTAGTGGACGACCCCGCATCCATGCACACGTGGGTAGAACACTAACTAGGCTTAGAGGATGTAAAAACAAAGACTTGAAATCAGAAGGAGCATTTTAAGGGATGTGGGGAGAGCCGGTAAGTGTTGATATGGTCATATTTCATTGTATACATGTATGAGATTCTCAAAAATAAAGAGAAAAATCGAAAAGCAAAGCTACTGAAGGCCTTGCTTCTTCTGTGAACATTATAAATCTGCCTACAAGACACCAGAGGCTTTGTGGCCAAGGAACAGCTCCTGCCGTGCTAGAAGCCCTATGCAAACTTTGTATAAAATACCAATACTGAATACAAAATTCTGAAGGTTTAAACATATTGAACAAATTAACCCACCCTCTAAGGAATCCCATGTTCTATTAATGAAAATAATTTATATTTTCAAATTTTGAGTTTGACAGTAAAAGTGAAAGATGAGATCTACAAAGTACTTCTTAAGGCTAGTGATAGCCCATGGGCTTCAGAAGGAGAATGCTTGTGTCCCTAAAAGCTCAAGTCTTGACTTTTTTTTTTCTCACTCTGACTGCTTGAGCCGAAGGAAGTTGATTTGAAGAGAATGAAGCGAAATGTTGTAGGACCTCAAAGGAGCTATTTTTCTCCTTCGTGCCATTTACTTGTGATGACAATCCTATGTTGGCCGTTTTCTTAGAAGTTGTCTGCAAAATGGTTGGAACTGGTCCCCCACCCACCCAGTGACAAACGGTTTGGAGCTGGTCCCTCCCGGCCCAGCACGGATCATTCACTTAGCAGATGCCTCTGGGAATGTTAAGAACAGCTTTGCTTGTCATTTTAGGGAGTCAGACATTTTACAGACACATCTGTAGACCAGGTGTGTCACACTCCCTGTTTCTGGCTCAGTTTATCAGGAGAGCACAGCCAGGGAGTTGGAGTGGGTTGACAAGGATCACATACCTGGTAGGAGGAACATACAGAATTTGAATTCAGGTCTTTGTGCCACAGACTTCTTGCTAGGACCTCACTTTGCGTCTCAGCACAGATGGGTTACTGTTGACAGAACTTGGGGTCGGGGTAGGATGATAATACTTCTTGAATGTCTGCCTACCTACGCCTAGGCATTATTTAGAGCTTTTAGCCCTTTATCAACTCATTCTCCACCATCCCCACGCATGATGAAGCTGATCGTCTGTATTCCCATGTTATAGTTGAAGAACCAGAGGCCAGAGGTATGCAGTGACTTGCACAGGGCTGTTAAGCGTGTAGCTGGGACTGGGATCCCGGTGATCTAGAGTTCCAGCCTGTGACTTTGACTGTCACCTCCTGTGTTTTTCTAATAAGCTGGTGGGAGGGAAAAGCCACTGTCCTTGCCTGCACAAGTTTGTGAAGGAGGTACACCGTTGTATTATTTTATTTGTTGTGTGTGTATGTGTCTGTGTGTGTATGCACACATACTATGATATGTATGTGGAGGTTGGAAGACAGTTTGTGGGAGTCAGTTCTCCCCTTCCACTGTTTGGGTCTTGGGAATTGAACTTAGGTGGTCAGATCCGCTGGGCCATCTCCTCAGTCCAGGAGGCACACTTTGATGGAGCGGTATGCTCACGTATAACAGCTTTGTGTTGCATTAGGGCTCAGAAGGCAGAGTTAGGAAGGGAAAACATTACCGATACCATTGAGTTTAGAGTTCCTGGAGCCTCTTGTCCCTTTCTGAATCCATCCACTCAAAACATGTTTCTTGAGCACTTGCACATTGGTTTTGCTCCTGGAGCTAAGGATACGAGCTGCCAGAAATCCTCTTTAGTTTAGGCTCCAGAACTGTGAATTCTCAGCTGTGTAAGGTTGGTTCCTTTAGCAAATGCCACCCACACTTACCTTGAACCCCTGGGCCCTGGCTCTAGCTTCAGACCTCACCAGAAACAAAGCAGGCTGCTGCATCCCCAGGTAGAGGCCTATGTGCAGAGAGTAGTCCTTAGGCTGACCCAGCCAGTCAAGCAAGATACAGTGCAGAGATTTCAAAATACGCAAGTCACCATGTTGTATTGGTCATCGTTATCTTTTCTAGTCTTGAGAGTCCTAAGGCTGACTGAGCTATGCATGAATCTACCGAGGCTTGAACACAAAGCCCTCTACATGCAATGAAAGCTCTCTGAAACTGACTACATCCACAGGCCTTGTTTTAAATCTTTGAACGCCAGCTGCAGTCCACACACATCTAAACACAGCTTAATGAGCTTTGACACCAGTGGTTCAGGGTCCTGCGCCCTGCTGTGCAGGCAGCTTGGCTGTGTCTGGGTAGGGCTTTTGAATTCTGTTGCCCACATTAGCGGCCTGTGGTGCTTAGGTCTGGGCAGACACTCCATCCTTTTGCTTTCTGCCTACTGCTTTGCAGGGGGCCTCAAGCCATTTCCCCTTTTGTAGCCAGCATGTTTTGAGGTTTTGCCTTCGAAACCCAACGAAAGAGAGCTGGGGAGCAGTTTGCGACGTTGCTTTTCTTTCCAAAAGTAACTAACTCCCACTAGTACAAGCTTCCCTAGCAGCAGAGCCATGGCCCCACAGAAGCAACTGCTGCTGACTCCAGTTCTGCTGCGGGCTACAGAAGGGGCTACCTTGCTATCGTCATTTTCTGAGTTCATATGTCTCTCATTGGTATCAGGACTCAGCTGACTCTGGGAAAAGCTTCCGTGGACAGGAAAACATCATTTTCTACCTTGTTCTGGTCCCAGGGAACCAAAAAGGATCCAGGTGGTGTGTGAGAGCCTCCCCTCTATCGAGCGCTGCTCCCTGCAGAGAAGGGAGGGCCCTGGGACTCCCCTGTTCTCCTGCAGTCTGCCTGAAGCTTTGGTTGAGAGAACATAGCCGATTCATTCTCTAAGCCCTGGTTCAGTGGGACAAACAGAGGTGTTGTTGCTTCTGTTGGCAGGTTTCACTGCTCTCTATGGAACACGTAGTGGAGACCCTTGCCAATCTATCCTTCCTGGCTTTGGGGAAGGATGGCCAGCAGCCTGCAGAGACCAATGGTTTCTAGAGGATTGGGCAAGAGTGTATGGACCTGGAATTGTGTGGAGAAGATATACTAGATAAATCTAGAGCCAGAGGGGATTGGTGAGGTACGTTTTTGAGTGTTTTGGGGAGGGCATTTCTGGAAAGGATTAGATGAGGTGAGTTGTGGGTGGCTCCATCCTGGGTCTGAAAAGAAAGCCAGCTAAGTGCTGGAACTCTCCTGCTCTCTGTTTCCTTAACCTGAAGTGCAAAGACACTCCCTCCTGCTGTCCTGCCTAGGCTACAGCACAGGACACCAAACAGCCATGGGCTGAATTCTCTGAAACTGAGTTCTCTTAAGTTGGTTTTTTTTTCAGGTATTTGGTTACAACTGCAAGTAAGTAGCTGATACAAGGTGCTCTTCAGTTCTTTACTTCCTTGAGGGCTCATTTATTTATTTACTGTGTGTTTGTATGTGTTTGTGCATGCGCGCATTTGTGGTATGAGTGCGGAAGTATGAAGACAACTTGCAGGGGCCAGCTCCTTCCTCAGGTTGTCAGGATTGGCAAAACGTACCTTTACCTGCTGAGCCATCTTGCTGCCCCCTTGAGAGTATTTTTAAGGGATTTTTTAAAAATCCTCTGTGCAACCTACAAAAGCCTCCAACTCTTCTGGCCTTTCACTGGCGGGTTGTTCCTCTGAGCCAGCAGCCCTTCTGAGGAGCCCCCAGGAGTGCAGTGAGAGATGCCACTGGCTAGAGCAAAGTGTGTGTGGAGTAGAGAGGAACAGAGGCCTGGCTGTGGGGCAAAGGTGCCCAGCTATAATCCATACATTGCTCTGACCACCAAGGTAGTATCATTGCCTGGCAAATGGAAATCCACTCTCCTGAGCCCAGTGTCGACCTTCAAGTTACATTGCTGTGTTTCCTTGGAGGTGTCTTAGTACCTGGGCTTAATAGGGAAAGCCCTCACACTCCATGTCCTCGAGAAGCTGCACAGTGAATAATCTTGAAGTCTGAAGGTTTCCAGAAAGGATTGTCCTTCTAGAAGAGGCAGGCCCACGCTGGGGGCAAAGAAGAGCTCTGAAGGAAGATGGAGGAACAGGGTCACCCAGTGGCCACCACCTAGGGTGCAGGGATAGGGCTGGTCTCCATATTGTTCAACCCTGTCAAGTGTTGTCTGGCCCACAGGACTCTCATTAAGGACAGGCAGCAAGGCTCTGTGACTCTTGACTTCCTGAATGCTGGCTTCCCTGTGACCCCAGGGTCAAGCCCTCTCAAGACCTTGGCACAAGGGTATGCTCTGGACTTGACTTATCAAGTCACCTCTGCTGATAGCACTGAAAACTTCCATAGCACAGGGCAAGATGCGTGATGCCAGGCCTCATGGTATTTATGGTTTGGTCAAATGTTGAGGCTGAATGCTCAGAAAAATCTGCTGAGTGTGCCAGGGCCTCTCCTTACTGCATCTCATCAATTTCCTGGATCCAGGCATTATGGGAGAAAGACCTCAAAAGTTTTAAAAACATACTTTTTAGATGTTTACACAGCAGGAAGCCCCTTTCTTCTGGAGATGCTTATACCTTTGCTTTGCAATCATTGTTGACTGGTTTAGGGTCTTCTGGGATTTGGGGTGTCTTTTCTTTCTTAAAAAACAAAACAACAGAACCCTAAATTCCACACAGTTCAAGGCGGGCACTGAGTGCTGTCCTGGCCATCCAAATTAATCGCCCACCCAGTTACTGACTTCCGTACTCCCTGACTATCACACTCATTTGGGACCAGCCATTCTTGCTTGTCTTTTCTCACTGCCATACTAAGCTCCCTGAGGCCAAGGGCCGGTCAGCACTGCAGCCCCAGCACAGTAGATCCCCAGGAAGTTATCTGTAGATTTGATGAACGCATACATAGGCTTTTAAGTAAACGGCACTGGGGCACAGGAGTAGGTGGGACTGGGGCCCATGGAAAGGAGGTCCATTCTGCTCACAAGCTGTGGTTTGCTAAGGTCTGCCTTTCAAGGGATCATGTGCTGGGAACCCAGTCTCCAGTACGCTGGTGGTGTTGAGAGGCGATGGGGCCCTTAAGAGGTGGGGCCCAGTGGGAGGTGGTATGCTGGCCTCCACCCCCCACCCTGCTTCTTGTCTCCCTGTGACCTCTCCTTCATCCAGGTACTCTAGCCATGGGTGTCATCCACCAATGAGGTGACACAGGCAAAAGGCTTATTGTCAAAGTTGGTGCTGTGCTTGTACCTTCTGTCTCCCTCATTGAAGCAGCTCAGTGTGGCTTTAGGTTCTTCATCACAGATGTGACAAGCTAGGAGATGGGTGTCTGTCTGCAGTGCCTCAATCCTCTGCCTGGGGCTCTCCTCTCCTCTGCCCCATGTTGTAGGCTCCCCAGGACAGTTCCCATCAATCTGTATTCCCTATTTTCTAGTTAGAAGGGAGTGACGATGACAGTGGTTGATGCTAACAAATGACCCAACCAGGCCTTCTGCTTGGTGCCGAGACTGTGCTGAGCTCTTTGTGTGTTTTTTCTAAGGGCAGCCTCACGTGGGAGATGCCATTCCTTCTGTGCACATGCAAGATGAGAGGGAGGTTGGAAACCAGGGACTCGCAGAGCTGTGGTCGGTCTGCAGAGGGGACTGTGCATCCTATGTGCCTGGGTCCTCACCTGTCAGTACTGTCCCCCTTCTGAATCAACGGTGGTTATAATGGTGGCAACCTCAAGCGAGAGGGAGGGAAGCTGTCACCATTGGTGCTAGTGAAGGAGAAGCTCTAGGGATGATGATCCTACCAAGTACGGAGACATCCTCTTCCACCAGCGTGGCTTCACAGTGGATTTCAGAAAGAGACCCAAAAGCAGACAGAGGCTGCCAGTCTACCTGCTGCTTGGTCTCAGTGAAAAAGGAGTGTCAGGCAGAAGAGAAGTAGAGGGCCAGAGGGTGGGATACTGTTTTCCAGGCTAGAAGGGAGTGGCCATGACTGTGGTTGATACTGGCAAATGAGTCAACCAGACCTTTTGCTTGGTCATTTCTAGACTGGCCTATGCTTTTCTCAGCCGTGCAGAAGCAAGTTAAGTTTCAAGGGAAAAATACGTTTTCAACAGTTGAAGCCAGGGACTGGGGCTGGTCGAGTGCTTGCGTAGCATGTGCAAAGCCCTGGCTTGGACCCTCAGCTCCTAAGGTTTGGGTGTGGAGGTGGAAGCAGGAATATCAGATGTTCAAGGTCGTGTTCTGTTCTGTTCTTTAGAGAATTCATGGCCAGCTGGGCTACTTGAGACCTTGTCTAAAAGAGAAAGAAACAGTTGAAGCAACCAGTCACTGAAGCAGTAACAACCAGTTCCCAGGAAATGCAACCGACATCTCAGGGTGCCATTGTGCCCCTACCCCCTTCCAGCTCCCTGGCTAAACCCTCACATCCACTCTCTCTGTGCTTTGCCTCCTTCCTGTGTCTTTCATCAACCTACCTTCCCCTCATTCAAACAAAACCAGGCTGCATTTTGGATGAGCCCCTTGGATTCTGGGAATTCTGCAGTGATTGACTTGGAGGTAGCTCACAAGGAGAGTAAGAGCTCAAGCTTCTCAATCCTTCCCCATCTGGAGGTCCCACTCTAAACAGACGCTGAGGATCATAAGAGCAGACCTTGTTAGGGGTTAGAGGGAACAGGTCGCTGCCATGCACTCTGCCTGCCTGTGTGGTCTGAAGTCCACGGGTGTTGGCAGTCCATGTTTCTCCTCCATAAAACGAAGTGTGAGACTATTCAGTACTCCTTGTTTTTCTGTCACAAGCCAAAGCATCCCCTGGGTTAGTGCATATACCAGGCTCATTCCAACCCAGGCTTTCTTGCTTTTTTTAAAACTTCTACATGTGCATTAAACTTCTACACGTGGGGACAAACACAAAACAGACAGCATAAAAATCACCCCTTATTATGTATGCACAGACACAGTAAGAAACACACCGTGTGAAAACAGGGCAGCGCTCTCTTCATGGGGGAGGGGAAGATTGATTTTAAAAGGTTTAGTAGGGTCGCGAAAAGATCGGGAAACATGAATCTGACCAGAGAGACACATGAGATCTCAGAACTGGGACTGGCTTTTCGGAGCAGTGTCCCCAGCCCTTCTGCCAAGCCTTCCAGACAAGGGGACCCCCGACAGGTCTGCTTTCCTTCCCCAGATCCAGTCACTCACGTTTGCCCTCAGTGGGGGTTCCAGTGGCCTTGGCTTATTTTCTGTGGTTCTATTTCCTCTAGCTATGGCATTGCTGGCTCAACCAATGTGACGGGGGATCAGGTGAAGAAACTGGATGTCCTTTCCAATGACCTGGTTATCAATATGCTGAAGTCGTCCTTCTCTACCTGTGTTCTTGTGTCTGAAGAGGATAAACATGCCATCATAATAGAACCTGAGAAGAGGGTGGGTCCATGTCTGCATGCTGAAGGCTTGCATGCAGACATTTTCCTTTCGGACTGCATGCAAGATTTTATCTGCTTCTCCAAGCTAGGATTTCTAGGGGTTACCCAACCTCCCTCTATTTGATCTTCCTGCCATCCCAAACCTCTGAACTCTGTCCCAGATGCTCCATTCATCCTGTTCTTGGGAATCCTTGGAGGTCAGATTGCTTTGTGAGGGCAGAGAACAAGAGATAGCTCGTGTGACCCAGTGTCTAGCTCCAGCCTGGCATGCTGTAAGGCTCAATGACAAACAGCTGGGGGAGGGTTGGAGCAACCGCTGGGGAAATGTCCAACATTGCAGAGAGGCTTGGGGATTTGAACATGACATGTTGTAAGAAAGGGTTTATCCAGCTCTTATAAGACAGTGGCAGCTGATAGCACAAACCCGAGACTAGAAGCAGTTACACTGACCGTCTTTCCCTGATGAAGGTATACTGGGGCCATGGACAAGTAGAACTGGGAAAGACAACCAGAAGCTGATTAAACGTTCAGCTGTGTTGACCTTAGTAAGGGGCAGGAACCAGCCTAGCGATGTGCTGCACAGCCCTTCTGACACATTGCCGCATGCCGCACAAGTCCTGATCTTTCTGGCAGTCTTGGCCACTTCTCCAGCACTCCCACCCCTGCTGCGACACGCCATCACAGTGACGGCAGTCTCATTTTCCAGTCTGTAGTTTCCTGCATCCATGGTCATGAATTGTTAAGGGCAAGCAGATCTGCGGCAGAACAGTAAGCACCCCCTACACACACACACACACACACACACACACACACACACACACACACACACACACACACACACACACACCCCTAAAGACGCTAATTGGAGATGGAAAATGAGTTGGTAAACTGGCTCCCCTGAAAAGTTTCTCCAATCTGTTCTATTTAAAAAAATCTCAAGGGTGTAACTGTTCAAAGCCTGGACTGCATGCTTGGAGTCACGGACGGAGCTTGGAAGAGCTGGTCCAGTGGGCTGGAGAGCTGGGGCTGGTCAGCCCAAGTGCTCACTGATGCTTTGCTCCCACCACCACCCAGGGCCACTTCTTTCCAGAGTCATATCAGGGATGTTGTTGAGAAATCTGTGCACTACCTTTTCATGTATCACCTCCTGAACTGAGTGGCAAATGTCTTACAGACCTAAGTGCTAAGGATCTCGTCCCTTCCCCTAAGGCATTATTTCTTTGCCTTACAAGGAAAGAGAAACAAATGAGTATTTTTTGTTTTTCCTTCTTCCTTTGGCTGCCAGGATACTCTCAAACCAAAATCATGATTCTGTTATACCAGTGATGTGGGATGTTATGATTTAATTATCTGTATTCTGCCACTTCTATACTTTCTATTTTAAATGTTTTCTCTGCCTGAGATTTACCTGTCTATTCATCCATCCTATGACAGAAAATCATAAACGAGTAAGACCATATATTTCACCTTGTCCTTGAGAGTTCATTCAATGTGTACTTACCTTGTTTGCTTTTTCTTTACTTTGCCCAGGGCAAATATATTGTCTGCTTTGATCCCCTTGATGGCTCATCCAACATTGACTGCCTTGTGTCCATTGGAACCATTTTTGGCATTTACAGAAAGGTAAAGTATGGTCTACAAAGCCCCTGGTTTTGATCAGAAAATGAACTCAGAGTATGAAGCTGTGGGGCTTGAATAGATTCGCAGCAAGGTCTCATTGCCCTGCCTATTCTGTGCAAAAGAGCCACAAAACTGCTAAGGACAGTCATCAAATGCGGGTGGAAAAAGAGCAACCTCACTCTTTCAGCTGTAGCCCTCCTTTACAAAGAAACTGAGATTTAAAACTGACAAAGCTCGGGTAGTGCCGACCTCCCCAGCCCAGCCTGCCTTCATCAGTTTCTTCTTTAAGCCAACAGCCTTTTAAAACGCTCTTTTCGTAAATTAAAAAAACAAAACCAAACAAATATTCCCCATGAGACAATTCACCTCTCTCTAGTCTTTCTCTAGAAATTGGCAACGTCCTTAAAAAAATATTTGGTCCCCATAACTAAGGATGGAATTTTAAAAAGAATGGCTATTTGCCCTTGTGAGGGAAAGATCTTGGCAATAACCCCACCCATTCCTTCCCATCTTTCTCCTCCACCATCTCAAGTCTCCCAAACTGACAGTGTCCGCTGTGTGCTCCCTATGGGGTGACGTGGAATGATGCGACCCCATGCCGGTTGCATTGGTGGCCTCAGTAGGAGGAGAAGAAAGGCAAGGCTCAGGCAGTGCGGGCTTTGCCCAGCGCTTTGCAGCTAGACGGCCTGAGCTGGGCTTCCAGGGGAAAGGCGGTCAAGAAGGGTTGGCCTCTGCCAGGCTAGGAACCTCTGGTGAGGAGAGTCTCCTGAGTGTGTGACCATCTCAGAGAAGTGGTCAAGCTCCTCATTTTAAGGGCACAGAGAGGATAAGAGTGTTGGGTGACATAGTTCAGGGAGGGACAGGAAGCTTGGTGCTGGGTATGGCGAATCTATGGGGGACCCTCCTGGGTGGGCATGGAGAAGTGGTTTCTGTGCAGCCTTAGGGCAAGGATGGAGAGGTAGAGGCCTGTGGTCCCATCTTTGTGCCTCTGGCTTCTAGGGAGGAAGGTTACTGTTTTAAAATGACCCCAACAAGCAATCTATATGACAGTGGTCATTCATTTTCCTTTAGTGACACGTTGGCCAAATATGCCATTTAGAAAAACCAATTAAAATTTTTTTTTTCTTTTTCTCACCAACTGCTCAGCCTCTGGTAGCTTCCATTCCCTCTCAAGTTCTGTGAGGCCAGCTTTAAAATGTGCCTCTTACACTGGGTTGTGGGGGAGAAACGTCAGCAGCATCTGGCCTGTCCTCTAATGACCCCAGAGAGATGCCACAAACTATATTTCTGAGAATTTCTTTGATGTGGGAGTAACTGACCACACTGCTCAGGGAGTGTGCGTTCCAACTGACTGACAGACTCACGCAGAATCAATTTTCCCCTGAGATGTTCAGCCCTGCAGTCTTGGCGCTAATTTGTTTAAATAAAGATGGAAAAAGCAGGTGAAGACACTGGTGCCCGTAATCAGGTTACATTAGCGGAGCTGGCGGGAAGGCGCGCTGCTTTTTGGAAGCGATAATGGAGGCATGAGGGAATATTAAATTAGGAAGATGTGAAGGGGATGTAGATTGGGAAAAAGGATCCTGATGCAGGAAGCCGGGGGTCTTTCAGGAAGGCTGTGTGGTACTGACACAATCAGAACGCTACTGTTGTGCGGCAGGAGGCAACCTCCGGGATGCCTCGCACTGTCCCTAGCAGCGGTTCTCAACCTGTGGGTCAAGACCCTTCTGCGGGTCGCGTATTGGATACCCTGCAGAACGGATGTCTGCGTTAGGATTCGTAACAGTAGAAAAATTACGGTTATGAAGTAACAGTGAAAGTAATTCTACAGTTGGGGGTCCCCACAGTGTGAGAGGCTGTATTAAAGGGTCACAGCATAGGATGGTTGAGGAGCAGGCATGAGAAATCCCTGCCATGTATCCTGTTGATGTTGAACTGGGAAAAAGAACCACAAACCAAAATGAAAAGACGTTTTCTCTTTTGCTTTAGAAAACTACTGATGAGCCTTCCGAGAAGGACGCTCTGCAGCCAGGCCGGGACCTGGTGGCCGCTGGCTATGCCCTCTACGGCAGTGCCACCATGTTGGTCCTCGCCATGGACTGTGGTGTCAACTGTTTCATGCTGGACCCGGTGAGACATCTCTTAGGTTGGGCGCTTAGCTGGCACCTTTGAGCTTGTACGTGGTTTGTGTGTGTGTGTGTGTGTGTGTGTGTGTCCCAAGTGCATGGTGCCTATGGAGGTCAGAAGAGGGTTGGATACCCTGGAGCTGGAGTCGCCGGTGGTTGTGCCCAACATGGGTGCTGCAAACCCATCCCAAGTACTGTGCAAGAGCAGCAGTGTCTAGCCATCTCTCCAGCCACCTACCCCCACCTTCTATAGACAACAACAACTACACACACAAGGCGTGAAGCACAGCATGGTGCCCTCTGTGAGAGGCAGTTCACTCTTGAGAGGGCTGGGGGAGTGTGTGTGAGGTGTGGCAAACTGCAGTAAATCAGAGCCTGGGCTATCTTTGACCCTTAGCGCGACTGCACTTTTACCTCCCCGGGAGCACGGGCACTTAATAAATAAACTAAGACCAGAGTGGAGGGGGTGACAACAGAAGTCTAAAGTCTCTGCTTGAGGCCCCAAGGGAAAATAGGGCAGGCCCAGAGCGAAGTTTAATCTGAGAGAAGAAGGGTGCAGCTTCTGAAAGCAGTGATGTTTGCTGAGTCACCTGTCTGGACCTGCCGTGCTCCTGGTGCCCTCTCTGCTTCTTTTGAGTTTGCAGACCCAGAGGGGAAAAATACTCTGTCTCTTGACTGTGGACAGGCTTGTGGAAGGGTGGATTTCTGGGTACTGGGGAACCTCCCTCCCTCCTCAGAATAAGACTTTTGCTGGAATGTTCCCTTGCTGCCTCCCAGGGCTCCTTTTCATTGGACACCTCGGCTTGCTCCCTTTGGCCTGATGAAGGCGAGGTTACTCGCGGGAGATACCAAGTGCCTCCTTCTTCCTTTCGCCTCCCTTCTAGGGCACATTGATGGCCGAGGGCATCGTTAGGATAGCTACATGTGGGTTTCTAGCAGGCTTCAGCTTTCAATGAGCTTTTACAGCTCCTGTCTCAAATGTGGGAGACTTTCCTTTACCCGCTGGGGGCTGAGGCCGGTTTACAGGATGGTTGCCTGGGGAGCTCCGCGGGCAGCTCTGGCTGCTCGCTGTGAGACAGTTTCTTTTCTAGACATTTTAGGTGGAGGTATTTATTTTGCTTTTCTGGCTCTACAAAAATATTCCTATAAACCAATAGCCCAAATTTTTAGAAATAGGAACCAAAAAGCACAAACGTAAAAAAGAAGAGACTCCCTTGCAGTGATGAAGTATAACTGTGGTTAATCCCTCCTCCTCCCCACTCCTTCCTCGCCTCAACATTTGCTCCGTGAGTTCAGGAGTGAGTCTTATTCTCACGGTTATTGTTTTCTGTCTCACATACTTCCTCCATTCCTGAGTCTGAACGGTTTTTCCTTTTTCATTCTTTGACAATTTCATATTCCTTCTCCTCATTCTCTTCCACCGAAACCTTTCTGCCTCTCCTATTTTCTTCTCTCTCTCTCTCTCTCTGAACCACTGAGTTTAAATAGGGTTGCTTGTATGAGCATGGCAAGGGCTATTTATAGGGGCATAAGCAATTTATCAATGACCACAGCTGTGGGGAAAAGCCCGCCTTCTTCCTAGGAACCACTAAAGACAACAGTCCTTCAGGGAGGGCGGGGCCTGATGAGCCCCTCCCCTTTCTATGATTTTGGAAGCAGGGTCTCAAAAATATAGCCCAGGTTGACCTTAAACTACCGGTCCTCTTGCCTCTCTAGTATTGGGGTTTGAGCTGTGCCCTCCCATGTCTGACCTTGTAAACGTTCTTGCTTGCTTTGTGGAAATCATTTGCACCCTTAAACCCTGGCACCCCTCTACTCCCTCCATCCCCTCACCACTGGAGCCTTCAGCTGCAGGCACTGCTCCCCTGGATGAGGTGTGGTCACAGGCCACGCTTTGTTCATGCCCGGGGGGGAGCTTGCTGGTCATCCGTCTACCTTTCTCCCTTGTTTCAAAGGCCGTTGGAGAATTCATTCTGGTGGACAAGAATGTGAAGATCAAGAAGAAAGGTAACATCTACAGCCTTAACGAGGGCTATGCCAAGGACTTTGACCCTGCCATTGCTGAGTACGTCCAAAGGAAAAAGTTCCCTCCAGTGAGTGAGTAGGCACGTGGGTGTTGAGCTGCGGGAGGAGTGCCCTTGAGAGGGGAAGGGACACTTGGCATTGAGAAGGGCCTGGACTTCATCTGGGACTCTTGCTTTATGAGTAAATCTACTGATGGGAATGATCCTGGAGATGAAAGGAGAGAGAGGTGGAAACCATTGAACCTAGGTGCTGGAGTGTTTGCTTGAAGACACTAAAATTTGAGTATTATTTCCTTTTAATCTCCAAGCTTGATCTGGACAATAAAGTCAACCAGATGAGCTCACTCACAATAATAAAATATTTGTATTTCTGGTGCCTTTGGTTCCCAAGCACCTACCACATGAGGACTGCACACACTCAGGCCTAGGTCCCTGATGGATTTCAGTCTGTTGTATCAGGAAGGCAAGCGTCAGGCAGAGGAGATGACTCAATGGGTAAATTTCTTGCTCCACAAGCATGGGGTCTGAAGATTGGTCCCCCAGGTCCAGCTTACAGGAGCCCTTCCTGTAACACCAGGGTAGGGAGGCAGAGAAGGAGCCTTCTGAGCAAGCAGTAAGCTAGGACAGACAAATCAGACAGTTCTGGGTTCATGTGAAAGACCGGTGGAGAGTGGTGGAGGAAGGCACCAGACATTAGCCTCTAGCTTCCTCATGCATGTGCATGCCCCCAAACCTATGCACATATAAACATATACACACCTGCATGCATGCCATTAAACACACACACACACACACACACACACACACACACGCACACACGATGGACACTGCTTACTTTGGTGCCTCACTACAGAGGTTGCTAGTTAGTGAATATGAAGAAGAGAAATGCTGATTGTTGAGGCGCTCTCTAGGGGTGCTGGATTTTGCCTTACCAGTGCTGCCCTTTTCTGAGGATGAAGCCCATATGTTAGCATGGCATCTGGGGGCCTCAAACCTGGCCCCAGGCTTTCTCCCTAGCAGAGTTTTCACTCCTATCCCAGGCATGATCCCTGTTCACACGCATGCCAGCAAGCCCTGTGCCAATAACACTTTTACTTCCATGCTGTTAAACCTTTGCTTGTACCACAAAAACATGCCCAGTTCTTTAGTTTGACAAAATCTTTGTCAACCTTCAAGTTAAAATTTTTGTATTGTCTGTTCCAACCTCACAGCTGGAACCAACCACACTCTCCTTAGGGCTACTCTGGAATGTGAACTTTCAGGAGATATTCAGAAACCAAGTCCCCATGATTCCCTTCTTCTTCTATGGAATGGGATTGTCTTAAGGTTTACCGATGCTGTAAAGAGATACCATGACCATGGCAACTCCTATAAAGAAAATATTTAATTGAGGCAGCTGGATTACAGTTCAGAGGTTCAGTCCATCATGCTGGAGAATGTGCAGCCAGTGACACACTTCCAACAGAAGGTGTGGCCCAGATTAAAGGTGTGCCCTCCAGCCTCAAGGTCTGGATTGAAACTGTGTCGTCCAGCCTCCTCCAACAAGGCCATACCTCCTAATAGTGCCACTCCCTATGAGTTTATAGGGGCCAAATACATTCAAATGACCACAGGGATTTTTTTATTACTTTATTAATACTAAGAATCAAAATTTCCACTTCCTCCCCTCCACCCACTTCCCTCCTGCTCCCTGACTCCCCCTCTTCCCCTCCCCCTCCAGTCCTAAGAGAGGGCAGGGTACCCTGCCTACCACAGGGATTTTCACCTCATGTCATGCTCAGTTCCAAGTGGGTGTTTTGTAAGACACTTGGGAAGTGACTGTGGAATGAAATAAGCGTCAGGGACATGAAGGGTACACACCTTTATCTCCCACAGCTCTAATTCTTTGCTGCTCTTAACCTTGCAGAATAATTCAGCTCCCTATGGTGCCCGGTATGTGGGGTCCATGGTGGCTGATGTTCACCGCACTCTGGTATATGGAGGGATCTTTTTATACCCTGCCAACAAGAAAAGCCCCAATGGAAAGGTATGTACATCCTCAAGGAAGAGAGCAAGAAGCAGCAGGTTTTGTTTCCATCCTGGGGGATTTGACTTCATTAGGTAGAAAGGTCATGTAGCTGATGAACTCCCCTGTGGTTGCTAAAATGTCTGTGACAGTCTCTAGACTTGAGGCAAGGCCCAGACTGTATCAACTAAATGTGAAAATGTCTCAAGAGGGCCTTCCCAAAGCTATGGCAAAAGAGAATTAATGGAACTCCAGCAGGGGACTAAAAGCGCTCAGAGCTTCCAGGGGGTATGGGCTTGGCTTGCACAGAATGGGTTCCATTCACAGAGGGAAATGGAATAGTCCTGTCTCATTACCAAGATAGCAAATCAAATATGCGTTGCAGAGAGGGGTCTGATTTGATGACTCCCAAGAGGCATAAAATAGAAGTAGCTAATGAGCTTGGCCTTTGCTACTTGGAAGGTGATGTTGTCTGATGAGGAACAAGGCTGTGGGGAAACCCAGGGCTCCCAGGTGAATTCTTCCCACTGACTGTATTGGTCTTGTTATGGTCAGCTCTCCAGCAAGTCACAGGGCTGGTGTGCCTTCTAATGCTGGCTAGGGGACATCCTTTCCTTCATCGTGCAAGGCGACAAAATGCTTCCTTTTCAGATATTCTGTCCTCCTCCCTACCTTTTTTTTTTTTTCTTTGCGACAGTCTCACGTGCGGGGAGGCTTTGTGAACTCTTGATCCTCCTCTGCCCACCTTCCAAAGACTGGGTGGTGTGAACCACCATGATGGGTTTTACACAGTACTAAGGATCAAATTCAGGGCTTTGTGTATGCTAGACAAGCGCTCTTAGCAACTGAGCTACATCCCCGGCTATATCCTCTTATTATACAAAAGAAGAAGCAGGAGGAGCAGTGCCCTTAAGATGTCAGGAGCAGAGATGGTGGGTCTGGCGGGCCTTTTCACGTCTGCTTCACTGAAAGCAGGTTGTCTTTGTTCTTAGCACACCTGCTTTGCTATGACAGCCCCGAAATATCCAGTCAGCTTGCTTTATCACACTTTCCTCAAGTGATCCACCTTCATTTTCTTTGACAGAAATGTGGAGGTGCCTCCCCGTTTTCAAGTCTGGCCCTGATTCACATATGGAAAGAGAGGCAGGAAACACTAGCACAGTCTGTCTGCTCCACAGGCCAACTTCATGAAAATGTGCTCAATAAAAAAAATTAATATTCAAAAGCAAACACCAAGATATACGGCAGACAAAATCCCAACCCTGGAGCATTAGGTGGCCTTAAAGAGGAATGCACAGGGTTGCAGACAATAGTGCAGTGTTTGGAGGAGCCTGTCTGCGCTCCAGATGTCTGCAGCCAGACACCACTGTGGATTCTTAAAAAACGCCTTTAGAACAGTCAGAGCTCCATCCAACACACACGGAATCACTCATTAAGTCCAGACTCTGGCTGTAAAGACTCGGGAACTGTTAGTACTGCCAAAATGTCACTCTGTCCCAGATCCAGGTGGTCTGCCTCATGTTTGTATCAGGTGGCTGACTACCTCTGGCTCCGTGAATGGTTTTATTCAACCAAATAGTTAATGGTTTTGTCTCAGATGCATTGTGGGGCACGAGAGAACTATCCTAACTGAGAAGGAGAGAGGGAGAGGTGGGGGAGAGAGGGAGGGAAGGAAGGGAGGGGAGAGAGAGACTCTGTTACCATGGAAACTCCCACCAGCTCTGCAGAGCTTTACAACAGAACACCTCATGGTAACAGCCTCTGGCTGAAGACCTTGGTCTCTGGTCTTGTCTTCCAGCTGAGACTGCTGTATGAGTGTAACCCTATGGCTTTCGTCATGGAGAAGGCAGGAGGAATTGCCACCACGGGGAAGGAAGCTATATTAGACATCATTCCCACTGATATCCACCAGAAGGCACCAGTCATCATGGGGTCCCCCGAAGATGTACAGGAGTTCCTGGAGATCTACAAGAAGCATGCAGCCAAATGAAGGCTGACCTCACCCTTGCCCCAAAGCAGAGCCTTTTATCTGGACCTGCGACCTCAGGCGGCATTACCCCGTTCTGACTGTGTGTCATATATTCCTAGACAACAGACCTAGCAGTGTGGGTAGTTTCACAGTTCAGTGCTTTGCAATGCAGCCGCGTGCTATAATGCCATTATAGCAGGCAATATGTATTTTGAGCAGGTGAAGGAGAAATAAACACATTCTTCCTTTATAATTTTTTTGTGCTTTGTGTCAACAGAATTTTAGGCAAATAATTTAATCTCCACAACAGCTGCATAGGTATAATGCTATGTTGGGTTCATTTTATCCATGACGAAATGGAGGACTGAGGGTTAATGAGACCAGCTGAAGGTCTCCAGCCTATGGGTAATAGGTAGGGCTGGGGATGAACCCAGGCATCCTGGTCGCTAAACTGAGTTAACGTCATTTCTTATATGTGCAGTCCTGTTCAGCTCTGGCTGTTTTTGTTTTCTAGAAATTAGTGACTGTCTATCTTCTCTACCTCTTGCAGGTGTCTATAATCACCCAAGACAAAATGACAGTTTATGTTACTATTCAATGGTGCTTTTTATGCAAGAGTGGCTTTGTACAACAAGGCCGTCTAATCTCTAGGGAGGGCCTAGTTGTCATAATGGAAATGATTGACCATAATAACTAAATTTAAGGAAACAGACTGTGTGTCAAGCAGATATTTTTGCATTGGGAGATTTCCTGAGAGGACCTGTCATAGTTGGTCCTGTGCAGATGGAGTGTAGTGAGAAATACACCTGCTTGGCACACAGTCTATTCTGCACATGGTTCATCCCTTTCTGGATCAGAAGTTCAAGATCGTAGGAAGTTATATAAGGTATTAGGAACCCTATACCCTGTGTGAGCTGTCCGTGTGTGTGTGTGTGTGTGTGTGTGTGTGTGTGTGTGTGTGTAAAATGTGCTTTTTTTACTTGTGAACGCTCCATCAATTCCATATTCTTCCAACAGAAAACTTGGTTCAGTCATAAGTCTTGGTTTTGCTTTTGTTTGCTGACCAAACTGCCTGGTATCTTTTGATTGAGATGTGGGTTTAGTTAACGGAATGCTTTTTAAGAATGTCTATTTGTATCCCGAGTACATCCAAGTTTTTTTTTTTTTTTTTCTGTTCGTAGCCCTGAGCCAAGAACAGATCCAGAACAACAGTACAAACACCAGTTCTCTTCTGGTCATTCTTTGATTGAGCCCTTAAAGCCACAAAACAATCCCACACCAGTTTGGATTAAAAGGGGTTATTTATTGGAGGGGAAAAACTTACAGAACACCATCCTACACCACAGTCCTCTCGTAGCAAACAGGAAACAGAGAGTCTAGCAGTTTGAACGGGAGCCGGAAGCAAGAGAGAGAGCTGGAGGGCTGCCGCCACTTTTTAAAATGAAATAGACCACGCCCCAGTGGGCTGGTATCTTAAAGGCTATTGGCGGAAGGAGTGGAAAGAGCTCCCACAACAAGCCCTGGAGGTTTTAGATTCTGTCTTTGGATAGACAAGGTGCTAGAACTCACTCATGGTCACATGAAAATGAAAGAGACTTGGTTTCTACAGAGTGGTCTTGCCCTGAAGTGGGGGGATTTTGCTACTTTCAAATACACAGCATCTCCTCTGCAAGAACCCATGAAACCTCCCCTTGCACAGTAGGCTGCCAGGTCTCTCTGCCTACTTCTTTAATATTAGCAGAAGCAGGAAGTGTCAAGAGATTCTATTTCCCACCCACCTGTCTTGGCTTGTTCTTAGAGTTTTCATAGCTATGCCTCTCACCTTCCAACTCAAATCACACGGAAAACCAGCAGAGGGTGTATCCATCACACTTGTGAGAGGGAATCCTTCAGATGTAACGGGAAGCCGTTCCTGCTTTGACTTTGTCAACAAGGGCAGGTTACACACAGGATGTTGGTGTAGGAGGTCTTTTTGTATTTTGTTGTTTTTATTGGTTGATAAAGAGACTGTCTTGGTTTTTTGATAGGGCAGTCCTTAGGTGGACATAGTAGACAGGATGGAATGCTGGGAAGTAGGGAAGTGTGACAAACGCCATGTTTTTTTGGTCTAAGATAAACACTAATTAAACTCATGTCAGTAAGCCACAGTCAAGTGGCAATACACATTAATAAAAATGGGTTAATTAAGATGTAAAAGTTAGCCAATAAGAGACTAAAACTAATGGGCCAGGTAGTAATTTAATAAATACAGTTTTTGTGTAATTATTTTAAATATAAGCTAACCAGGCACCGAAACACAGCCCTCTCCTCCTTACTACAATTGGTATAAATCTTGATTTATTGATACAAGTTTGAGGTCAATTTTGTTATATATATACATATTTCTGATATTAATTAAGGTATTGTAATTGTATAGTTCATTTAAAAAATATAATGTATAGTTAAAAAATATAGATTGTTAATAAATAATCAATACAGTCAAACTTATAGTAATGTTAGTTAGATTTTCTAAATATATAGAGGTATATTTCATTTAGATAAACATTCTTCATATCTTTCAAAAACAACAAAATATGACATTTAATGTTTTAATAACTTAGGGCTTTTCATAATAATAAAACACGTTTACTCCTAACAACACCAACTACTTAAAAAAAAAAAAACGGACATCAAAGAGACTCCTTATAAAGTTTACTAGCCATTTGGACAAAAAAATACTCTTACCTGAACTGTTACATAAACTAAACACAAATCCCCCCCCCACAAAAAAAACCTACTAAACTTACCAAAAGGTAAAATAATCCTTCAGGGTTCCTGTTTCATAAAAGAGTCTACAAAACATTCTACAAAATACAAAAAAACTAACTAAACTCTCTTTAAAATTTCTACTTCATAAAAATGTCTACTAAATACTGTGGGCCTATAAACTAAAGATAAATATGCCTACAATACAAAAAACTTTGGATAACTGTCCAGACAACAAAATGTCTCTGTCATTTCTAGAGTTTAAAAGTTACTTATTTATTGTTTACTTAGGTAATATTTTATCCTTCTAGAGTCTTTAATAAAGTTAAAAATAGTTATAATAATAATTTTCCATTGTTATAATAAAAAATAAAATAAATATAAATATTATAACTGTAATTCTTACTTAATAACTGTTTTATTATATATAATTTTACTATGTTAAAATTAAAGCCTTTCTTTTTTGTTTAAACAAAAAAAGAAAAAATGGTGTAGGAGGTCCTCTTGTATTTCTGTTGCTTTCATTGGTTGATAAAGAGACTGCCTTGGCCTTTTGATAGGGCAGCCCTTAGGTGGGCGTAGTAGACAGGATGGAATGCTGGGAGGAAGGGAAGTGTGGCAAACACCATGCTTCTCTGGCCCAAGATAAACACTAATTAGACTCATGCCGGTAAGCCACAGTCAAGTGGCAATACACATTAATAAAAATGGGTTAAGATGTAAAAGTTAACCAATAAGAGACTAAAACTAATGGGCCAGGCAGTAATTCAATAAATACAGTTTCTGTGTAATTATTTCAAATATAAGCTAACTAGGCACCGAAAACACAGCCCTCTCCTCCTTACTACAGGATGTAGCACTGGTCGTTGCAGGAAACAGGTCAGGCAGGGGAGAGATGGAAGGTCCATATTTGTTCCCAAAGCCCTAGGAGTAAGTGCAGCCCAATCCTCAGCCTCAGATGCAGGAATCATTTCAAGATGCCTGCAGTTGGTTCAACGGTTCCTTCTCAGAAGACACGCTTACATGCAAATCTCGGTGACTGGCTGATGTGACCTTATTTGGATAAAGAGTCTCTGCAGATGTGATAAAGCTGAAGATTTTGAGATGAGCTCATCTTAGACCCCATGGGTAGGGCCCTAAACACAGCAGGTGTCTTTATAAGATCACACAGGAGAAGGTCACGTGTGTTAGTCAGTTCTATAAAGGAACAAAACGGATAGACTGGATGCATGTGTGGACACACACACACACACACACACACACACACACACACACACACACACACGGATTTACTGGAGGGCTTTACAGGCTGTGGTCTGAGTAGCTCACTAATGGCTGCCTCCAACAGAAAGGCTAAAGAATGACTTGTTCTGTCCATGAGACCGGATGTCTCAGCAGTTCCGATCTGGTGTTGGAATCCCTGGGAGATCTTAGAGATCTGCCAGTTTTCAGACTATGTTGGAATCCCCAAGAAGTTTGTTCTAACTCTAGCAAAGGAATGGCTCAGCAGGACTGATGGACTTGCCAGTGAGAACGAGGGCAGCCAAGCGAATAGCAACAAATTTCCTCCTTACATGCCCCTTTATGTGGGCTGCCACCAGGAGTTATGGACCAGATATTGGGTGGGTCTTCTGACCTCAAAGGATTCAGATTCAGGGTGGGCCTCCCACCTCAAATGACCCAACATAGAAAAATCTCTCACAGGTGTGCCCAGATGTTTGGAATTTAGTTAATTCCAGATGTAGTCGACAACCATGATCCATCTTACCACATGACAGTGGAGGCAGAGACCAGAGTGACGTCATAAGCCATGGCAGCCAAGGAATGCATCAGAAGCCAGAGGAGGCAAGAAAAGACCCTTCCCATAGCTTTCAGAGAAAACATGACTTTGTTGTTTTCTTCTGGGCTTTTGGCTTTCAACATAGCATAGAAAAATTCTTGGATTTTTGGGTGGGTTATGTGTATTGATACATGTTTATGTGTGTGTGTACATTTGTGTGAGTGTATGTACATGTGGTATGCACACGAATAGAGGTCAGAAGTTGGTGTTGGGTATCTTCTTCAAATGCTCTCCACCTTATTTTTTGAGATAACGTTTTCCACTGAACCTAGAGCTCACTGACTGTTAGGCTGGCTGGCCCAGGAGTCCCTGGAATGGGATTGAACACACCTGGCTTTTACACGGGCGCTGTGGTTGTGCTCAGGTCTTCATGCATGTGCACCAACCACTTTACAAACCCATTTAATGAACCATCTCCCCAACTGAACATTTCTCTTTTTCAAGTAATCTGGTTTTGTGACTTTTTTACTGCAGGCCTAGGAAGTGTATTCCCACCATGCAGGACGTAGTCCCTGCGGGACAGCTCAGAGCACTCCTCCTTTGCATGGCTGTCCTCTTCAAAGGCTGCCTCTTTCTTAGGATACCTCTTTTGGTTTCCATGGAGTGCTGAGGTGGAGGAGGTGACCCTGTGCCTCTACAAACTGTGCTGGGGAGGGTGGAGGTGGAGCAAAGGTGCGGGGAAAGGCACATGTTAATAATGTGTCTTGTCATGTGTCACCAGTGTGTCAGTCATCCTGAAATACTTGTGAGGGGCAGCTGTCATCAACCTCATCTTCCTGGACCTCCAAGAAGCCTCCTTTGTATCTAGTTGAGCACCAGCTAGTTGACAGATCGCTCAGAGACCGAGCAGTTTCCCTAAAGGCGCTAAGTACTGCTGGGCTTCCGAGACAAATTGTGTTGGGATCACGCGACAGGATTAAGTGAAGCAGTTTTGCCAACAGGAAAGGTCCTCAGACAACATTCCAGAAACATATTCCTAGGTCCTACGAGCAAGACTGCCTGTTCCAGGGTTCGTTTGTCCTGATCCACTTAGACTTGTGTTTTTCAGGGAACACAACCAGGTCACCAACAACTCTGCCACTAATATGTCAGCGGTCCTGAAATGCCTATGGGGGCAGCTGTCACCCAGCCTCTGGGCCATCACCACAGTTGCTCTTTAAGTTCCACTCTGTCATGTGCCCCCAAAAAGCTTTGACATTTGCAAAGGTCAGCAGCTGCCATCACAGGCCATGTAGGTTGCTGGAACTTCTACCATTTAAAGGCAGCTGTGTGTATACGCCAGAAACCAACATCAAGTGTCTCCCTTTATTATTTGACAGGGTTTCTCACTGAACCCAGAGCTTCCTGATTTGATTAGACTGGCTGGCCAACAAGGTCCCATTGCTCCTGTTTTCTCCCCAGAGCTGGGATTACAGGTTTACTTCACTATGACTGGTTTTTAACCTAGGTACTTAGGAATTCAAACTCAGGAGTTCGGCTGGTGTGGCAAACACTCCACCAATCTACCCAGCCATCCAGCCATCCCTCCAGCCCCAGAATGGGACTTTTAAAGGAACCTTTGATCACTTGAATGGATGTCACAGCCACAGACTGGCAAACCCATGGTCTTTGAGAAAAGCAAAAATAAAAAAAAAATACATGTGCAAAGTACTCTAAATTTTCTAGGACTTGTAGCTAAACACAGTTTAATGAAATAATTATCAAAGGAAGATATAAAATTGTGGGCAATGTACAAGTCCTCAGTGTTGCTGATTTATTTTTTTGACATGGAGTCTTGATAGGTTACCCAGACTTGGCATTCTCCTAACTCAGCTCTCTAAGTGGGTGGAGAAAATTAACATTATTTATATACATGCTTATAGGTCTAGGTACACTAAAAAGTTGTAAGGGCACAGATTTCTAAGACACTGAGCATGATACCAGGCCTACCTACTGACTGATTTTTAATCTTTACAAGCTGTTATCTCAATTTCTGAGGAAACTGAGGCTTCCAGAGTTTAGCATCACTCCCAAGTTACCCACATAGCAGGCAGCCATCTTGGGGCACAGAGCCTGGTTTGTCTGCAGTCAGAGAAAACGAGGCTATCACATAAACAAAATGCCGTCAGCTCTAAGCACAATTCTATCTAGGGCACTTTTAAAAAGTGCTTCTTTAAACATTTTTATTAGATTATTTTATGCGTATGAGTGTTCTGCTTGCGTGTATTTGTGCACACCACTGACATTCTTGGTGTCCTTGAGGACATTGGACCCCCTGGAACTGGAGTTACAGATGGTTGCGAACCACCCAAGTGGGCCCTAGGAGTCAAACCCAGATTCTCCGCCAAGAGCAGCCAGTGCTGTGAAGCCGAGGCTTGTGTTTCTGTCAACCCTGATGTTTCTTTTCAGATAAATACTTTCAAAAATAAAAATTCAGATACACTGATAAATGGACCCTGGGACTAGACACTTTGCTAGGAATGTCATGTTTATCTTCCAGTTTTGGGTACTTCCCACGAACATCCCTCTTGTTGTCCATGCTTAGAGGAAATAAACCAGAAAGAACCCTTCCACAGTCCTCCCGGGGTTGCTGTTAGTTTGTTATGTGACCTATGCCCTAGATAAGGTATTGCCAATCTGCCCTCTGGGAATCCCAATGAAGTTCCGCGGCAGCAATCTTCAGAGAACACTTTTGTGTCCACATAAGAGGATTTTGTGAGTCATTCTTATTAGTTGGTTTTCTCTCCTCTCACCTGTGGCTGAGTGTGGCTTCTTGGGATCTTCGAAGAGAGGAGTTCACATAGAGAATGAGGCAGTCCTTCCCAGCAGGGCTGTTCTATTTACAGCCTGCATACTGGGCTGTGGCAGCTGCCACCATCCGGGAGGCCCGGGAAGTTTCCTTGAGGGCTTGTCCAGCTATCTGAGTCACGTGGGCTGGGGCCCTTTTTTCCCCTGGGCCCTGGCACAGTCAGCACCAGTGTCTCTTCAGTGTGCAGGCTGCGAGGCTGCTGCCCCGAGAAAGCAAAGATTCCTGTAAGGAGGTTTTGAGGTTTCACCTGCTACAATGACGGACAGAAGCCCCTTTGAGACAGACATGCTCACCCTGACCCGCTACGTTATGGAAAAAGGGCGGCAGGCCAAAGGGACTGGGGAGCTCACACAGCTGCTCAACTCCATGCTGACTGCCATCAAAGCCATCTCCTCGGCTGTGCGCAAGGCGGGCCTGGCTAACCTGTGAGTCCGGAGAGCATGCACGCACAGGCACAGCTGCCCAGAGCCCCAGGCTCAGGCCCGGGTGTGGGACCCATAGCTGCTGGCAGTAGAAACCCGGTCCAAAGCTAATTTGCCTTTTGCGCCCCAAGGATGCTGCATTTAAATCCTTTGTGTCTGCTTTGATAAGGCAGCCTTTGACATATTTTGCCAGAAAAGGGAAAACACGCTTAGTGGAGAAAAGTGAGATTTTTCCTATGACCACTGATTATAATAACACAGTGGCTTGTTGCCCCCAAACCTATGTTGAATTCTCATGACTTATATTTGCACGGACAGATTCTTACTGAGACTTTAAAGTGTGTTTGGTGCCGTTTTCCTGTACAAGTGTTTGGTTGTCATGACTTCTGCCGGTAGGGTGGGAGGTAGAGATCACCAGAACACAGATTTACAGGGCCCTGCCTGTCATAGAAGGAGTCTGTTCTCCTCATCTTCATGCGGTGTGTGAGAATCTGGACATGCTTGACTGGGGCAGGCAGGGCAGAATGCCTGTAATTGGTTCTCTTTTGCAGAATGAGGCCAAGTTTGTGCTGGAGCTGCTGGGGGCCACAGCCAGGGCTCTGGTTTTAAATAATGAAAAGAAACCAACTTCCTTTGGGCTTCTATTTTGATTGCAGTAATTCTGGCGAAGGCTCTCTTGGAAGCTGAAGGGACTTACATGTTTTGGGGATGGGATGGGGTGGGGTGGGGTGGGAAAATCCCTAAATGAAGAGCCAACAGATTCTACCCATTTGAATATTTATTCTTAACCGTGCGGTACCATTAATCCCCAAACTGTGACAACGTTAATATCATAAATACAATCATCAAGTCATTAACGAACTCAATATATGAGTGTTAAGGACTGGTAGTGGGATCCACGTTAAAGATGCTTGCCTACTTCTCCTACCCTTAACTGTATTGTTACCTCAGTTGGCGGAATGGCCAAACTCTGCCTTTAAGAATACGGTTCCAGAATGTGAGCTGCCTACACGCATGACGCTCGCCCTGAGTGATATTAGATAGCATCTCTGCCTCTCCTGTGTCCCAGCTCTGCTATAATTAGGGTGGCTGCCTGTGACCTGTCAGGACTTTCACCCACACTTTTGCCGCTCCTCTGGGCAGACCTCTCAACACCACAGCTGTTGCCTCGGCAGGGCTCATATCTACCTGCTGCAACGGCTTCTCCGTGGTTTAGTGTCCGTCCAAGGGGTCTTAGGGACTAGGTAGTTAAGCTCTTTATTTAACTTGGCTTTCCTTACCTTGTGGCTGTGGACAATGTTTTTTTTTCTTGCTGAGACCTCCATGTTTGTGAACTGGGGAGGTACTTATCGCTCTAACTTGCAGGGTTGTCGTAAGGGCTAGTAAGCTATTGTAATGACAGTTCTCACAGCGCCAGGCCTGTGGCAAACACTCAAGAAATGCCCCCAATTAGCTACCATGGTTCCAAGCCCAGACTGCAAGAAATTTGAAGTCTGGTCTATGTGGTGATTGACCACTAGGTGGCAGGTTTAGTCTGGTTTTAGTCCGGTCCCTAGGCCCCTGGACTTGCTCCTCAGAGAATATAAAACTTATCCTCTCACAGATAGCAGCCACAGCTAAGGAGACAGGAACTGCAGGTGTCCTGGCGTTTGGCACTGTGACTGCACACGTTGGTTTACAGATGGCTGCATTCATAGCTGTCCTGGGATGCACATGGCCTGTGGGCAGCAGGCTGGACATTTGCCCGGCTCTTCATCCTCCAGCAGCAGCTGCCCCAGGGCTCATTATTACACACGAGGCTGTGACCCTGATGCAAAATAACCCAATTTTGTCTTACCTGTTGTTATTGGCTTGCATACTTCTGTCTTAAACCAAGGGGTAACAGCCTTTGAGGTCACGCTACCAGGGTTGTTTCCAAGGCTCATCATACCCTACATCAAACTCAGGATGGGGGCGAAGTGGAAGGGGGGCTGTAGGTCAGGAAGGGAAGGGAAAGCATTTGCCATAGGTAGTTACGCTCCATCAGTGGTTCTCAGCGCGAGCCACCTGTTTACAGCACCTGAGGGTTCTTCAACAAATGAGTGCAATGAAAATATACGGAAGAGGGTAAGAGGCTTTCTTTTTGCTATCCTTTCTCCATAGTGCAGTAAATGTGTATTGTGCACAGACTATGGAAATGCAGACAGCAAGACATGGCTCTTGTTCTTAGCAAGTTGATGGTACAGAAGGAAGTCTTCCATCATGAGGGTACCCCAGAGGCATGCCTGGTGCATAGATGGGACGTGGAGGGTTCTTAAGGTGCTTAGGAAGATTAGCAGCAAACATCCCATTTTAGGGATGGCAGGAGCAGAGATGAGGAGAGGAACAGCTACCTGGGGTGGAGCGCGGCAGGCGAAACAGGGTGTCTATGCTGGTGGAATTGGAGCAGCCCAGGCAGGATTTGACAGTCTCACTGCTGGGGTGGGAGGTGGAGACACCGAGGCTGTTCTAACATGCCTGACATCCATGTAAGGACCTGGCTCTGAGTGTGGGCTCGTTAGCTCCCCCGTTGTGGTAAAGGCCATGATCAAAAGCAACTTGGAGGAGGAAAGAGTTTATGTCACCTCACAGCATGGAGTTCAGCATGGAGAGAAACCAAAGCAGGAACTCAAAGCAGAAACTTCATGGCAGGAAAGGAAGCAGAGACCATAGAGGAAAGCCGTTTACTGGCTTGCTCTTTGTGGCTTACTCAGCCACTTTTTTAAAAAAATAGAACCCAGAACCTCCTGTTCAGGGGTGACAGCACACACAGTTGGCTTGGCCCCCCACATCAGTCAGGAATAAAGAAAATGCCTGGTGGACATTCCCACAGGCCGATCTCGTTGAACGTTAATCGAGGTTCCCTCCTAGGTGAATCTGGTTTGTTTTAAATGAACAACAAAATTAAAGTAGCACAGAGGGAGGTGAGATTGAGGCTTTTGGGAACACCCTGAACAGTTGAGGCATGAGAGGAGATGGTTGTATATTACTGTTCTGAGGCACAAGACTCTGGGGATGTTTAAGGCTGAAGCTTGATGCTCCAGCACAGAAAAGCTAAGGCATCTTTAGTTATCATGACGGGTCTGATTTGAGGGGCTCTCCCATCCTCTTTAGCTTCAAGTGCCAAGCAGGGGCTTGCATCTTCGTGAGGCTGAATTCCATCAATCTCCCTAGGAGTCCAAAAAAATACGACAATGTCCCCAAGGTGTAAAGGAAGTGATGTTGAGTGCCACTTCTTTGAGTCATAGCACACTCCCTATAGACTTATAATTTGGAGATGGCAGAGGCATGGAAGGACGGTAGGTGTGCTGTTGATTTGGACCTTGGGCCCTCTTTACTGGAGTTAAAGCTCCTTCAATGACTTAATTGCACACTGTCTTCTCAGGTATGGAATTGCAGGGAGCGTGAACGTGACTGGAGACGAAGTGAAGAAACTGGACGTGCTATCCAATTCCCTGGTCATCAACATGCTCCAGTCCTCCTACAGCACCTGCGTTCTAGTCTCCGAAGAGAATAAAGAAGCAATCATCACAGCCAAGGAGAAGAGGGTGCGTCCCCGGTGGGCTGCAGTACCCCACATCTCGTCAGCAGATGGTGCTACAGTGCGGAGAGCGTGGTTATCTTGCTTAGTTTTTTTTTTTTTTCCAGGATTTTCTTCTATTTGGGGAAATTTGTTTTCTGGAAACAGGGTTGGAAATCTTATGTGCTTTCAAATCCTTTGGGTTACCTGCCGTCTAGTGCATCATTAAACAGGCCTTGGCATCTTTGTCTTCTTTTGGGGAAGAGCTATACAGTGCACTCTCTGATTTGGTCCCTCACTATTTCTTAGCTTGAGGACACTACACATGTCCTCAAGAGGACTGGGATTCATTGGAGGAGGTAGACCAATCCAGGGAACAATTCATGATGATCTTATGCTCTTGGCAGAGTTAGCCGGTGCAGGGAGAAGGCTTACATTCACCGAATTCACGATTTGTTAAAGAGTGAAGTTTCTAGTGGCCAAAAATTCAGCCAACACTCAATCACAGTATCGTTCTGGTTAGTTTTTGTCAACCTGACCCTAACTAGAGTCACCTGGGAAGAGGAAGCCACAGTTGAGGAACTACTACCATCAGATTGGCTCATGGGCAAGCCTGTGGACATTTTCTTAATTTAATGTTGATGTGTGAGGGGTGGCCTATGGTGGGCTGTGCCCTCTCTGGGAAGGCGGTCCTGAGTTCATAAGAAAGCAGGCTGAGCCATGAGGACTGCAAGTCAGTAAGCAGCACTCCTCCCTGTTTCTGCCTCAGGTCTGCCTTGGGCTCCTGCCTGGGCTTCCTTTGATAGTGGATTGTGACCTTGGAGGTGTAAATTAAACTCTTTCTGCCCAAGACTGGTTTGGGCCAGAGTGTTTTATGACAGCAAAAGAGAAACAAAAATCTCTGTGTTCTGTGCTGACCTATCGGTCCTTGTCACACACACTGGGACCCGGGTCAGGGTGGGTGGTGGTGGTTTCTTCGTAACTGGAAGAGGAATTGAGAAGATGAGTAAAGTCAAATTTATTAAGCCCTTTACCCGTTTGACATAACCCACATCACATCTGCCATCTTCAGCTTTAAATTTCAGCTGGTGTGGCTCTCGGCCCTCTCTACCTCTATCACTCCTGCATGTGAGATTTTGATTGTATCCTAACCTACTTTCTATGCCAGGAACAGTCGAAGATCTGCCTGCCTGGCATTCTTCTGCCTAGTTCTTCGTGTGTCTGCTTTCCCAAATAGGTCTATCATTTCCGGCCAGGTCTATTATCAGATTCCCAGCCAGATCTATCCTCAGATGTTAGCTTTGCCTGCCTTCTACCCACACACCTGCTTAAATTATCCACACGGCACGTGCCACACCTTACGTGCATGTTTGCCTGTGTATCGTGCTTTGAAACTTGAACGTCAGTTCCACCACCTGAGCCCCGCAGCATGTGATCCCTAGTGCACTTTCCAGCACATCACACCTGTGGAGCTATGCCCATAAGCAATGGCTTTTGGGACCGAAGAAATGGTGGGTCCATGGGTCTAAATCCCTTGTTAGTGTAGATATCAGTCACATGCCATTTGGTGATGGGCAGGTATGCTGACTGGGTGCTTTTCTCTGTGATTTAGGGGAAATATGTGGTCTGCTTCGATCCCCTGGATGGATCTTCGAACATTGACTGCCTGGCCTCCATTGGAACCATATTTGCGATCTACAGAAAGGTGAGTAGATAAGCCAGCATCTTTCCAGATAGTTCCGAGACTGACAGCTGAGCCTGAAGGCCTATCTTTTCCTCCACTCACTAGACACAGCAGTACAGACAACCCCAGAAACATAGCAAACCCCTGCCAGGGTTCCCACTCTCCATCTACCTTCTCCTAGAGTCTCCGGGGAGGGAAAAATGGCAGGACTCCCATGGGACCTTGTTTTGATGGTCTGGATGGAACACACATGCCAGGCACCGCACAGACTGAACATCTTTTATCTAAAGGGCAGGGGAACCAGAAGTATTGGGGTTTCAGATTTTAGAATATTTGTAAGTACATAACGAGTTGTTTTAGGGATGAACACAAAATTCATTTTGTTTCTTACGCTCCTTGTACCCATTGCCTGCATATGACTTTACACTATATATGCTTTTGTGCACCTTCAATTTGACTCTGGCCTACAGCACCAGAACAGGTATAGAATTTGCCTTGCGTGGTCTCTGCTGGCACTTAAAATGTTCCAGATTTTAGAGGATCTTATTTATTTATTTTTCTCTCTTTTTAATTTCATATGCATTGATGTTTTGCCTGAATGTATGTCTGTGTGAGGGTGTCAGGTTCCTTGGAACTGGAGTTGCAGATGGTTGTGAGCTACCATGTGGGTGCTGGGAATTGAACCTGGGTTCTCTGGAAGAACAGTTAGTGCTCTTAACTGATGAACCAGCTCTCCAGTCCCACATTTATTTATTTGTAAACATAGTATTGGTAGGTAGTTCTAGCTGGCTTTGAACTTGCAATATTCCTGCCTCATGTCCCCGAATGCTGGGATTTAGACATGAGCTACCATGAGCAAGCAAGTAGGGACCCTCAGCTTGCATTGGTTTTCTGTTACTGCTGTGGTAGTTTATCACCCTCTCAGAGGCTTTAATACACCTATTGATTATCTGTTACTAAACCAGACAAGGCTTGGTAGTGTTATCTGCTTACGGCCCATAAACCAGCCAGTCTGATCTCTAGTATCTGAAAGCTGTGGTGAGGAGTGGAGAGAATTTGCTTCTGGGTGAGCTTAGGCGGTGGGTTCAGGTTGATGGTGGGATTTAGTTCCATTTTGTAGTAGGTTGGAGGTATTGATCTCTTCTCTAGGGGTCCTTTTCAGCTTCTAGAAGCTGCCTGTGTGTTTTGGTGTGTGACTTCTTCAGTTTCAGAGTTCACAAGGACTCCAAGGCTCTCTCTCAGAATCTCTACACTAGCCCCCTGCCCCCTTACCAATGACACACTCTCCCTTGGAAGCCCTTGGAAGCCAAATGAGTTCAACTTTTCATTTGATGAGACTGGACTAATGTTATCAGAACAACCCAGGGTCACCTTCCTATTTTAAATCTATAACCATGCTGTGGTGGTTTGAAAGAAAATGTTCCCCAAAGGGAGTGTCACTATTGGGAGGTGTGACTTTATTGGAGTAGGTATGGCCTTGTTGGAGGGAGTGTGTCACTGTGGGGTGGGCTTGGAGGTCTCATATGTGCTCGAGCCACACCTAGTGTCTTAGACCACTTCTTGGTGCCTGCACAAGAGGTAGAGTTCTCAGTTACCTTGCCAACACCATGCCTGCCTGCACACTGCCATGTCCCACCATGACGATAATGGACTGAATTTCTGAACCACAAGCCACTAAATTAAGTGTTTTCTTTATAAGAGTTTCCATGGTCATGGTGTCTCTTCACAACAATAGAAACCCTAACTAAGACACCTGATCATACAGGCAAAAATCTGTTTTGGTCTGTAATGCAACATAGGAGTTAACGTAGTCTTGGGGCCATTCTGTTTACCTTACCAGCTTAACAATGGAGGGGATCTTAAGGGTTGGCCTATGACCAGTCAGCATGACCATAAATTCCACACCAGGCCTCACAATCCAGACACCATTTGTCTGTACTCTTGTAATGGAATCCACACATGCGCCTTGCTGGTGTTCCCTCTAGACTGCAAACTCCCGAAAGAACAGTATAAGAAGAACAGTGTAAGAATAGGATCATGTTTCAAGGTTAAGGGACACTGAGATGAGGAAGTGAAGGGGCTTTGTTTCTAGGACATACAGTTTGAAGAGAGACACCCAGGTGTGCCTTTAGGTGGCTTTCCATATTGTTTTCTTGGACATCACTCTTCTCTGTACCACACTTCGGGTGCTATTGCTGTGATAAAACACTGTCCAAAAGCAACTTGGGAGGAAAGGGTTCATTCCGTCTTACACTTTACAGTTTGTCACCAAGGGAAGTTAAGATAGGAACTCAAGGTAGAAACCTGTGTTATCATTCATGACACAGGTGATGCATGGGTCTCTTGGTGTCTGGGAGACAGACAGGTACACTATGCAGAGAGAGCTTGGGTATAGAGTTTATTTGGTGGGTATTGGGAATGGCATAAGAGTAAGGAGCTATAGGGTGGGGAGAAGGGGAGAGAGAGAAAGAGAAGAAGGGGGGAAGGGGATAAAGGGAAGGAAGAGAGGCAGAAGCTGCCTCTTCAGAAGAAGGGGGGAGGATTGAAGTGGGCGGGGCTTGTCTCTTAAAGGGACAGGGTACCCAGGTGACAGGCCAGGCTAGCAGGTTACAACCTGGAGATAGAAAATGAAGCCCACTCCTCTGGCTTGCCTTACTATAAAACCCAGGCTCACCTGCCTGGGAATGGTAACACTCACAGCCAGCTGGGTCCTCCTCCATCAGTTAGCACTCAAGAGAACATCCCATAGACATTGCCCACATGCCAATCTGATGGAGGCAGTTCTTTAACTGAGGTCCTGTCTTCCCAGATGTGTTGACTTGACAACCACCATATCTAGGCTGGCTTTTGCCTCAGTCCCAGGAAGTGGGTACAGATAACACTGTAACCTTTTGACTGAGGGACAACTCAGCTTAACTCACTGAGTCAGTAATAGCAAGATGTTAATTCACATGGGTTCTCCAACTCCATCATTGCAGCCATTAACATCTGGAGACCAACTGTGTTGGAACCAAAGGAGTATTGTTATTCATGACATATAGCCATTATGCTCAAATTTAGATGGACTCGGACACAGAAATTTTGCCTTAAATTTTAAATAAAGTACAGGCTTGATGGCCAGTCCAAATAACCATGGGTCTCCTCAAGTGATATGTTTCAAAAGAAAAGCACACTTCAAACACACCAGTGAAGGTGCGCTATGGTGTTGAAGAAGATATGTTTGATTATACCATTGGGTATATGGAATGCTAAATCATAAAATCAGAATGGTAGGGCTGGTTCTGGGTCTGGGGCCACAGTCAGTAGGTGAAAGTGTATTAGTTACAAAATTGAAGACCTGAGTGTAGCCCCATGGACCCACATATAAATACCAGGTGTGGTGGAATGCACTTGAAATCCTAGTGCTGGGGCCATGGAGACGGACAGGTCCCTAGGGCTTGTTGGCTATCAGTGTAGCCTAATTGGTGAGCTCCAGACCAGAGGGAGACCTTGTCTCAGAGGAGGTGGACAGTGCTCAGGATAAGCCTGAGGTTGTCCTCTGGTCTCTATGTGTCTGCACACACACACACACACACACACACACACACACACACCACACACACACCACACACAACACACACACACAACACACACACACACAACACACACACACACGCACACACACACAACACACACACGCACGCACGCACGCACACACACACACACACACGCATGCATGTGAAAAACATGCTGAGGAGGAAATACTCATGGCTTCTAAGTTTCTATCAACAAAATATTTCAGCACCACATGTGTGAGCTTTTTAATTACCGACTTCGATTACAAAATTCTTCATTGGTAACGTGGAGATAATAATGCTGTCTACCTTGCAGGGCTGCTGAGTAAAGATCGTTGTAATGAGTAAGGACATGGCTTGCGGTGGTGACAAAGGGGATGGCTTGAGCATCTTCTTAGTGCTCTTGATGGGATGCAGCCTTCAGAGAGACCCAAGAGCAGCCTTTGCTTTGGCTCAGTCTGAGTCGTTCGTGAGCCAGCCACTCACTTCCTCTGGATGCATTTGCGGCAGCTGACCATTGTCCCTGAGTCAGTCCCGTTTTGTCCGCTGTGCAGTATGCCAACCACTGAAGTGAAGACCTTTTCAAAATATATAGTTTAACATAGGAAGGTGAAAAAGACAAGATTTCCTGAGTAACTTCGGAGAGTGGGGGTCATGGGAGAGGGTAGAAGGGGAGAGGGGAGGAAGGGAGGGGAGTGGAGAAAAATGCATAGCTCAATGAAAATAATAAAAAAGAAAAAAACCATATAGTTTAAACATGAGGTAGCTGCATTATCTTTTCATTGTGGTGACCAAATCCATGGTTGCTTGGTCCCATGACCTTGGATAGACATCATGGTAGTGGGAGTATGTGCTGAAGGAGATTCTTCATCTAACGGAGGGCAGGAACCAGAGAGAGACACAGAGAGGGGCAAGAGAGAACCATCAAAGACATAACCCCAGTGGCCTCCTTCTTCTGTGTGTCTCTTCTGATAATGTTTCTAACAAAAATGTAAATTGCAAAAACACTAATGAAGACGTGGTGGAACTTTAGGTACAACATTGTCAAGTTTCCATGTCTCCAAATAGTTCCATTGACTGGGGACCAAGCCTTTGCTTAACATGTGAACCTTTGGGGTTAAGGATGCTCCTACTGAAATGGTAATAGCAGCCAAGTATATGAAGATGGGAGAGCAAATCTCAGTTTTCCTTACTAGCTGAGCTATGTGAAAGCAACTGCATACAGATGAAGAGGGTAAGGGCTACAGGGTTTTTGAAAAGTTTTACCACCCTTAGTATGGTTCCCTTTCGTGGTTTCAGGAGCTCTGAGGTGCAGTCCCTGGTGAAGGGTTTCTTCTTATTTTCCACAGACCACAGAGGATGAGCCGTCCGAGAAGGACGCCCTGCAGCCTGGCCGCAACATTGTGGCTGCCGGTTATGCGCTCTACGGCAGTGCAACCCTGGTGGCTCTTTCCACAGGTCAAGGAGTGGATCTCTTCATGCTGGACCCGGTGGGTACTGAATGCAGTGGCGTTTGTTCTTGGGGACTCCATGTGCTTCTGTGTTTGAATTCTTATTTCTTGGAATGATTTTTTTTGATCATTTTAAGCACTTGATTTTGGAGTTAGAGAACTAGATCATGAAAAACATGGAGGACTTCATGTAATGTTTTGTATAAATACATTTATTTTATCTGACACACTAAAAACACAAAATTGTTCATATCCAGTGGGTCCCATGTGAGGTCCCCAATGTTTAAATAATGTTAATATATCTCTTCAAACATTCCTTCTTTCTTTTTGGTGAGGACACTCAGCCTCCTTTTGCTTCTGGAGAAGAGTTTCTTTCCACAAATACATTCAGCCTACATGGCTTACAGGCCACCATGATGTAACATTCCCTGACCAATGTCCAGATCCTTAGAGCAGCAGTGTTCCTGACTCTCTGTGGGATAGTGGCCTGCCTGACTGCCCAGCCCACTGCCTCTCCCTTCTGTGATGACCAAACACTTGAAGTATGGCCAGTGTGAATGAAAACAGGGAGTTTTACATTATTTAAAATATTAATTAAAATAGACCCACCTGGCTAGATTTTTTCCCCCGTGGGCAGCAAGGGCGTGGAGGATTTCCCCTCAGTGTGCAAGGGTTCTAGTTCCACAGTATGGAGAGTGATGGATGGAAAATGGTCCCTTCCAGTACTGTGTTATTCTTCACACTGTTCATGATGATGGAATATCCCACAGTAGGAAAGGAAGAGGCATGGTCTTCGGACAGATGAAAATTGTGACAGCATAGTCCTGGCCAAAGGAAGTAAAAACTGGGTAAAGGCAGAATTTTGAAAAGGAAGGTAAAGATTTTGTGGGGTATGAAGATTAAAACAGAGAAAAAAAATTTAAAACTATTTCCAAATTATAGAATTCCTCCTTTAAATGCTGGAAACGTCATCTATCAGTTGCAAGGTGCTTTGTTGAAGATGCGAAGCTCTCACAAAAATCCAAAATTGTGGCCAAAGACTGCTTCAGAGATTCCAGCATTTACTTTAGTGAGAAATCCAACATTTCACTTTAATTCAGGTTTGGAAATATTTATGGAACAACTTGAATACTCCAAAGTGATAAAGGAACTCACAAATGAAAATCCCAATCAGTCAACAGGACAGGCTGCATGGTATGGATACCCAGTCACTTTTCAGATATAAAAGCTCATTACTTATTGACCCTGCAGACCAAGCCCCCTTCCTGCATCAGTTTGCTAAAATCCTGGCTTCTCCTTATTTTCAAAGAAGAAGGAAAATCCTGAGAAACTCTGTGGTCCAGAAACATGACCTTTTGGGCAAAACCCTTTTGAAAACTGTTCTAAAATTCTCGCCAACAGTTAGGCAGCACCAGGGAAGTGGCGGCGAGGCACCCGTTCTAAGCAGTTTCCACCCACACATGTCAAAACAGCCCTAAGAGGGACCCTCCATCCTGTCCCAGTTTTCTGATGAGGCAGGCAAGGTACAGGGAGTCAGTGATTGAAGGAAAGGAGCTTGTCCAAGGTCATGTAAGTGACTGGCTGAATTTTGACCAACCTGCCCTTGACTACAAGCCAGATACCTTCCACAACATTCTGAAGAAGATCTGGAGGCCAACTGGACACACAAAGCCAACTCGAGGACTCTAGGCAGTCATTTGCTCTCTGCAGCCTGGACAGAGGTCAGCATGAGAGTTTGTCTCTGTGTCTGAAAGAGAAACATATGGCATAACCTTCCCCAATCCTTCCTTTGGGCCACATCACCCTTCTGCAATGAACATGGTACAAAGAGCAGTATATGAAGCTTCCACTTCGTATGTGAAGTATCTTTTTGGGATGGGGACTTCAAACTGAAGGAGCTTTGGGAGTTGTCATAGATAGGAATTCCCTCGAGGATGCCCAACAGGTCCTGCAGCAAAGCTTGCGGGAAAGAGATCTCTGGTGGCTTGGCCAGGTCTTGCCTGATGTACCGGTTTGTAGTCTGAAAACCTGATTTTCTTGGATCATATCATTTGTTCAGGCACAGAGGGATTGCTGACTGTTAGCTAAATAAAGTCTCAACTGAGGGAGCAAACCTTACTGTCAAGGCATTTATTTGTAAGTGGAAGACAAGGTGTCTAAGTGATAAGGGCCTGTTGCCTGATAACCAGGTGTCCTTGTTGAAGTGTGTAACAGGCTGTGCGACCATCAGTGACTGCAAAGTCAGATCTGAGGAACATAATTTCCATAGCTACCTCGGTCCTACTATAAGAAACAACACTCCAAGGGCCCAAGGGCTCCCATCACCAGCTCAGGCTGGATAGACAAGGCCTTTGCATGGCTGGACCAAAGTCGTTCATGTTCCTGTGTGCAGCCTGGCTGTTAGATGTCCCTGTTTCGGTGACTGTGCAAGCTAAGGCCTTTCCTGATAAACAAGAGAAAAGTGACAGCCTCAGCCAGGCAAAAGGTGTTGCTGTGTTGGTGGGAGATCTGAGGGCCCAGGGAAGACATGAGCAGGTCTAGAGGAACATGAGGAAGGAAGGTCAGGAGTAGACTTGACTCTTGCCCAGATTCAATAGTAATGGTTTTCAAGACAGACTCTTTAACATAGAATAGTTGGACCACAAACTGATGGTAAAACTGTATCTCTCTCTTAGCTCTTTTTAGCTTCTTTCTCTCATTGGTGCCCTGAAGATATTAAAATGGGGAAGAGAATCTGGGGATTAATTCAGATAGGTTGCTTAGAAATGATGTTGACAAAAAAAAATCCACACAAAGGAAAAATTATCATGGCCTCTTTCCTTTGATCTGTTTTATTTCTCATTCCATTGTTGTTTGAGCATATAAGTTTATTCTTCCTATCACTTATGAAAACACCACATGGCAGGTTCCAGATGGCCCCAGGGAAGCCCAAGTTTCTCCCAGCAGGCTGTTATCTTCTAACACCTCCTGACTGTTGTGTGGTATGATATTTGCTTCCTTTCCCTTGGCCTGGCTCACTTTCTGAAGTCTCTTATTGCTCCAGGCTCTTGGAGAATTTGTGCTTGTGGAAAAAGACATCAGGATTAAGAAGAAAGGGAAAATTTTTAGCCTCAATGAGGGTTATGCCAAGTATTTTGATGCTGCCACCACTGAGTACTTGCAGAAGAAGAAATTCCCTGAGGTGAGTGAAAACAGCCTGGGACAAGAGCAGGGAGCAGGCTGTCCCAATGGTGTGCTATGTGAATGACACTTTTGTCTCTTTGAAGGGGTTGATGTCACTGTTTACAGTTCGGGCCTACATGAGTTTGATGGATTCTGCTCTTCTTCATAAACAATCAATTTTCTTTGTACCTGAAAATTATATAATAAAAATAACACTCCCCAATTCAGTCCCTCTGGGAATTTGTCAAGAGGTCACACTTTTAAAACTCATAACTTCAGTCAGAACTACTCTCAGGCCATCTGCTTGCCAAGTTGTAATCTATAGATTCTGAATACCCAGTTATCTCTGTTTTAAGGTAAAATATGATCACATCTGGGAGTCTGATGCATCAGATAAATAGATTACTTATATTGTGCTATTTTGAAATAAAATTCAGGAGTCAAATTTGAGATCAAAACCTGATAGATCCAAGAACAAAGGAGGAACAATCAGCTGACCCTGCCTTTCCACACTTCCAGATTGAAAAGGCCTGCTAATCTTTCTAAGCCCCTCCCTATTCCTTCCTGTGTCTTTCTATCCTAAGCTGGGTCGGCCAAAAACTCTATGATTAATTCTGGCCGGCTGAATGCTGACTCCACCCTCTGATTCAAGGCTTAACTTTACTGGCAGTCTTGGGAGTGTCAGAATGCAATCAAAATATCCTATAACATTTCTCCCTTTTTGTCTAAATGAAAAGGAAGGTTTTAATTCTAACAGAGTAAAACTATCAGTTATTGTCAAAATGAAAAGGAAAGGTTTTAACTTTAACAAAGTAAAAATATATACATTAAGGATAATTATCAGAAAAGAAATACATTCATAATGCCAGTCCATTTGTATTTGGCAAATTCAGAGAAACCACACTATTATCAATCTTATCTTGATGAATTCAAAGTTTTATACCCAAACTGCTGTCTATCACAACTTTTATTACCATCCTAAAAATACCTTTTTAGACCTTAAAACATTTTCTTAAATAACAGTCTTTTATGTTTCTTAACCTTATATACTTTACACTTCTTTTGTGAGTTTCTTTTCTGAAATTTTTAACAAGCAAAACTGTAACTATAGTCTTAACCCCATCAGTAATTTAAGATGGGTAACTATAGTCTTAACCCCATCAGTAATTTAAGATGGGTAGACTATTACCGAAGTAAACAGGAAGTGCAGAGCAAACAACTTCGAAACCTATAGGAACAACAGGGACAGCTGGCTGCCTGGACAGTCACCCAAGGTTCCTCTGCAACATTGGGGCATGCATCTTTGGCCTGAAGCCCTAGAATATCTGACAGACTTGCTGTGAAGCAGGAATGGTGAAACATTGTCCTGTCTTGTCTTGGCAAAGTTCCCCAGTCACCTTCTTTTGTGTCCTGATTGCCCAATTTGGACTGCATACTGTCAGCAGTTGAGGCAAGAACAGTTCCTTTCCCAGTGACTAGTTTTGCCACAAAGAAAGCAATCTCCATAAGAAGATTCTTTGATGCCAACCATCCTTTTTTTTTGAAGTAATTGTGCTGCCAGGAAGAGATGTGTCTCACTGTCATGAAAATCCTTACATTGTTAAAACATCTTAAATGGCATATTCTGTAGGTCTAGGAAGTGTTTGAAGACCATCTGTTTATCTAAAATATATCTCTGTTTGACTGTTCTTTTGGAGATTTCACAAGTTGCTATTAAAAATGGTCATGGTTCACTGCAGAAAACTTAAACATTTTAAATTGTGGAGATATTTTGTTTGTGATCTAGCAAGTAAAGCTTACCTGTAGATCAGAGTGCAGAGCTTGCCACAAGCTAGCCACAGAGGCCAAGCAGTGGTGGCACACACCTTTGATACCAGCACTCAGGAGGCAGAGACAGATGGATCTCTGTGAGTTCAAGGCCACCCTAGGCTACACAAGATTGATCTAGTCTAAAAGAAAAACAGAGTTAGGTTGTGGTGGTGGCTAACACCTTTAATCCCAATGCTTGGCAGACACACGTTTTTAATCCCAGTACTAGGGAGTTGGAGACAGAAAGAGATATGACTGGGTAGAGAGAGGAATATAAACTGGGAGGAGACAGGAGCTCACTGCATTCAGTCTGAGGATTCGTGGAGACAGGATCTTGCCCCTTCGTGTCTGAGCATTGGATAAGGGTAAAAAGTTTCTCTAGTGACTGGTTTCTTTACTTCTCTGATCTTTCAGGATTTACTCTGATATCTGACTCTGGGTTTTTATTATTAAGACCAAATTTGTGCTACATTAAATGCTATATGCAGCAGATCTCTCTTTCATTGCTCCCCAATTCCATCTTTCCCCTGACTCTAACTCCCCATTCCCTCATTTTCTCATCCTTCATTCTCTCCCCTTTACCACCCCTTTTATCCCCAGTTCACCTGCAAGATCTCATCTATGCTTCTTTTGGACCTTGTATATTTTTTTTTGTAAATGACCCAGTCCTCTTTTCTGATTCTTCAACTCTGTCCCAAGCACTCAAAGCTGCTATATAGCAGAAGTCAAGATATGATCATGAAATCTATATTGTCTTTGCAAATAACAGAGAGGCTTAACAGAGAGCTGATCATGGGATTTTTTTTTTTAACACCTCTAGCCCTGCTTTGTTGCTTTGGAGCCTAGCTTCCTCTCTTCACTATGTTTGTCATTGTAACTGAGAACCAGCTTCCAATATTGCTCCAGCTAAATCTTTATATTAATCCTAGCTAAACTGATTATTCATTCATTTAATTTTTCCATTTTTAAGCCATCAGTTGTGGAACCATAGAGTCCTAACTACCTGAATCATAATATTGTTCCCATTCTTAATGTGGGAAAGACTTTTTTTTCCCCTAAAACCTAACCCCTCCTTATGAATTCCCAGTCTTCTTGCCAGATCTACTGACTTTTTAGTTTTTACACAGCAGCAATGGCAGAGGTGTGTGTGGGTAGCCAGTTATAGTGAAGATACTAGGCTGTGTGTTCAGGGAGGATTGGTGTGGTGGGGTGCACAGAGCCAGGCTAGTGTAATGCAGGGTCTGTCACTGTGCTGCACGGCTGGGCTGAGGGTAACTACAGCTGCTCTTTTGCCATGTGGGGAGGCAGAATGAGCCAGCTGTAAAGCAGGTGCAGGGGAGACAGGTAGGAGAATCTTTCATGGATAGGGTGTGTCGTGGGAAGGCACCAGGCCACCTGCATGACAGAGCCAGTGATGGGCAGTTGACTCAGGTGGCTGCAGAGCCAGCAGGTGGCTGTGACTGAGTATCTGGGGCCAGGGTACACAGCCCCATGTGCAGCTGATGCAGGGAGTGTGTAATGGAAAAGGCCCTGGTAGTGCAGAGATACGGTGGCTTAAAAAGCTGCTATGTGATTTTACCCCATGTTGGGTGTCAGATGAAGTGGTTACTTACATTGTTCTATTATTAAATAAAACTCAGGAGTCAGATAAGGAGATAAAAACCTGATAAATCTAAAGAGTGATGGAGAAACAATCAGCTGACCCTGTCCCTCCCCATTTCCCGATCAAGAAGGCTCATGAATCTTTCTAAGCCCCTCCCTATTCCTTTCTGTGTCTCTCTAGTCTAATCTGGCTCTACCAAATACTTTCTGGTTAATTTTGCCAGCTGAATGTTGACTCCACCCTCTGATTCAAGGTTTAACTTTATTGGTAGTCTCAGGAGTATCAGAGTACAATCAAAATATCCCACAACAGGAGACCAATTTGCAGTCCATCATATTAGAGTCTCACATTAACCATGGGTGATCTGTGTTATCATTACTGTTTGTGATTCCGTGGCTCCAACTCAGGTTCTTGCACATATTCTGTAAAGGCACTGGAGCACTAAGCTACATTCACACCTCCCTACAGTATTATGTAGAGGAGAATGACAAGAACAATGTCTACCTGCTCAACACACACATATAATCTCTCCTTTTCTCTCTCTTTATTTGTGTGTGTGTATGTATATGTTTATGCCAGAAGATACCTTGGGCACCATTCACCTGCTTTTCCAGACAGCTTAATACACAGTCTCTCCCCCACTCGCCCCCCCCCTCGTGTGTGTGTGTGTGTGTGTGTGTGTGTGAGTGTGTGTGTTTAGACCAAAAGATACGCTGGGTGCTATTCACCTGTTCTTCCAGACAGCATCTCTCATTGGTCTGGAGCTTACCAAGAAGATCAGGCTAGCTGGTCAGTGAGTCCCCAGAATCCACCCATCTCTGCCACCTCAGCACTATGATTATAAGCATGTATCCCAGTGCCCCACTTTTTAATGTGGATTTTGGGGAATGAACTGTATGAAAGCACTTGTACAATTTAATTATCTTCCCTGTCCCACATAGCCTTTAATTTTTTGAGTAACTTTTTAAAAAATGCTTATTTTTATTTTATGTTTATGAATGTTTGGCCTGCATGTACCAGTTGCACACCTTGTGCCAATGGAGGAGAGTAGACTCCCTAGGAAAGGGCATTGGATATCCTAGAACTGGAGCTGCAGATAGTTGTGAGCTGCCATGTGGGTGCTAGTTGGGCTTCTAACCTTGGCATGGTGCAGGCTAGTTGCTAAATTGGGTGGTTCTCATCTCTTCCCTCTTTTATCCTATAGGATAACAGTACACATTATGGGTCCAGGTATGTGGGCTGGTGGTTTTCATCTCTTCTCTTTTTTGTCCTATAGGACGGCAGTGCACCTTATGGGGCCAGGTATGTGGGCTCCATGGTGGCTGATGTGCATCGCACCCTGGTCTATGGAGGAATCTTTATGTACCCAGCCAACCAGAAAAGTCCTAAGGGCAAGGTAACTTCCTGTGTCCATTGGCTGCCATGATAGTCAGTGAGCTATTGGGATTCTTCTGCTCCTGTTATGGTGTTGTGGCTACTGAACCACTCCTGGTCATGTATTTCCTTCAGAGCTCAGAGGAAGAGAAATAGGTCTGTTCCTCTGAGTAAGTTTTGAAGCTGCGGTAGGTTTGGGGAAGAAAAGGCTAATATGACTTAGATGGGCAAGTCTTATGAGCCCTCTGCTCCTTTGGCCTCAGGCCCATTGTTTGCTGCAGTCACAAGGTCATTTCCCACTCCTGAAGTCATGTGCCCATCTCCCACTTTCTCTAGAGTCACATGCTTTCATAGGCTGTGTCTCATTTTTATCAGCAGCACTAACTGACCATGGATCATTGACCCCAGGGAATCAGTCTACCTCACAGAGAAAATGTAAGCACGGTCTTTGTGCTTGTTCTAGGAGGGTTTACATGTGCCCTGGGCTCCACATGAGAATTCAGAATAAAACCTTCCATTCAGATGGAAACAGTCCCTATAAGTAGGAACCTTGCTATCCACATTCTCCCATCATGGCAAGAACTGTCCACAGAAATGAGTCTGAATTTTGGCCAGCCACAGAAGTCATAGGTAGATCTTCACACCAACAGAAGTCATGCATTATGCATCATCCAAGTTGAATGTTGAGATTTCCATTATTGGCATGCCAGGTTCAAAGCAAAGGTATCTATAACATCCTGTGAGATTGAATGAAGATTGTCATATGCACAAGTTTGTGTGTCTAGCATTTCTGTGTGAGTATTCAGCTCACATTTACCAACCTGCTGACCTCAGGACCATGGAGAAGTCTGCATAAAACGGTCACAGGAAAGGAAAACACAGCAGACTATCAAGTGAGATTGTATAGACGACGTGAAGCTCTTGAACAAACCCATACTTGAGACATGCTTAATTCCAGAAGGTAGACATGTTATTAGAATGACTGTAAGAGAGTCCAAAAATGTTCACATATGATTACACAAATGTGTCCTAAACACGAAAGCATTTCCATGTACAGATGTGTTCATTATCTACATTGGAGATACCCTCAGTTCATGATTTCCGTACTTTAGCTCTTTGTGACCACATCTATGTGTGCAAAAGAATGTATATGTGCACATATCTGCCTTGTGTGCTTGACTGTTACAATTGTGGTAGATCTTAAAAAAAAAAACCCACCAAAAAAGGAGACCACAAGGCCTGAAGGTCAAAGTACCATGAAGTTTTTGCTCTGAAGGCCAGTTGGGTATAACAGCTGTATCTGAGGTCCTCACCCCCAAAAAGGGCATTATGTGCTAATGTTGAGTTTTTAAAATGTATCTGAATCAACAAATTGCTTACAGTCTGACTTACATCCCAACATCCCAACCCTCCTCCCTATCCTCAAGACAAAGAAGGGGAGGAGGAAAGTGGCAAATCCTAGAAGCGCCTAGGGTTAAGCCCTCCCCGCTGAACTGCCACTCCAGAGTGGGCTGGGCTGCCAGTGTTCCTCCAGGGAATGGTTAGCGGCAAACTAGTTCCCATGTGTGCCCACTCTTGTTAACTCTTCTCTCTTCTGTCAGGTTCCTGCTACTGTAAGGGTCTCCGGCAAAGGCATCTTAAGTATTTGGCTGACTTATTAATCATTTCTCCTGGAGTCTGAAGCTGCTGTCTCTTGAATGTCTGGCCCTTCAGCCAAGACAGAAGACATTTTGTGCATATCCTTGAGACAGAAGCAGCAGCTCTAATAATAATAAATAAATAAAAGTCAGAAAACAAACAAATAAAAAAAACCAAGGAGGCAGCATAGGCATAAATGTTACCAGACAGATAGATATGCTGCTTCGGATTCACTGGGTCGGTGGTGCCTCCTGAGAGGTTACCAGTTCATGGTACCCAAAGGTGGATACCAATTCATACATCAGGCTCCCGTGGGACTGATGGCCCAGAGAAACACTCATGTGGAGTGGCATTTCAATTGTATTTTAATAAATAAACTTTGCCTGAAGATCAGAGAGTAAAACAGCCTCCACTGGTCAGCCTTACAGACCAGACAGTGGTCACATACACATTTAATCCCAGTAGCCACACTAGTTGCTATAGAAACCAGGTGATGCATGCCTTTTATTCCAATGGTGCACACCTTTAATCCCAGCCCTAGAGAGGTTTATAAAACGGGAGGAGACAGCTCTCAGACACAGTCTCATTCTGAGATTCCAGGAGGTAGGATCACCATTTCAGACTGAGGTCGAGGTAAGAGCCAGTAGCTCATTGCTTTGCTTTTTAGGTCTTCAGGTTGAACTCCAATTTCTGTCTCTGAGTTTTAATTAATCATGCTTCACTCATGTTTAGGAGTCACACAGGCTGCTCAGCAGTTCACACTGCTCTCAGTATTTAGGGGCATGCCTTGGGCTGTCTGGCCGTTTTAAAAATGTATGGACCTGTCTTTCTTTTTCTGCAGCTCCGGCTCCTGTATGAATGCAATCCCGTGGCCTATATTATCGAACAGGCAGGAGGCATGGCAACAACAGGCACCCAGCCTGTACTGGATGTGAAGCCTGAGACTATTCACCAGCGAGTCCCCCTCATTTTGGGATCCCCAGAGGATGTGCAAGAGTACCTCGCCTGTGTGCAGAGAAACCAGGCAGGCAGGTCGTGAGCCCCAACTCACGAGTCCACTTCTCTTGGCCTCGCACTTCGTTGTATGAAGGATTAGATGAATGATCAATAGGGACAGCAGGAAAGGCAAACAAGTCAAGTTTGCTGGGTCACTTTCAGAATGTCACCCTGATGCTAAGGGCAGGTTTAGAAGTCAGAGGTGAAGATACGGTACAAGGGCTAAAATAAAAGCATGGAAGTGAAAAGAATTCCTTTCATGGGTCTTCTGTCACGGACAGGGCAAATGGGCAAAATAGGACTGTGACTCTCTCATCCAGCATCTACCCATCCACCCAAGGGGGAAGACACATGACAGTTAAGGAGCGTCATGAAGTTTTACTTTAGTTACTTCCTCTGCCTACATACATAGTGCATGCATAGACTTATGCATGTGCTGATTATAAGTAGAGATTTTGTGGTTTATTTTGGGCAGGTTTTGAGTTAGGAATGTCATGACTACTAAACACTGAGTTCCTCATTGAGCCCTTTTCAGTCTGTAAATTGGATGGCAATTCATAGAAAATGTGGTTACCTTTTGGCAAAGCCAGATGTAACACACAGTTCATACTTAAACTGAATGCTTACAGTTTTTAATTTCTGCATGTCCATTTTTTGGGGGAAATATTTTAAGAGATCTTAGAGTCTAACAAAAATGTACGAGCCAAATGGTTCCACCTTTGCTCAAATTATGTCAAGACTAAACAAGCACTTATTCCTCTATAATATCAACTTGTTTGAATAAAAGCTGCTCTGTATGTGCACAATTTCACAAGATTTCTCCAGAATTGACAGTGACTTATCCAAAAGACAAGTGTTCCTGCTGCTCTGCAAAAAAGATGGGTCCTCCACAAGATCATATTCCCGTGGACTTGTCTAATAGATCTGTCAGCTGTATATTTACTGTATGATACTGTGGGCTCACCACAGGAATGGCAGATTCAAAGCAGTGATATCTCTCACAGTCTATGAGACCAAATGAAAATTGTCAGGCACACAGGTTTGTCTATCTGGCCTTTCTCTTTGTGAGTGTTTAATTCACATTTACCAACCTGCTGACCTCAGGTCCGTGGAGAAGTCTGCATAAGAGAGCCACAGGAAAGGAAGGCACAACAGAGTATCAAGTGAGATTGCGTGGATGATGTGAAGCTCTTGAACAAACCCACACTTGACACATGCTTAATTCCAGAAGGTAGATCCCAGACATAGCTGTAAGAGAGTCCAAAAATGTACACACACACGCACACACACACACACATTTATATATATGAATTGAACAATTAAATTTGTATAAAGCATTCACAAGTACACAACACCACACAAACACACACACTAAAATTTTTTGGGTTTTGTGATTTTAGACTATGAAAGGTGAAATCCTGAGAAGAAAACATGATTGGGGTGTAATTCTGACTTAATAACTAGAAGAACTGCCCACTCTTTCTCCTGGAATATCATTTCCATACTTGATCAATCATGTCACCAGTGCAGACCAGGCTTCTCCAAGACTGGGAGAAGTCTAGTAGGTTCTGTTTACTCACTGACATCAGCTTGCCGAGAACATCTGACCTTCAAAAAGCATCTACTGTCCAACAGGAGTGACAGCTGCCATGAAGAGAGAAAGGGTTTTGTCTGCAGAATCGACATTAGTGTCTGACATCACACAAAGCAAAGCAGCACTTAGTTGGTCAAAGTGAGGAGGCCAGTTCCCTCTTTGCTTCCCAATGTGCTCTGGGTGATGGGGACGTGACTTGTAATAGTTGATCCTTCACAGGTGTCACTTAGCCTTCCATTCTCCAGCCCAGAGATCTGGGGACTTCACCCAACAGGGGTTTGGAAAAACTCTTCCTTACTTGTGTTTCCAGCTTGTTAGGCTATTCACCACTTTCCTGAATTCTTCACTGGTCTTCAAGGAAAATATGTAAAGTGTTCGGAAGCAAGAACACTTGCAAAGTGGTGGCAACCAGGAGTGCAGAGTTAAGCCATCCCTGTAATACTCAGAGGGCACCAAAGGCATTCACTGTATGGTACAGCCATGCTCTCCCCAGTCATTTTCTTCATTGTGTGATGTGAGATTTCCCTCTGTACCATTGATTAATAAAGAAACTGCTTTGGCCTGTTAGGGCAGAACTTAGGTAGGTGGGGAGGACTGGACTAAATGCTGGGAGGAAGAAGGGTGGAGTCAGGGAGCTGCCAGAGCCAGACGTGCTGCAACTTTACCCAGCAAGCCACTGCCACATGGCAATATACAGATTAATAGAAATGAGCTAAATTCATAGGTAAGAGTTAGCCAATAAGAAACTAGAGCTAATGGGCCAAGCAGTAATTTAATTAATACAGTTTCTGTGTGATTATTTCTGGGCTAAGCTAGCTGGGTGGTTGGGAATAAAACAAGAGACCTCCCTCCTACAATTGTGCAGTTCAATCATCTTCATATTCTTCTCACATACTGATATCTTCTCTCCTTCACTCTCCAAATAAATGTACATTCAACCTGAACCATGGTTGGTGATGGCTGTACAGTTCTGGAAGACATTTTCTACATGTGTGGCAACAAGATGCTTGCCATATTGTGCTCATAATCAGTGTCATTGATTCACACTTTGTTATGAGCTGGCTTTTAGAACCTATGGTATGGTCTTACACTCTGGGCATGGCTATTCTCTCTGGGACCTCTTTATACAGTTTTTATGTTACTAGCTGGGTTATATATTTCTCTGAATTTTGTCTTCTCAGCATCCAAACTTGTATCAAGTGTTATAGCAGCTGAGGATACCTCCAAGCAAAGGATGGCCAAGAAGAGAACAGGAGTCAAGTCTTACATACCTAGAGATGGAAAAGAAGTGAAGGTCTGACTCTCTCAGTGGAGAAACAAAGTCTACCATGGTGGATAAAATTTTTCAAACCATTCTTCCAAGTATTTACATAAAGACTATAGAGCTATCTAAGGATGTAGGTCAATACAGGCATGCGTAGGAGTTTGCTCAGGCCACGAACTGAAGAGCAGGTGTGGAGGTTTCCAAAGAATGGAACAGTGCTGCCTGTTAACTGGGGTTATGGGAAGGATGTGATGGGACATTGCATCTCAAAGCCTAAAGTACAAAGTACTCACTAAGGACTTAGAATACAATTAGCTTAGGTTTATACTACTCATACTGGGTTATCTCAAGTGAGTTGCCACTAGAATGGATCCGATGTCATGTACAGACAAAGGGAACCCCAAGAGCTGGGGGCTACCTGTTCTTTTTTTCTTGCCTAATAAATGTGATGAGCTAGATCTTAGAGCCTTCACCTCTCAGATGAAAGTTTTCTGGACTATCATTTCTAGAGTTCTCTGAGGATAACTGTCAGTATTTAATATTTAAACTGTCAGTATTGAGGATAACTTGAGTATGTGTCTCCTAAATCCCTACCCATTGCTGCAAAGAGGATGGAATCATAACGTGAAGCTACTGGAAGCCAGAGCCACTTCTATAGGTAGAACACAAAAGCAGGCCACTCCCAGGATTCTGAACTCTGGTCTCTCTCTGTCCTTCTGACATAACAACAGCTAGGGTTAGGGTAGGAACATGCTGTTTGCTACTGCCCTCTACACATGCTAGCTGGTACCAGAGGAATCTGGCATGATACGTGGAGTATTCCCTTCAGTGTGTGAATATATGTCACAGTGATTGGTTTAATAAAGAAGCTAACTAGCCACTAAGGTTAGGTGGAAGAACCAGACTAAGGACACTGGGAAGAAGAAGGGCAGAGTCAGAGTCACCAGAGAGATGCAGAGAGGAAACAGGAGATGCAGGATAAAAGAGAGGTAATGGCACGTGTCAGAATGTAGATGAATAGAAATGGGTTGATTTAAGTTGTAGGAGCTAGTTAGTAATAAGCCTGAGCTATCAGCTGAGAATTTGTAATTAATAATGAGACTCAGTCTGGTTATTTGGGAGAGGCTACTGGGACACAGGAAAACTCTGCCTACACTGATATGTAAGAGGAAGATCCCTGTTGGCATAGGAATAAAGGCATCCATATCCAATGTTCAGGGAACTTACTGAAGCCAGACCTGGATTTGCACTAACAAGGATCTTGCACAGCCTTGGACTTGGAGGGATCTGGTTGCTTCCTTGTGTTCCTCACCCTCCTCGACTTCCCTAAACTGGGATTCTGAGGAAAAGATGTTCCCATACCTAGCTTGGTACTTTGGTGTACCATTGCAAGGGTCCAGCCTCCTTCACAGTTCCCAAAGGGCCCCACCTAGCTTGAAGCACTTATCTGGGGAGTCCACAACTGAACACGTGCATTCAGCAGACGCAACTCTTCAGAGAACCTGGCCCAGCTGCCTATGATTTACTCATTAAAGTCTAGAGTCTTTGGATCCACAGCCCTGACTCTATCTTCTGCCCTTGCTTTGATTGCCTGGGTCATCAGTAATGTGGGACTTCAGGTGTTGAGATAGGATCTTAGCCCATGTGAGGCAGGTATTGAAAGTTGGAGGGCGGGTGAAGAAATGGAGGCTATTTATCCCCAAAGCCATGTTGGAGTTCATTTCCTCTTTCAACAGTATAATGAGGCCGGATAGGGGATGAGCAGGTTAGAGAGTATGTATCAGTCTTCACGCTTTCTGAGGTTGAGTTACTTCTCGATTGGAGATGTCATGCTTTGTTTATCTGGTCAGCCCTTGATGGACCTTTGATTCCCTTTATACATGCATCTTGCCAGTGGCACTGCTGTCTCACTAGGTCACAAATGTATTTCCAACCTCCGCTTTTAACTCTCTGCCTACATATTCAGAAGGTCTGCTGATGGGTGTCTAATTCAGTTTTCTTCTTGCTCCCACAAAGCAGGCGCCACTGTGCTTTGCCTCCAGCCATAACCAAGCTGACAAAACTGAAGTCAACCAGTTAGGCATATGATTTTAACATAAAGATGGCACATTTCACACTCAGGGTAGCTTTCTCCTCGTCTGTGCTCAGCCACTGTCTCCAGATCCCCAAAGAAGTCTCTGAGCAGAATGCTCTGGAAGACACTGACCTTGTGTGACAGACACAGATTCATCACTTGCTTCAGGTATCATCCAAATAGCAACCACATGGCTAGGTAGTCAGCACTCAAATATATGAAGAGATGAATCAGATAACAAACAAATCAACTGTATGAAGAAGGTTTAGTGCTTTATTTATATTATTCCTGAAACAGAAACTGACTAGGTAGAAAGGAGAAGGTGAGGAGCTGAATGTAAAATGATAAACATCCAAATCTAACCAAACAACAACAGCCACAAGAACACAACAGGAAGAGATACAGAACAGCAAGAAGGGACCTATATCCTAAAAACCATATATAGTTCAGACATTGGATCAACTACTGTTCTGTCAAATTTGGTCTATGTTAAAAGAACAATAGTTTCTGACCTTCTAACCTCTACCCCAGTGACAAAGAAACAAAGCATCCTTGTGTTGCAAGAAATTTAATCACATTGTGAACCTCGAGATTGCATTATTTATTGGAAAAATATGTTTCTAGTTGTGGTGTGGCTCAGCCATAACACATATCTTTAATCCAAGAGCTGCTGACTAAATAAAGTCAGCCATAGGTCAAGAGGCAGAGCAAGCAACCAGTTGACAGGAAATGAAGATAGGATTATTAAGAAAAATACCATAGAAAGTAAGAATGAGTTAGCGGATGGATAGAGAGACACACAGTACGTAGAAGGGAGGGACATTGAGTTTGAGCATTTTTGTTTGAGATGGCAGAGCAGAGGTGGAATTGTGGGTGTGCCATCACTTTCTCAGATAAAACAGGCTTCAAATGGAGGGAGGGACTGAAGTAAGTCAAGGTTATTAGCTTAGCAGGCAAGGAAGGATTTACAGTTCTAAAAGTGTGTGTACTCAGAACAGAGCATCCAGATGTGTGGATAGACATTCCTAGAGCTAAAAGAGAGACAGACTAGAAGGCAACAATAATAGGGACTTAGCATACTCCACTCTCACGGACAGACAGATCACCCAGATTAAAAACAAAACCCCGAAAAATTAAATTGAGTCTTAGGCCAGATGGCGGTAACAGAAGCCCACAGAACAGTCTGTTCAAACAGTGGCTGAAGACACATGCTTCTCATCAGCACAGGAACATTCTTTAGGAAAGATCATGACAGGCCACAAAGAAATTGCAACAAATTTAAAAGTAATCAAAATCATATCAAGCATTTTCCTAACCACAATGCAATAAGGCTGAATATCAATATCAAGAGAGGACTCTGGAAAATATGAAAATGCACAGAAACCAAACAATTTACTTTTCAAAAACCAATGGATCAAGGAAGAAACCCTGAAGGAATATATATATATATAATATATATATGAAAAAGAAAAGAAACCAGAGACTGTGGGATATAACAGGAGCAGTCTATGAAATTTAAAAATAATCAGCATTTTTATCCTAAAACAAGAAAAAAGGAAAGATCTCAAATACATGTCCATCCTGTATTTCAAAGAATTAAAAAAAAAAAAAACAAAAAGTAAAACAAGAACAAACTAAACCCAGACTTGGAAGAAGGAAAGAAATAATGAAATCCAGAGTAGAAATAAACCACACAGAGGCCCAAACAGTATGAAGATCACATAATCATTGCATCAGCTGTGCACCAAACAAGGCACCCACTGGTGCCCAGTGGGTAGTTCTCACCTGTGACCACATAGATGGTACCCATGAAAAGTCGGTGGGTCAGAGACTGGAGAGATGTTTCAGGGATTGAAAGTGCTGTCTGCTCTTCCGGAGGACCTGGGTTCAGTTCCCAGCACCCATATGGCAGCTCAACCTGTCTATAACTCCAGTTACAGGGCTTCTGACACCCTCACACAGGCATAATACCTATGAACACAAAATAAAAATAGATTATATATTAAGTCAGTGGATCAAACCAGGCATCAAGCCTTTAATGCTAGCAATCAGGAGGCAGAGGGAGGAGGGTTTCTGTGAGTTCGAGGTCAGCCTGGTCTTCACAGTGAGTTTCAAAGCACAGTAAAATGCAAATCTAACCACATAAACAGCACCCCCTCACAATGAGTCATAAAACACAGCACGAAGGTGTGAAAATGGTAGAGAGACAGTAGGAACAAGCGAGGGAGAATGGGTGTGGGAAGGAGGAGGCAAGGCAGGAGGGTGGAAGTGAGGAAAGACACAAGTCGCTGTAATATACGTATGAAATTATTAGATATTACACTTAATAAACAATGAAAAAGACCAAAGCAATATTCATGTTTATTTGGTTATAAACAGAGCCATTCCCTTGCCCTGAACCATTGGAATGGAGAACATGAAAGAGCAGACACATGTGATCCAGGTGGGCATGGTGAGAAGTGCAGACATGTGTGATCCAGGTGGGCATGGTGAGAAAAGCAGACACGTGTGATCCAGGTGGGCATGGTGAGAGAGAAGAGCAGACATGTGTGATCCAGGTGGGCATGGTGAGAAGAGCAGACACGTGTGATTCAGGTGGGCATGGAAAGAAGAGCAGACACGTGTGATCCAGGTGGGCATGGTGAGATCTAGAATGTGACCATGCTGATAAGGCACAGCCCAGAATCATTCCTGTCCTGGGAAGGTCTTCCTGGAGGTGTTGTCTTGTGAACCATTGACAGGAGGTAAATAGACTAAGTTTACATAGTCACCATGAGTATAGTGGAAAACTGGATAATGTTGGAATTTTTCCATAATTGATGCTACAGTGAATGACGTTTGCATAATTTAGGTACCTGCTCCTTCCCTCTGGGTCTAAATGTGGTCCACCATGTAACAGTCACATCTCTCAGGATTCTTCTCTGGCTTCTCTAAATTGTGGATGGTTTTCCCAGTCAGCTTGGGGGAGGTTTAATCATTTTTCTTGATGAGAAAGTGAAAGCTATTTTGGCAGGGGAAACCATGCTGAAGAATGAAAACTGGGAGCCCGGAGACTTACCAGGTTCAAAGTGCGATGCAGCTCTGCATCACTTTCACATGTGCTTAGATAGCTCAGGGGCTGCTGGAGAGAACCCAGCGAATAGAAGATCTAGCCAGTGACCAAGTCAGTAAAAGGCGAATCAGGGCTTAGCAAACCATGGCCTACAAGGTGGCATCAGCCCATCACCTACATCTGTGACTAAAATGCATTGGGTTGCGGCCACATCTGTTCCTTCCTCTTTTGTGTGGCATGAGTGGGAACTGGGCAGGGTGACGTAGGTGCATCACGGACTTTCTGGCCCTTTACAGGAACGTCTGCTGCATCTTAGGGTACGTGATTGGCATAGGAATGAATAAGACAGGTGAGGCACTGATGGCAGCCACCACTGTCACCTCTGAGAGGTTGAAACTGATCCCGGAAGGAAGGAGCTTGTCAGAGAAAGCACAACAGGGAATGATCTATGCAAGTGGGTTGAGGGAAAGAGTTGGTCTTATCTCGGGGAACGAACAGGAAAGGATGGTGACTGGGCCAGTGTGAGAGCTGAATCTTGATGGTGTAGGGAGGCAGTGGTACACGATGGGATTAGACAGACAGGTGTAGCTCACAGGCCTCGGAAATGGGCTGATTGGGTTCTTGTGGGCCAAGCCATCAGGTGTAAGACTTGTCATACATTTATAGTTTCCTCTGACTCCCCAGTCTGCAATGTCAGGGTCAGGAGGAGGAGCAGGGAGGACCCCCCCAGTCTGCAATGTCAGGGTCAGGAAGAGGAGCAGGGAGGACCCCCCCAAGTCTGCAATGTCAGGGTCAGGAGGAGGAGCAGGGAGCACCATCCCCCTCAGTCTGCAATGTCAGGGTCAGGAGGAGGAGCAGGGAGGACCCCCCCAGTCTTCAGTGTAGGGTCAGGAGGAGGAGAGGGTACTCTGGTAGCATCAGATGTTGGTGATCAGATAAAGTGTGCTGGGACTTGGTTGTGTCTCTTGCAGGCTCTGTCACTCTCTGAAACTTGGGCAAGAAAACAAACGGAGGCTAACATTCACATACAGGTATCTATAGCAAGTGACCAACACTCAACACCAAGTGAGCAGAGCACATCCTCTGAGTTCACCTTGACAACCACCTGCCTGGTTCTAGTTCAGAGTTAGACATTGCCCGGAGCAAGGAGTTATACTGACCTTCCAGCCTGGACTCAAACAAACTGAGGAAGACTGGTGTCCACATTCAAGCCTTGTGTGTATTCAAGTCACACACAGATACCAAGAGAACAGAAGCTAGAGATTGTTTTAAGGCAACAGAAAGCATTTAGCGATTGCAAGTGTCCCAGATTTCCATCCTCCAGGACTGTTTGGTGGACAAGTTCCTGTTCAGGGGATTCAGAGTCTGATCAGGCTGGGTTTGAGGCTAGCCCTGGCCTTAGGGTGCTTTCTCCTAGGTATAATTAAAAACAGATCTTGGAGGGATTTCTGTGCTTTCCCTTCCCCCAAATTAACATTTGTGTCACGTTCTGGAACTAGATCCTTCCATATTCCAGAGCGAGACCTGTGGGTGGACAAAAGCTGTTTTCTTTCTCAGGAGAGTGCTCTTGGTTGCCATCTAGTGGCAAGAAGTGAAAAAAAGCCAGATTTCAGAAGAGGAATGAGAGAGTTCAGAAATCTGTGGGTAATGTGCATAGATCAGTTCTCCAAGGTTCTCGGTGAGGAGGATGAGGGAGTCTTCCTGCAGAGTGATGCTGGGTTTCCCTGGAAGGGGAAAGTGCAACAGTGTTTAGCCTTTTCCTGTCTTTGGAGATTGTGCTGTGCTTTGCTCTTCTATTTATTTATTTATTTATTTATTTATTTATTTATTTATTTATTTATTTATTTATTTATTTATTTATTTATTATGTATACAATATTCTTTCTATGTGTATACCTGCAGGCCAGATTACAGATGGTTCTGAGCCATCATGTGGGTGCCAGCAATTGAACTCAAGATCTTTGGAAGAGCAGGCAATGCTCTTAACCGCTGAGCCATCTCTCCAGCCCCCGCTTTGTTTTTCTTAATAAAGAACAGCCACTTCTTTGCATAAGTAGTTTTTAGTTTGTAAGAACCACACGCAATACAGTATAAGTAACATATGATTATGAAATATAATTGGGACATCATTATGATATGTAGGCATTCTTTTGGGTATAGTGATTCCAAAATCCTAAGTAATTAACAATAAAAATTAACAATTAACAATAAAATTTGGAAAATTTAAAACAAAAACAAAGCAAACAAACAAAAAAATGACAGCCACCTGGTTTGTATTTCCAATGCCATGGAGAAGGAGAATGGCACATCTTAGCCAAAGCCACCATCTTCTGGAGGGAAAATAGTGCATTAGTGTAGTATGAATAATAAAATCCCAGAGGCGGATATTGGGGTTTAACCTGAAAACCAGAAAAACAAAGCAGCCAAGTCACTAGAGAAGTCTTACCTCTACCAAGGCTGGGCGACCACAGACTATACAGACTAAGCCGACTGAGACTCTCACTCTTTCCATTTTGTACGCCCTCTAGTGCTTGGATTAAAGACATGACTCCATAGTACTGGGATTAAAGGTGTGAGCCACCAACACCTGGGTTTGTTTCTGTATTGATCTTGTGTAGCTCAGGGTGGCCTTGAACTCACAGAGATCCATCTGTCCCTCTCTCCCAAATCCTGGAAATAACGGTGTGTGCCACCACTACCTGACCTCTAGTGGCTTAACTTTGCCATTCTGACATTCAGACAAGCTTTATTTATTAAGACATAAATAAAATATCACTATATATCAGGGTGATGGGGGAGAACAGAATCCTTTCTTACCTATTGGCCATTGAAAAATGAGACTATTTGTTTGTACCATGACTCAAAATTGATAAGACCACAGGGAAGAATTTGTTTGGGGTTAAAACAGTTTTTTTCCTGGGCCAGTTACTATTTTGGAAATGTGCGAATAGAGGAATTGCTAACATGTCAAAGCTCTTTTCTTCTTCAGTGGTTTGCTGGTAAGCCTGTTGAGGTTCAGGCTAGAACAAGAGACCACATCAATATATAGATTAACCATGCTGTCCGTTCACGTCGGCCCCAGCATTTTATAGCATACCTTTCACAACAATTAATTTATCCTCAGGAACTGAAAGTTCTAGGTGAATGCTGATGTTTTCCTGTTGGCATATTGGCTACACCTGAATCTACTGATATTTTAACGACCTTTTGTGGCCTGATGGCCCCACACTCAGCTCTCTGTCACTAAAGCCTTGACCTAGAGGGACTCTGGTCCTGCTAGCACCGTCCCTGCTACTGCTACCAAATGTAGTTTTGAACTAAGTCTCTATCATTCTATATACCATTAAAGACTCGGGCTCTGTGCGCTACCATACAGTTCGTGAACCTTGGGCAAGGGGCTGGAGATTGAAAAAAGCAGTCTTTTAAATCAATCACTATAATAGACCATCTTTTAGGTAATAGTGAAAGCAAGGGAATTCCAGGCTGTAAAGAGCCCATTGGCTGAATCACCTTATTTATAGCTCTCAGATGTGACTATTCTCCATTTCCAGAGAATTGTGTTGGAATTTGGATGAGGATTGTGTTGAATCTGTAGATTGATTTTGGTAGGATGGCCATTTTTAGTATGTTAACTCTACCAATCCACTAGCATGGGGGATCTTTCTATCTTTTGATATTTTCTTCAGTTTCTTTCTTTCAATGTCTTAAGGTTTTTTTTTATCATAAAAGTCTTTCATTTCATTTGCTTGGTTAGAGTTACCCCAAGATATTTTATATTATTTGAAGCTATCATGGAAGATGTTGTTTCCCTGATTTCTCCCTCATTCCATTTGTCATTTGTATATAGGAGGGTGACTGACTTTTGTGAACTAATTTTGCATTCATCTACTTTGCTGAAAGTATTTATCAGCTGTATGTGTTCTTCACTAGAAATTTAAGGGTCATTATGTTTACTATCATATCATCTGTAAATAGCAATATTAATTTCAGAGAAATGCAAATCAAAACTACTTTGAGATCCCATCTTACACCTGTTAGAATGGCTAAGATCAATAATACATGAGTCAGCTCATGCAGGTGAGGATGTGGAACAAAGGGAACACTCTGCAATAGCTGGTAGAAGTACAAACTTGTACAGCTACTATTGGAATGAATGTCACATTTCCTATAATATTGGGAATTGATCTACCTCAAGATCCAACTATACTACTCTTGAGCATATACTCAAAGGATACTCCATCCTGCTACACACACTTGCTGAACCACGTACATTGTGACTTCATTGGTTTGTTTTGTCTCATTTTTGACATTATAGTTTTTATTTTATTATATTTTATTTTGTTATATTTTTAAAAAGTGAATTAATGAATCAATGAATGAAAACCTAGACACCAAGGTAAAAGTGAACAACAGAACTGTTGTTTATACCTACTGGTCTAGGGAAAATCAGTTTACTCCATTGGAGTGTCACTGGATATGTTAAACAATCCGTGGCAAGTCTCATGTTCAGGAGTAGTTGGTTGGCATATAACGGACTCCACTTGTGTGTGTGTGTGTGTGTGTATGTGTGTGTATGTGCTTTTATTTATTTATAATTTGGTGTTTTACCCCCTTCTGGGGTATTGTTTCACTTTTGCTATGTTTTGGGGGAGGTTGTATTGTCGTGTTGGCTTTTGTTTATTATTTTTGAGAAAGAAATTAAAGTTGAGTAGGTAGGGAAAGGGTGTCTGGAAGAACTTTGGGGGAGAATATAGTCAAAAGAATCTAAATTTAAACAATAAAAAACAAAATTAAATAAATAGAGGAGAGAATCTTGAAGAACTTAGAGGATGGCAAGAATAAGTCAAAATAGATTTAAATTTATATAATGTAAAAAAATTAAATAAATAGTTCCTTATAATATTCTGAGTTTCTCTGCTGTCTGTTGTAGTGTTTCCCTGTTCATTTCTGATTCTGTTAAATTGGGTCCTCTTTTTCTTTGTCTTGGAAAGTTGGGCCAAGGGTCTCTCAATCTTGCTTATCTTTCCAAAGACTCATCTTTTAGATTCATTGAGCCTCCATGTTATTTTCTTTGTTTATATTTCGATAATGTCTGTTCTAATTTTTATTATTTCTGTCTGTCTACTGGGTTTGGATTTTGTTTTTTGAGTTGCATCACTAAAACAAGTATTTATTCTCTTTTTGAATTTTTAATTTAGGCATTGAGAGCTATGCGTTTCCCTCATAGGGCTGCTTCCAATGAGTCTCAGGGAGGTCACTGGGTTGTGTTTTCATTTTCATTTAGTTACAGGAAATGTTTTATTTCTTTCTTGGTTTCTTCTTGGACCCATTCATCATTCAGTAATGGATCTTTTCATCCTCATAAATTTATATATTTACTAGAGTTTTTTTTCCTGACAATTGAACCTTTAGAGGATGTACAAAGATATTTAAATCTCTTTGAATTTATCCATTTTTTAGTGTCTCAGCATGTGGTCCATTTTAGAGAAGCTTCCTTCCATGTGCTGCTGAATAGAATGTGTATTCTTCCATGTTTGTGTCAAATATTCTGTAAATATCTGTTAAGTCCTTTTGATGTATAATAGCATTTAATTGTGATGTTTCTCTATTTTTTTTTGTTCAGATAAACTGTCTATTAAAGAAAGTGGGATATTGAAATTACCTAGTATTGACAGGTGATGTTTGGGCTTGGCTGCTGCTGAGGGTGATGTCTGGGTCCATGGTCTTGCTGCAGCCAGGGTCTGTGTTGATGTGCATGCCCAGTGTTACCACCGGGAGCCATGGAAACCATGAATTCTCAGACCTTGGGCATACACAGCCTCCGATGATGACAGGAGCCATGGACATCCACACAGACCCGGGCAGCAACAGAGCCACAGATTTAGACATGGCCCTTGGCAACAGCTGGGCCCAGAAGTCACCATGGCCCTAGGTGGCAACTCGGGCCAGTCAGGTCAGTATGGCCCTGACAGCAGCATAGTCTCAGGTGTTAATCTGAGATTAATCACACATCTGAAGAGGCGCTTACATCTTCCACACACGAGCAGAGCTAATGCAGCCTGTGAAAGTGCTCCCACCTGGCTGAGACGTGGAATTATCAAAAGATCCTAGACAGCAGAACTCACAAGCTACACTCAAGAGCAAAAGCAAATTAAAGCTGAATTTTTTTGTGATATTTAGAATATAACTTTCTTTTTTACAGTACTGCACCATGAGGCTCAAGGGAGAGTCCTGGGGTGGGGAGGGATGTTGTCCTTTGTGCCAAGTTCCCTGGACTTTTTCTGTGTGTGACTCAAAAAGAAGAAGAGAGGGAAGAAAGTAACCAATTTGTTAGGGAAAAAAACTGACATGAATTCTTTATGGGACTGGGTTTGACATTTCATAACAGGAGGCCATTTTGGAGCCTGGCCATCCTCCGTGCAAGAAAGGTGCTTTCCTTTACATGTGAAATGACTTTTTGTGGCTAGGGCTTCAGAGCAGCGGTAATTCTTCCAGGGCAGTGAAGCCTGGGGATGGTTTAAAGATGTGGAGGGTGCTCCCTGTGACGCATCCCGCAACAGTTCTTATATGCAAGGCAAGATACCTCTCATGACTAATTTTTCATTGTTTGATTTGACAGATGAGTTCATTTCACTTAGAAAGAGCACAGGGGTGAACTTACATAGGGAGGCTATACAGCAGAAGGAAGTTGGGTGTGAACCTCCCACCCACCTGAACTGAGCGTGAGAACACTAGCAAGGCTCTGAATCATCAGAGCAGGTGTGTCCTTTGCCCCAGTGATGATGTTTCTGTTGACGACCATTTTCCTGTTGGTTGTGTCTATCATTTAAGGCTCAGAAAGTGCCTCACCTCAGGGGCCAAATTTCTGACTCACTGGGATTCAGGGTGATGGAAGTTCTTCTGTACTTCCTACCTGCCCTCCCCGTAGCTCATGTGTTCTCCTAAGATGGTGCTTGGCTGTGTTTGTTTGAGTTTGAAGAATGTATGCATTGGATTGAGCATTAAAAAGGGGTACAGATACCTTTCTGTATTAACAGAGAATTGAAACTAGGGTGTCCATTCAGCCCTATGTGTGTGGCCAGATAGATGGCGTGTGAGCTTCATTCTGCATATCTTCTTGCAGTGAACAGGATAGGATTCATGTTGTTCGAGCCTGCTCTGTGATCCCACCCTTCTGTCATGAATGTGTTTAAGGTATGAGTGTTCTAATAGAATTTTACTGGAGTACCGAGGATCACAGTGTTATGAAAACCTAATTCTAGACTCAGAAATGATAGACGGCCAGTAAAAGTCTCTCACTAACTCATCTAATTCACTGATGTCTCAGGGTAAAGATTGTAATGTGGAGAGCTGTCTTGCTTTAACACAGCTCAGCTTGATCAGGCCGACCCCACGTGTAGACAGTGTATGGTTTCAGGCTGTAACAATCTTTCACGTTTTCACCTCTTCCTTTTTCCTGGTCAGATCCTGTGATAGCACTAGCATCAGTGAACTTTCATATCTCCTATCGAATATTTTATTTGTTTCGTGATATGACTGAGGTTTCCCTTGTTTTCTTTTTCTTGATTGCCAGCTGCTGTGGGATTTTGGTGAAGTGTTTTGTGCCTGAACTAATAAGCACAGGCGACCTTCCCACGGAGCTTAGGCTACAGCGTCACTTCTGCTTTCCCAGGTGTGTGTCCAGAGAAGCCAGGAGGATTTGCTGGAGATGTTGACTAGCGTTAGTGACCACAACGCCTCCTGCTGAGACAGGAAACTGTCTTTTTTGGCTGTTGTGACTCAGTCCTGTCAAGAAAGGACTAAGTTTTGAGGCCATCTGTCAGCATCATTTTTAAGCTCATTGCTAATTACTGTTGCCAGCGATCGAAGCACGAAGAGACTCTGTATCTAGTGTTTAATGGTGTGGAAGTAAGAGAAAGAATACAAAGATAAGGGAGCCTTTAGTGCCTGTCCATTTGAGCAAGAAACAGACCGACAGGTGTGAGTTCAAGCTCCCCCCAGTGACACTTTGCAAAATGAACTGACCAGTACTCCCCATTAGATTTCCAATGTTCCTGTGGTTTGAAACACAGGAGAAAATTCATGCCTTCCCTACAGCAATTATGAGAATTAATAACTGTCTCTTTGACAAATCCCAATATAAATCCAGAAATCACTTAGTTGACCAAAGCACTGAACTCCCTGGCTTTTGACAGTGACTGACAACCTGGACTTTAAAAAGGTGAGGAATTAGCAGATTTCAGGGAAGACTCCATGGGGTTCAGACATAGAACTTGGAGAGTTCCATAATAGAACAACATATTTAAAATAGTCTTAGTAAGAAGTAATGTGATTGCTTTTTAGTAATGGAAAGTTTAGTTTGACATTGGACCAACGTAAGACATTTTCCCTCATTGTCACCACCATGATTTCAATTTTTTTCCTGGCGATTTTGTATCACTTTTTTGTCCTTCATCTTCTAGAGACAAAACAGACAATATATGGCATGCGCATGTTGTTGTTTAACTTTTGAAATCACAGAGTATCCAAGAAACCTGACAAGCACTGGGGACATTGTATGTTTTGTAGTTTGACAACGTGTCTGTAAATTGTGCTTCATGAAATCAGTTTCTGTCAATTGACCCAAGCTAGGGTCATTTGGGAAGAGGGTTCTCACCTGTAATAATATTTCCATCAGACTGGCCTGTAGGCAAGATTTTGGAGCATTTTGTTGATTAATAATTGGTGTGGGAGAGTCTAGCTGCCTTTTGGGGGACACCATTGGGCTGGTGTCCTTAGGTTGCATAATAAAGCAAGCTAATGGAGCCGCAGAGAGGAAGATAGTATGAAGAATGCGTCCATGGTCTCTGTACTGAATGATTAATATACTGACAATATGATGATGGAAAAAACACTTCTTTGAATTTTTATGGATGGTAGTGTTGATAATAAGACAACTTGCAAGTGAACATTAAAATTAAGAAATAAATTAGATGATATTTTGCTTATAAACTGAGTTATATCACACTGTTATCCTGTTCTCTCATGCTCTATCTTCCATCCTATCCCAAGGCCAGTGATAGTAGCATATGTGGTTTTGGGAGTGTCTGGGATTTCTCTGACCAACAACTTGAAGGGAGTTCCTGGCATTGGGGTGTTATTAGTCCATGGTACCTCTGGGGAGCATCATCAACCTACGTACCATAACTTCATTTAAACAACACTTCTCTATGTTTGCATACACATTTTATACATGTAATTCTTACCTGCCTTACCCAGTTATAATGACTGTGAACCATGAATATGACTTCCTCAGCAAGATACTTCTAGGGTGCAATAGCAGCACTTTTATCTTGGTGGTAGTTAAGTGCTCTTAAATTGGCCTTAAGGCTTCTCAATAGAAGCAAATTCATGATTGGTACTGTAAATATAGTCAACTGCCAATAGCAGAAGATGTCATAGCCCCTTATATTGAATGTATTACTCTTTTTCTTAAATTAAAGTATTTTCTAACTGTACTTTAAGCACTATTTCTGATTTCAACAGGTAAGTGTAGCTCTCATCCCTTAACAACAACAAAAACAGATGGAGAATCTCACAGAGATTCCTAACTGATGAAAATGTAGAGAATAGGTGACTGTGTGGTGTCCTGCCTCCGAGGACATTTCAGCAATGTAAGACCTGCACCTAAGGCTCAGCACACACACACACACACACACACACACACACACACACACACACACACACACACACACACACACACAGAGAGAGAGACACGGAAGGTGCTGGTGATGAAGAAACATTCTAGAGGTAAAAAAATAGATATTCAATGTTGGAAATGTCTCATAGACATGACAGGGATGTTGCTTCTGTGAAATTTCAATCACACGGTTGGTTAAAGATCTGCACAATGATACCACCAGCTATTTTCTCAGTATGGATGAAGAAAATTTCACACGATACCATGACTAGATTAAGTGATACTGGCAATCAATGACTACTGAAAGATTGAGAAGCAGTTTTCTTCAGGGATCTTCCTGGTAGATTACTTAGTCCCAAGTGGCCAACCCCAAACACTGGTGTGTAAGATCATCAACATGGAATCACTGTGCTGTGTGATGTGTGTGTGTTTAATATATTTTTACATAATTAGCAATGGTAATTAAGGAAGAAATCAAGAATTTGAGAAGGAGTGGGGGATATGCAAGGGTTTCAGGGGAAAGGGAGAGGTGGGATGATGCAAACACAATATTCATATATAAAAATCAGAGAAAAATAAAAATATTAAAAATGTATTAGTTTGTAAATTTTGAGAAAATGGAAGTTTTTAATCATTACATTCTTGGTGCATTTGATACTTCCTTTTTTCTGGAAGTTTCTCCATTTCTAGGAATTAATTTATTACATTATTTTCCCATCACTCTAAACTACACGGGCGAGGCATTCATTATAATATTGTTTGGAAGATAGTAACAAATGTTGTGGGTGTTTATCAATACACACAATAGATTGCCATATGTATATAGATTCATAAAACAAGGGAATTATTGTTAATTATGCAATAAAATATGTACTTACATAGAGAAATAGTGGACAATAGTGAATCTGAAATAACATTTGTGGGGCTTGAGGCTTAATATCGTGGATTTAAGATATATTACTATAAAAGACTCATTGTATGTGCATATATATATATGCACACACACAAGCATACACAAAGACACAGACAGAGACAGAGAGGCAGACACACATGCATACATACTCACACTCAGAGATAATGTGAAATGGTTACTGTATGATGGAACAACTGTATATGACACCAGAGGCTAACAAAACATTCAGCACCAGTAATGAGTTACTTCTTTTGTAGGTATTAGCCAGTGAGGTCCCATATACCCCAAACATTATAGACTATAGCCAATTCTCTTGATTACCCCAGAATGTGATTATAATGTCATATTTCTGAAGATATCACCTCTTAAAGTGATAGAACATGGAGAGATCAAACTGGTATGCAGCAGAAAGCTTCATCCCCACTGGCTTGCTTTCATAGTTCTGGAATATGCAATGCATGCTACTAGAGAAGGAAAGTGACATCAGTCACATGCAGCTATGAACTGTGTGAGCCACAATAATGACTGGCCCGGTAAGAAACGCCCACTGGTGAAATAATGGCATGAATATTGCAAGAGGAGCCAATAATTTTCTGATTGTATATATATATATATGTATACACACACATATATCCTAATTTATAAGATGAACCCATAACTTGCACATTATTGGACCAAGAATCTATTGCTAAACAGATCATAGAATGCATGGACACACATAATATGAAATGGATTTCTAATGATTTATTGTTATGTCCTAAGATCAATGCATCTCCCAACCCTTTTATAGAAGTGTCTATTTTCAGTGGATACAATTAATACTAAGATCCACAATTTATCAAAGTGTATAGAAGAAGAAACATACAGAATGTTCAGCCTTAAATGGAGGATATTTACCACATATTCTCCTCCAAAGGCTGAGGGATCATAGTTGAAGAGGGGATGGAAAGAGGGTAAGAGCCAGAGGCATTGATGACTATATGGAAACAGTGTCTTCTTGGACACAGCAGGGAAGCTACATAGATGAAATCGCTCATTGCAATGTTGTGTAGTAGAGTTGTGTAAACCCAAGTGAAACTAAACCTGTACTGAGACGGCAGATAGAGATCTTACTGACATGTTGCTTCACTTGTAAGTGTTTAGGACATTTTTTCAATGATACCCTCCTGTTTACAGACTGCTTAATTGTTAAAAGCCAGAGATCTGCTGCCTCTGCACCGTGTTTTTGTCCTGTTGATATGTGATTTTAGGAGGTTTATGTCATCTTAAACAGTCTCATCCTTCTCTGAATACTAGATGACCTAGGAATGCAAAAGGGAAAATATTGGCTGTCTCTTATCTTCTTGGCTTCTGGACTAAGCTTCAAATCTATATCCTGAGCACACAAAAGACCCCAGACATTTTAAGTCCTCTTGATAGAGTCGTGAGTTTGAGTTTCTGTTTTGTGTAACTTTAGGTAAATTTTGGTCATGCAGTAAATTAGAACTCTCTTGAATGTGTGGTTTAGTCAGTTTCTTTGGTGTTAAACGTATAACCTCCTGAGCCTTCCTGAAAGAATAGTCTTCAATAGAGAGAAGAGTAGAAACACACAGAAGGCAAACTGTGAAGAGGAAAGTTTCTACACTGGGGTCTGGAAGATGCTCACACTCACCCTCGCTCACAATCACGAAAAAGCACTATGTGGATTTTAACTGTCATGTGTATAACATAAACTTATAGTGTAAAGAAGAAGCCATATGATTTCTAATGGTGATTTATGACTAATTTTATCAGATGTTCAGTTTGCTGCCTGAAGTATCAGTCAGTAATGAGAATGCGTTTGTTTCATACAAGGATCTGGTTGGTAGAAATTCCCATTTTAGAAAGCTACTAGTGGGGTAATATTTCACTTATATTTCTTAGAGTTCCCAGATACCAATAGGCATGGGTAGTCCAGTGGCAGCATGGGGACTCTGTCATATATAAGTTACAGAAGAACTTCTGGAGTTCATTTCAACAAAGGAATAGTGTGTATTCTTCTAATGGAAAACTCCATGCAACCATAGACTATGACATACATACTATAGCCATGTATTAGGTGCTGATCTTAGTTACCTAGATATAACTATTGTGGGATGGAAAAAGCACTTCAGGTCTTTTCTTCTGTAAATAAATCTTTTTTTCCTTTTTTCTCTTTTGTTTTCCCTTCCTCTACTTCCCCAAGTTCCTCCTCACCTTGTCTGACATCCAAATCTACTACTTTTCTGCCTCTCATCAGAAAACAGACTCCAAGGGATACTAAGTTAAAATAATAAAATAAAGCAAAAACTGTCACATTGAAGTTGCAAAGGACAAATCACTAAAAGGAAAAGAGCCCAAGAAGGAACACACACACACACACACACACACACACACACACACACACGTGCACACCCCCCCACACACACCAGAGAACCATTAATTCGCACACCCAGGAATCACATGAAAATACTCAACTGGAAGCCATAATACATATGAAGAGGACCTGGTGCAGACCCATCCTAGACATGCTTCCTCACTTTCTGTGAACTCACATGAGCTTTGCTCATGTTGATTTCGAGGACCTTTTTAATATCCATCCACTCTGGCTCATACACTCTTCTGGAATCTTCTTCTACAGGGTTCCCTCAGCCCTAAGAGGAGGGATTTGATGGAGATATCTCTTCTAGGGCTGAGTATTCTGAGGTCTCTCATTGTCTGGTTGTGAATCTCTGCATTTATTCTCATCTGCTGAAGGAGGGAGCATCTCTGATAATGCTAGCAGTCATTTGATTGTTACTTGTTTTTTTTATTTTTTATAGCAGTAGTATTTGGTTTTACCCTAGGTCCCTGTGCTATCTAGTCTCAGGTTCTTGATCATACAAGCAGTATCAGGTATGGTTCCATCTCGTGGAGTGGGCAATAATAGGTCTAGTCAGATAATGATTGGTTACTCCCATAGGCTTTGTGCCTCCATTGCCTAGCATATCTTGAAGGCACTGTACCATGATAGATGAAGGTTTGTGGCTGTCTTGATGTTTCTATTTCTCTTTGAATAGTGTACAGAGTACATATCTGTACCAAAGATGCTAGAACATAGGGATGAAGGCCCTATGTATGCACCAGCTCTATTTTTCCACGTTCAGTGAGTTGTGTAGATGCTGTTTATGCTGTTTTCGGCAATGTAGCTTGCTGTCAGTTTGTGGAGAGCACCCTCTAGTCTTAACAATAGCCTGGGTTGTTTTGGGAACTCCTATGAATACCCTTTGACCAACAACTCTATTAGATGAAACCCAATTCAGGTACTGTCCAGCTGGGGCTCTGTCTCCTCCTTTATTTGGCAATTTCATTTATATTACCTCCATATATGTATATATTTTAGGAAGTTTCTATTGAATTATATTCTCATACTAACCCTCAGATGTCCCTTAATTCCCTCATCCCATTTTCCACTTACTTCTCATTTTGTCCTCCAGTTCAAGCCTCCAGTCATCCATAACTATCTATTCTATTTTCCTTTCCTAATGAGATCTATCTGTTCTGTCTGGTCCCTTACTTTATACCTAACTTCTGTGGCTCTAGAGGTTGTAGCTTGGTTATCATAGACTTAACATCTAATATTCACTTTTAAGCAAACACATGTCATATTTGTATTTCTGAATTGGGGATACCTCACTCAGGATGATGTTTTCTAGCTCTAATTATTTGTCTTAAAATTCCATGATATCATTTTTACATGGCTAAGTAATAATCCATTGTGCAAATTAACCAAATTTTATTTACTCATTCTTCTTTTGAGGGACATCTAGAGTGTTTCTAATTCCTGGCTATTATGAATAGAGCAGCAGTGAACATGGGTAAGCAAGTGTTTCTTTGGTAGGATGAAGCATCCTTTGGGTATATGACCAATAGTGGTATAACTAGATCTTGAGGAAGATTGGTTTTCATAATCCTTAGGGATGGCACACTGATTTTTGTAGTGACTTTGTAAGTTTTCATTCTCACCAGCAATGTATGAGTGGTCTTCTTACTCCACATCCTTGCCAGCATATTGCCTCTTTTTTTACATGAACATAGTCATTCTGAAAGGAGTAAGATGAAGTCAGAGAGTAATTATGATTTGCATTTCTTTGATGGCTAAGAACTTTTACCATTTCTTTAAGTGTTTCTCAGCCCTTTGAGTTTGGTTATCTCTTGCCATCTACTCCTTTTGTGTGTGATTTCTAGTTCTAGGACTTTTAGGTGTACTTTTAAGTTACTTGTATGAGATTTCTACAGTTTCTTTATGTAGGCACTTACACAAATTTGACTCTTAGAACGGCTTTGATCATGTCTCATAAGTTTGCTTATGTTCTGTTGTTTTCATTTTCGTTCAGTTTTAGGAAGTATTCAATTTTTGTCTTGACCATTTTTTTTCTTGTATTAAAGTCATTTAGTTTTCATGAGTTTGTAAACTTCCTGTTGTTTCTATTCCTGTGGATAGCCAGCTTTAATCCATGGTGATCTGATAGGATACAGGGAGTCATTTCAATTTTCTTGTATCTGTTGAGACTTCCTTTGTGTTCGAGTACGTGGTCAGCTTTGGAGAGAGTTCTATAAGGTAGTCAGGAATGTATATTCTTTTGTGTTTTATGTTTGATTCTGTAAATAATTCTTACGTCCATTTGGTCTATAATGCCTGTTAGCTCTTAAATTTCTGTATTTAGTTTTTTTGGAGTGATTATTCATTTCTTCTATTGTATCATCAATGCCTGAGAGTCTCTCTTCCATCTCTTGTATTATGTTGGTCAAGCTTGCCTCTGTAGTTCTTGCTCAAATTGTTAAAATTTTCAATTCCAGATTTCCCTCTGTTTGGGTTTTCTCTGTTGATTTTATTTCCACTTTCAGGTCTTAAATGATTTTATAAATTTCCTTTCAATTTTTGTTGTGTTTTCATAGAGTTCTTAAGTGATTCATCCATTTCTGAACTAAGGCCTTCTATCACCTTCAACAGGTGGTTTTAAGGTCATTTTCTTGTGCTTCATCTATGTTGGAATGTTCAGGGCCTGCTGTGGTAAGGTTGCTGGGCTCTATTGGAGACATACTGTTGTAGCTGTTATTGATTTTGTTTTTTTGCTAGTGTCTAGGTGTCTGAGATTGGTTTTATTATAAGCATAGGTTCTGATTTCTGGTTTTGTCTTTGCTGCCTGTGTTCTACAGATGTTTCCTCTGTGGATTTTAGTAGAGTGTGGTGGCAGAGTAGGAACTTTTCTGTAGCCAACGATATAGTAGTAAATCAGTGTAGTAAATGATGCCTAGTAGTAAATTTTCTGCAGCCCTTATAGGTGTGGTTCCTGGGGGTTCCAGGTAAAATGTGTTTCCAAGGATGGGATAGGGAGCTGACACTTAGGAACTGGGAAAGGCTAGGGTTCTGAAAGGGTTCACAGGAGGGTGGAGAGCAGAGTGTTCTGCCAGGATCTGCTTACTTCAGATCTTCAGAATGGGGGTAGACAGTGAAGAGAGATCGTGCCAGATGATTTACAGCACTGGAGATGAGTCTGGGGAATTGAATCTGGAGAAGAAGGAGAGAGGAAGGTCTGCAGTCAGTTTCCCTGTTTCCCTGGAGGGAGTGGCCTTCCCTATGGGTACATGGTCCCATATGGGTTGACAAAGCAACAAGTGGGAAGGGAGGGTTAGGAGGGGGAGGTCTGTAGGACCCACAGGAGGGGACAGAGGGGGAAGGAAGGCTGCAGCAGGTGTTCTGATAAAGAGATGGGGGTGAGACTGGAGAACTGTGTTTGGAGAAGAGGAGGGAGTGGCCTCAACTATCTTACAGTTTCCCTAACCTGTTCAGCTGGTATGTTTATAGGGAATTGCCTGTTGTTGTAGGGCCCTTGGGATAATGGGACCGGGGGTGGGAGGGCAGGAAGGAATGTTGGAGAAGGTTTTTGTGATCCTCTGAGGATGGAGTCAGGCAGGAAAGAAAAACTGCGGCAGATGTTCTACTACAGATCTGAGGATGAGATTGGAGGGGCTGGGACTGGAGGAGCAGAGGGAGAGATGAAAAGATAGCCTACCTGCTTCCCTGGCAGGAGCGGCCTTTGCCTGAAGGAGGTCCCTGCTAGAGGTGGGGCTGGGAAGAAGGAAGGAGTTGCAGGAGGGAGATTAGGAGGGGAAAATGAGTGAGATCCACAGGAAATGGGGTCAGGGGCAGAGAAGGCTGTAGCAAGTGCTCTTTTGCAGAGCTGGGATGGTGATGATGGATTGGATATGGAAGAAAGAAAGCCAACTTTTAAAGATTTAAACCTGTAGCTTCTTAACTTAAGATTTGGGATCGTTAAAATTTAAGGCAATTTTAATTTTGAGCTTAGGACAACTTTCCTGCTAAGTAACAGGATATTTAGAAGTACCTCAGAAATAATCACAGAAAATCCTGAAGGAGAAAACATTTGAGTTTTTCCAAGCAAGTATGAGAAATTACATACTCAGTTGACAAAAATGTAGTACAGAGCTATACCAATAAAACCAGCTGGGCTCTGGAACATGAAACTGACAAGTAAATAAATGGAATCGAGTAGAGGAGTCAGATATAAATGAGCACAGCTGTACCTGCTTTGCTTTTTACAAGGATGCAAAAAAAGTGCATTGAAAAAAACAGCATCATCAACAAATGGTGGTGGAAATCCTTTACTGGCAGAAAAATGAAACTGGGTGCTTATATTTCATCCCAAACACAACTGAACCCTAAACAGATTAACGATCTCAGACTAAACCCTCAGGAATGGAAACTTTCAGAAAAGAATAGGATGTATAAACTTCACCCTAGCAGCACACGAAGGTCATTCTGTAGGACTGTGTAGCACAGGAACTAAGATCGACTACTGACAAACAGGAGTTTACTCGAGTACAGTTTCTGTGCAGCGAAGAAAACTTTGAGTTGAGTTGAGGCAGTGCACACTATGGGAATAATACTCGCCCGCTGTACATCCCACAGAAGATTAGTGTCTTTATTAAAGCTTTCAAGCTCTTCCTTCAACGGAGGAAGAATTTTCTGGGCGGCTTTAGTTCTCATTACATCTGGCAGACAGTCTGATGTAACAGATTCTCAGGCTGCACCAAAAGTAATTTTAGGTGGGAACTTCAGAATAATCTAATTCTATTGAGTTTACATTTGGTTTAACCACTTACAGCCTCCAAGAGAGTTTGAGAAAATGCAATTATATTTGCATTTCTTGGCCACTGTATTATCCAGAAGGAATACATTTTTAAAAAAACTTTCTTTATTCCAACTTACTCCTATTTTCCATCTTAAGTCTACCCCACGCCTGTTTATACTTTTATTTTTGTCTGAAAATACAAATTTAAAAAATGAAGTTTTAGGAATTATAAATACAAAGCAATGTGGCTGTTGTTTGGACTCTCAGAGCCTGAAATGAGAAAAAGTCCACTTTTGACATTAAGGAAAAGATAAATTCCTTATTTTGCTAATACTGTGAGGGCGTGGCTGGCTGGATGTTAAATTCAGGCAGGCATTGGCAGGGAAACGCTCCTCCTGTCTAAGGAACAGAACTCACTGCCCAGTGCTTTGCGGTGCTTTCCCACCAGCTGCAGAGCTGTTCCTGGCTCTCCTCCCAGGCTGGCTCTTTCTGGGTGAGCTCTCTAGAGACAAGGTTTCAGCCGGTTAGGATCACTGTCATGTTTCAATAGGAACAGATTTATTATTTGCTTACCTTTGATTTTTCAAAGCAAAGCAACTCACCTGAAGGAAAGCATTAAACCCTTTCTCCATTTCTGTCTCTCTCTCTTTTTAGCTACTCATGTCCCATTCTTTCCATTTTTCTATTTAGTAGGTTCTACCCAAGGGGACCTCATCCCCAATGTTTCCTTCCATTATACCCTTTCTATGTTCACAACCCTTTACAACATTCCTTTTCTCTCAAGTGAGGACATTTCCCATTCTTAGTATATCTCTATCCATCATGTGCTAATTTATATATGAAGTCAGTTAAGATATTCAATGGCCGAGAAACATCAAATAAAAGCTTATTGACTGTGGCAAGATTAGACTGTTGAGCTATACAGCCCATGGTGGGTACAATCTTTTTTGTGGAACATCTTGAATTTGTATATAGAGCGTAAGTTCCTTGTCCTTTTGAAGAACCATCTGTAGAAACATTAAAAGCAATATCTGTAGTATTTTTATAGGTAATTTTAGTCAATGCCCATGGGGTATCTTCAAAAAAATTTAAAAGAGAATCTTTTGGATAGTGTTATCTATAGATCCCAGGCAATATGCTAATGCAACCTGTCAGCTATTATCAGTGTAAAACAAATAATCAACCTGTATTTTATTTAGTGGAATAATTACTTTTATAGGCTTTTTACTAGTAAGTTGTTTAAGCTGTGTCCTTCCCAGCATTATTAATTCTATAATTTCTTGCAACTAAGGAGTTACACATCATTGTGGAGAATTATGGCATGCATGCATTTCTATAAACAATTACATTGCATTATAATACATAATTCTAGTAGGTATTGATATAGAAGGAAGGGTAGTAATTGAAAAGGAAGTAAAGGATTAGTTCTATGAGCTACTTCTTTAGCAGCAGCGTTATTTAATAGACTAGTAACCCACTCTTCTTCAGGTATTATATTTCTTATAGTATTTAAGTGAGACTCTTCAGAAAGCAACTTAATAAATGGAGTCAACTCCTCAGTAGTGATAGACAGATAAGGGCATGCCCAATTTACATGGCCCAAAATTTTCAAATTTTGCTCTTTTACTTTACTTAGCATGAATTTTAAGCACTCATTTGAGTATTGATTGGACAAGTAGAAGAGAATCTATAGATGGAGTTTTCTTGTCCCAACCACCTGTTCCCAAATACCCAGCAGCCACTTCCCAAGTAATTGACTCAGAGGCTTAATATAAATTATAAATACTCAGCCAATAGCTCAGACTTATTACTGGCTAATTCTTTTTTTTTTAAATATTCTTTTATTTTTCATTCAAAAATTTACACTTCCTCCCCTTCTTCCAGTCCCCTCCCACTCCCCCACTACCCCTCCTCCCTCCTCCTACTTCCTTAAGAGGGGGCAGGGTACCCTGTCCTGTAGGAAGCTCAAGGCCCTCCCCCCTCCATCCCGGCCTAGGAAGGTGTGCATCCATATAGACTAGATTCCCAAAAGGCTAATACATGCAGAAGAGATAGGTCCCAGTGCCATTATCATTGGCTTCTCAGTCAGCCCCCATTGACAGCCATGTTCAGAAATTCCGGTTTGATCATATGCTCATTCAGTCCTGGTCCAACTGGATTTGGTGAGCTCCCATTAGATCAGCACACTGTCTCGGTTGGTGTACCAGCCTCTCCCGGTCCTGACTTCCTTGCTCATCTTCTCCCACCTTCTGCTCTTCGACTAGACCTTGGGAGCTCAGTCCATTGCTCTGATGTGAATGTGGGTCTCTGTCTCTATCTCCATCCATCAGACGAAATTTCTATGGTGATGATCAAGATATTCATCAATGTGACTATGGGACAAGGCTAGATCAGGCACCTTCTCCTCTGCTGCCCAAGTACCTAGCTGGGGACATCCCCGTGGACACCTGGGATCCCCTCTAGAGCCAAGACTCTTGCCAAAACTAAAATGACTCCCTTAATGTAGATATCTATTCCCTTCTCCAATATCCACCCTTCCTCCACCTCCACCCTCCCACTCCCCCAAGCTCTCCCCAGTCCATCTCTTCTCCCTTCTCCCTCCCTGTCTCCCTTTCACCCCCCCAACCTCCACCCCTATCCCCATTCCCGTACCTCTACCTTTTGCCCAGCGATCTTGTTTGCTTCCAATTTCCAGGAGGATCTATATATGTTTTTCTTTGGGTTCACCTTGTTATTTGGCTTCTCTAGGCTTGTGAGCTATGGGTCAGCCTCCAGACAGCATAGGGCGTCTCAAAAATTGACCACATGCTCAGTAACAAAACAAACCACAACAAATACAAAAAAAAATGGAATAACCCAATGTACCTTATCAGATCACCATGCTATAAAACTAGAAGTCAACAGCAATACTAATTCCAGAAAACCCACAAACACATGGAAATTAAACAATGCTCACCTGAATCATCAATGGGTAAAGGAAGAAATAAAGGGAGAAATTAAAGACTTCCTAAAATTCAATGAAAATGACCACACAACATACCCAAATTTATGGGACTCAATGAAAGCAGTATTAAGAGGAAAGTTCATAGCACTAAATGTCGGCTTAAAGAAGCTGGAAAAATCCCACACTAGTGAATTAACACAACATTTGAAAACTTTAGAACAAAATAAACAAACTCACCTAAGAGAACTAGATGGCAGGAAATAATCAAAGAGAGAGATGAAAGGAAGAACCAGAGGAAATGGATTTATGCTGATAGATTGTATCTTTTGTTACAGGGAAGCCGAACTCCTGAAAGCTCAACAATGTGGTTGGTTAAACAAGACCTGTCCTATGATATCATCAGTTGTTTTGGCAATATGCGTTGGGACAGATTTCACAAGGATCCCCTAGATGAGGAGATACAGCCAATCAGTTGTTGCTGAAAGAGAGAAAGAAGTAGTTTCCTTCAAGACAAGCTCCCTGATAGGTATCCCAATGTATGTGATCAGCTTTAACTACAAATCCATCATAACAATGCTAAATGGATTAATAATATGCATATTTATATATATGTAGCAAGAATAAAGATGGGGTTATGAAATTCACAGGAAGTAGGTGGGCGTGTAGGGTTTGTAAGAAGCAGAAATATTGTAAATATAGTACTTGTGTGTGAAATTCTTAACAAACTAAAAGGTATATTTCTTTGCAAACTTTGAGAAAGTGGATAATTTGCATCATATGTGTAAATGTGCAGTTTCTGATAATTTCGTTCTTCATGCTTTTTCATATCTAGAAATTAATCTGTTACATTATTTGTCCAATACTCTAGGGGCACAGGGGCAATAATATTCATTGCAATATTGTTTGGAAGATAGTGATAAATGATTGAGATGCTCATTAGTATATGGTATGCAGATTGTTAAATGGGTTTAGATTTATATAACAACAGGATTATGTTCATGCATTGAAAATAAAGCTGAAAGAGAGAAAGAGAGAGAAAGAGAGAGAGAGAGAGAGAGAGAGAGAGAGAGAGAGAGAGAGAGAGAATGGAGTTACCCATAATGAGGCAACAATGCTCATGCTAGACTTCAGATGAAGCCAGGTGGTGGTGGCACACACCTTTAATCCCAGCACATGGGAGGCAGAGACAGGCAGATCTTTATGAGTTTGAGGCCAGCCTGGACTACAAAAGCTAGTGCCAGGATAGGCTACAAAGCTATACAGAGAAACCCTGTCTCGAAAAACCAAAAAAAAAAAAAAAAGGACTACAGATGTCCATAAATAAAAGTTCCAGTGCCTTAAATAGATTAATTCTTTTGAAGACCTTAGCCAATGTGGTAGCTTGGACCCACAAACTGTATAAGCTACATCCATAGTCTTGGTTACCCACAAGAACTTGATGGTACAACCCTGCTGTTGACAACAAAACATACCTAAGTCATAGGACAAGGGGAAATGTACCTGGAATTGAACTAGAAGCTTCATTCTGCTAGATGATGACAGCCTTCATAGGTCTGCAAGGTGTATTCATTCTGCTAGATAGCCTTCATAGGTCTGGAAGGTGCTATTCATTTCTGCTAGATAGCCTTCATAGGTCTGGAAGGTGCTATTCAGCCTACTATTGTAGAAAAGAACCATCAATATTACCTTGCAGTGAACCCTGTGAAGTACAATGATTGAGCTAACATGACATTCCCACTGGTGCAACAGTGGCATGAACATCATGGGTGTAGCCGACTTCACAAGATGAAACAAATAACTGGCACCATTATTGGGCTGAAAACCTATGACTACACAGATTCTAGGCCCCAGGATAGAATCTACTACTGCAATGCTTCCAAACAGCCATGAGAATAAATGAACTCCTACTAGCTTATTATACTCCAAAATTAATGCATCTCTCAACCCTTTCTTTTATGGAAGCTTCTATTTGAGGTGGATATCAATTCACATAATGACCTATAACTGGTCATGCAGACTTAAGAACTGCATTGGGCTTACCTGGAAATGGAACATACACTCATCTCCTCTTCCTCTATGGTTCAGAGATCACTGTGGAAGGGTGGCTGGAAAGCAGGAGAGCCAGAGGCTTTAGATAACTAAAAGGAAGCAGTGTCTCCAGGACACAACAGCACAGCTGTACCGATGAAGTCACAGGTAATGTCAAAGCATACGGTAGCCCTGCATAAGTCAAGCAAAACAAATCCCAGCTTGGACAAGGCAGCGAGGCATGAAGTCTCACCCTTAGGCATGGAGCTATTGACAAATTTTACTGCTGGGAGAGACAGAGTCATTTTTCTTTAAGACTGTAGCCCCTAATAAGCCAATCACATTAGTGAAAGGGAACACGCCCAAGAATATTTAGGTAGCAAAATTTGTCTTGATGCTTTAAAAATGTCACAACATAAGGCTAGTAGTTAAGGATGTATACATTTGGAAGGGTAGGTAGAGGGGGCTAGGTGTGAGCTAAATAACTCCCCAAAAAACAAATTAGAGAAAAGAGTATAGTTCCAGGGATCATTTCTCTAGCTTCTCAATGTTCTAGACACTGAGCATCCTGACCTGTAGTGATTGACTGTGGAAGGCCCTGTTACCAATGTACTAATGTGAACATGTTATTCACCGAGAACACTGTCTGAAACTTGATAGTGTCTTGGTTAGACCTGGTTCTTCAGAGTCCCAACAGCTTCACTGTCTCCTTTTCTCTTATCTGAGATCTTTACTATTATTCTTGAGATTCTGTGGTAGAATAGCAATTAGAGGACAGGTTTAAAATTTAGGCAAGATTGCTGTTGGATGATCTGTGTTAGGGTTGGGCACATGTGAGAAATCCTGATGATTCAGGACAGCCTTCTGAGTATCAGGCAACATTCACCCTTCATGCTTCATAAATAGAGGGCAATAGGAAGCTTTGGCCAGACTCTCCTTTGACACAAGTGATGGCAGGGTAGACATTCTAAAATGTTGCTGAGTATTACCCCTACATCATGAACTCTCAGAAAGGACTGGCCCCACCTCACTGTCTTTCCCACCTCGCTGTTCACCCACTGTGATCAAGGATTTGTTGCATACATGTGCCACTGTTCAGGGATCCTCAAAGTGAAAACTTGTACAGATATTTCGCATAGTGAGCTTGAATAGTTCATAGCTCATTTTACATAGATCAGGGATCTTTACTCCCCATTTTTCTATTTAGATTCAAACTCCTTGGTACAAAGAAGGGAACATGGTTGCTTTATATTGTTTTTTAAGATCATAGCATGACTACCTTCCATTGCTGTGATAAACGCCATGACCAAAAGCAACTTGTGGGGGAAAGGATTGACTTCATTTGCAGGTTACAGCCCATCATCAGTAGAATCCAAGTGGGAAGTCAAGGGAGGACCCTGGAAGCATAAAATGAAGCAGAGGCCACAGAAGGACATTTCCTGCTGCTTTCCCCATGGATTGCTCAGCATGCTTCTGATACAAATCAGGACCAACTTCCCAGTGGTGGAACCTCCCTCAGTGAGTTAAGCCATTTCCATGACTCATTAATCAATAAAATTTCTCCAGGCCAGACTGACGGAGGGATGTTTGTAGTTGTGGTGGCCTCTTCATAGACTCAAGCTTGTGTGAAAAGAAATACAAATCAAAGTTTGACACAAGAAAGATCACCAACACACTGAAATATTAGTTGGTCAAGAAGAATGCCAGGTATATTAGCACAAAGCTATCTTAGCCATTGCCTTCTCTGCCCTATGCTCCCTGCTTTCCTACTCCAACATTTAATCCACCTTCCTATAAGAACTGTCGTGTAGAATCCCTGTGGAGGAGTCCTGGACATTTATCTAAGGGGATGAGGAAGGTGATGACCTGACTGTGTGTAATTATGGACCCGGGTTGCTCCTTAGATTGCCATCTGAAGAATCCAATCTGCCTTCCAAACTGACTCTTACAGTGGCTCCAGTCCAGGAGAATGGAAGTTTATTTCACAACCCATCATGCTTCTTGGAGGACCATAAGCATGTTCCTACATTCTCACAGCCTTCGTTGTGGGAGAACTCCCTGAACAACACAGTGAAAAGGGAAGAACACCTGCAGAGCCTTTTTGGTGGGGAGATTCAGCTGCTATACCCCATTGTTGCAGAGGGGCTTATTCCTAAGTTCATTAGTCAACTAAATGTCAACATCCTTGGAGTGTTAGAGTAGGAGTCCAGATGTGTGGGAATGTTCAAGACCATAACCACCATTGCATCCACTTCCTCAGAGTTCCCAGATGCTAATATGGTTTGCCTCTGGGTGAAACATCATTTCTAAAGGATAAGTAAGGTTTTGAGGGGGAAATTCATGACTGACTGTCTATATTAAAATGCGGTATTTAATCTTAAAAATTGAGTTGTGAGTTCATAGCTATAAGAAATAAATTCTATGAATAATACTGAAGAATTTTTTTCCCTTGGATCACCACTCTTTTATCACCTCACTTCAAAATGCCTGAAGATCCGAGGGCAAATCAGCCACACTAGTCAGGTGTACAGGTCAGGGAGTGGTGGCTCACAGTTTTAGTCCTAAGACATGGGAGACAGAGGCAAATGGATCGCTGTGATTTTAAGGCTACCCAAGATTGACCTAGAAACAGATCCAGGTGGTAGTGGTTCACACCTTTAATTCCAGTGTTTGGGAGTCACACACCTTTAATCCCAGCACTAGAGAGGTGGAGACAGGAGCGACATGGCTGGGTGGAGAGAGGAGTATAAAGGAAGAGACGGGAACTCAGTATAATGTGGAGCCTGAGGATTCATCGAGACAGGAGCTCACTCTTTCGGTATGAAGATTTGGTAGATGTTGGGGTCATTTGGAGTCCTGACCTTCAGCTGCTCTTTCCTGTTAGAGATCTTTCCTTTCCTTCTGATTTGAGTTACTGAAAGCTGTGTCAGAGTTGTTTACCAGCTCAACTTCACGAGCACGTGTTGCCTTGAGGATCAGAGGATAAGGTTTTCACCTGTTGGCCCACCTGACTGTTGGGTGCCTCCATGGTGCTATTGAATAAAGGGCTTCTTACCAGTGACTAGAGGTCTGTGTCTCTGTCTCTCTGTGCTGTTTCTGTGTGTCTTTGTGTGGTACAACCTCCAGCCCCTTGCCCAAAGCTCACGAACTGTATGATAGCGCATAGAGCGCAGACAGGCACCATGTGTGGCAGGTAGAGGTAAAAACTCTCTCTAGTGGTTGGCTGCTTTGCTTTTCTGATCTTCTGCTCAAATCCAAATATCTGTCTCTAGGATTTTATTGTTTATGTTACATGCAATGTAAAATTGGAATTTTCAGAAAATTCTGAAATTGGGTCACCAAGCATTTTCCTTTCCAGAAAAATGAATTATTAATAAATCCCTTTACCTCTTCAATTAGAATGGCATTAAGGAAGGATAAATTTAACAGATTAACAGGTTATTTTTGTTTGTGTATCAAACTAGAAGAAAACAAAGATAAAATAGTAGAAGTCAGGTGATCAGAGGAAGGGACAGTTAAAGTCTTTATACTGAAAGACCCGTGTGCATACACACCTGCCATGGGGTGTCTTCTAGGGATGTACATCTCTCTGTGAGGACCTGGCAGTCAAGGGAATGTAGCATTGTTAGAAATGATTCTTCCTGCTATATATCTTATTTTTAATATGGGACTTATAGAGAAATACCAGTGGGGTTCCCAGTGTTGTTCTGAGATGTTTACACATGTACTTCCTCTGATTTTTACAACTACCATTCATAGGGCCCCCCATACTGCAGGGGAGGTCAGTACTAACCTGATGGTTTGGTTCAGTGGATCTTGGGTAGATTTAAGTATTACGTTTTTTCCTAGCAAGATCTCAGAATGGAGTTGCCACTGATGACCTTGTATGAAAATCTGCACATAGTTGATGAGTTGTCTTCTACGATCACACTTATTCATGGAAGCATCCACTGTAGATGAAGATGAAGGGTGCTTGCAGATGAAAAGTGGTCCTACCTACCTTTCTAATGTGGGGCTCTAATGTCAAGTTGTGTCATTTTAGAGCAACTTAGGAAGGGCAAACAAGCTTTAGATCCTTCCACCTTATTCCTAGACCACACATAATTCTTGAGGCTATCTGAGAGGATCCCTAGGTCTTGACAAGAGTGTGGTCATGATTTGACAAAGGTGGTCACTCCCTTGATGCCATATTGGATAACAAAAGCTCAAGGAAACTGCTGCTTAAGAGGGACTGACCCTGTGATACTCACTACATCGTTACTAGGAAAAATTATTAAGGACTCTGGAGATACAGATAAGGATGACTCAGTGGGGAAAGTGGGTCGTTCGACATATGGGTCTAGTCAACATACCTCCACATAACAGAGTTTGTAGCCAAGGAGAAGGGTGGGGATTTGAAAATAAGAGAAAATATTGCAACAAACAGAATCAGAGTTGAAGTACTGTGGCTGGACAGATGTTTAGGATGCAGACCAGCAAGAATTAATCCTGATCAGATTAGAAGTGTGATCAGACAGCAATAATGAATTCTGGTGAGCACACTTATCAGGATTCTTGACTGAAATGAGATAATACAAGGGCATGCAGGCATTATTAGCAGAAATTCAGAGCTCTGAATGGGGCAGTCCAGTTTTATTTAGCAGGTAACAAATAATTAGGTATTTCAAAGACGTGTGGCCATAATATTGCATTACTCTGTATGTCATAAATATTCTTCACTGCTTGTTTTACATTTAGAAATACATTTGTTGAGTTTGGATTTTGTGCAAATTTGGCAGTGTAGGATGTAACATAGAAAGGTGTCATATATTTCTATAATCCAAGGAAGCAAAAAAAGTTACAATGAATGGACAAACAAAATATGGCGTCTCCATGTGATAGGAAAAGAGGAGATTTTTGACAGTAGCTACTGGACACTAAGTTAGTTCTTAATCATCCCCTTTCAATACCAGTACAGTGGAAATTATTTCCAATATGGCTTTGGCAAGGAAAAACACTCCACCTGTGGTGTCAGAATTCCTAACCAGAGAAAGTGAAGTGAGGGGTGGTGAGGTTGAAGACAGGGGTTAGGGGAATATTGCTGAACAAAGCCACATTTTCCTGAAAGCAGATAAAATCTTCCTGGAGTTCTACTTGGTGATGTTTGCACAACAACGATGGTGTCCCTAAAGCTATTGAGATTTATATCTAATACTGTAAATGTTGACATTTCAGGTGATGCATGCATTACTGAATGAAAATATTGACAGGTCTGAGGGTGCTTGGTAACGGTTTTCCAACTTAACCTCAAGCAGAGAAATGTCAGAGTTTCGTGAGACCATGCACACTAGTACCTTCATTTTCCTCCTTGCTTTGGTCTTGAGCAACTCTTCCTATATGGAGCCACCTCTCCAACATTAGGCTTCTTCTGAGACCTACCTTCTTTCCTCTGTGACACCGGAAAGAAAGCCTGCCAAGTTAGTCTTCTCATAGGATCCCAATGTAGCTGTGGATTAAACATGAACTGTAAGAGTAGTCTATGCTGATAGCATGCTTCATGGTGGCAACCAAATCCTCTTATCCTAACTAAGTGCTAAGATGAAATTCTACATAGTTTTTCTTGGGGATTCCTTGTCCCCATTCTGAGCTACCATTGAGATAACATGCCAGGCTATTGCATGATACAAGGCATGAAAGGTGTTTCCCTAATTTCTTGTGTGACTGTCTGCAAGTTCAAGTCCACACATTCTGCTCAGGTAGTCCACACCTACCCCACAGGATAGGTAAGATTAGATCTTAGTAGGAGCCTGGAGGCCCAATCTTGTCACATGATAGTCAATCAGTAGAAGGGAAGGCTTGATTGAGAGGGCGGACTAGCCAGAGATGTGGGATTTAAAGTCGGAGTGAGGTGTTGCTGGACCAGGATCTGACACCTCAGCAACCTCCAAAGAGCTTCTGGAGTGGACTGAAGGAACAGAGGTCACCACAAGTGAGACCTTGTTTCTGCCACGGTAGACTGGGAATTGACTCTGGAGGAGAGCCTTGAGAGACTCCAGGGAAAATCAGGCAGATACTCAGAAATAAGAATATCTTCTCAATCTCAACAGCTGTGAGGTGTGGAGGAAACAGAGGGTGTGGAAGTCAGAGGGGAAAACTGGGCCCTCCTAGGTCCAGCTTTGTATAGTTTCCAATTCAGTGCAAGTCTGGCCCCGGCCAGAGAGAGCGCCAGCTGATATATATGCACACCAGGGCAAGGCTCATCTCATCCTGAGCCTACAGAGATTGTTGCATTACACATCAGCCCTGGATAAATTTTTCTTTTCATGATTGGCATGTGCAGAATGAGTAGCAGAAGGCATGTCACTTACCAGTTCTCATAGGGAATGTTGCTTAAGAGACCCAGCAAGGCCTGAACCTAGGACTTAGGGTTGTGTATCAACTCTCCACCATCATGGTGTCTCTAGCTTCCATTGGCTTTTCTGTTTGGGATTTTTCCTCATTGATGTAATGAGTGTATCTCAAAGTCCCAGTTGTAGTATGAGGGGCCTGCTTGTTCCCAGCTGGTTCCACAGCCAGCAAGTCCCTAAGAAAATCACACAGAGAGTCTACAGTGGATTATAAACTGATTGGCCCATTAGCTCAGGCTTCTTATTAGCTCTTGTAACTTATATTAACCCATTATTCTTATCTATGTTAGCCACATGGCTCAGTACCTTTTTCAGCAGGGCAGGTCACATCCTGCTTCTTCAGCGGTCTGGGCAGGAATGGGAAAGAACTTCCTTCTTCCCAGAATACTCCTGTTCTCATTGCACCACTTCTACTTCCTGTCTGGTTTTCCCACCTATACTTCCTGCCTGGCTAATGGCCAATCAGCATTTATTTAAAACATGATTGACAGAATACAGACAATTCTCCCTCATCACTTAGTGGTCTGATAGAGTACTAGAAATTTTTATTTTTCTCCATATTTTCTAAGCAGGGCAATCTAGAATGTTTTCACTCAAGAGAAAATGTTTCAAACAGTCCATATGCTGCTTAGTATTAAGGGTGCTCATGCAGTGTGATTTCAAGTCCTGGGGAAACTTGTATTTAGGATTAGATGCCACATAAGAGAAGATTTTTACCATTACAAATCCGTGTTCACTCTTTCCAAGCCCCTAGATATGTGATTTTTGAATTTTGATGTTCATGCTCATCTTTCTGATCATGTCAATTTTCAGTACTTGGCAGTTTCCAGGAATTTCTAGAATTTTTCCCACAGGTTCTGTAATTTTATGTAAAAACTAAATGCCATCCCTAGTTAAACTCATATTTAACCATTTCCAAAGTCTTTGAATGAGTATTTTGGAGAGTAGTTGGAAGAATTTTATCTGGCCCAAATGGCTTAACTTCTCAAGAGTGTTGGCGTGTTCTCTTCTTCATTTTTCTTCTGTCTACAGGTGTTTGAGACATGACTGCTGCTGTCTTCTTGGCCATCCTGTGCTTGGGACTGGCCTCAGCCGCTCCAACACCAGATTACAGTTTGGATGCTGAGTGGGAGGAGTGGAAGAGGAGCCATGAGAAAACATACAGCCAAGTAGGTCCCATGGACCCCAAAGCAGTGTCCTTGTATACAGGTGTAGAATGTATACCTAGCATTTCCATACACTACTTATTTACTCTTTAATCTCCATCTAGTGGTCCCACTATATATCTCTCCAGACTTAGTTTCTTCCATTAATGACATTTATCACACCTGGCAACAAGTATATCAAGACTTTATGTGCATCTGTGTGTGTTTGTGTGGCCACCCACTGGGGCATAAGACACCTCTCCATGGAGACTGACTCTTCTCACCTAGTCATACATCAAATGCTAATAGTTCATTTTTGATAAGTACTCAACTGCTTGAGTTTTGCTGGCTGTTAGTATTTGTTTGTGGATGACAATATTATCTTTCCTACTCAGGGAGGTTGTGGTGCTTGTTGGGCTTTTGCTGTGGCTGCTGCCATAGAAGGTCAACTGTTCAAGAAAATAGGAAAATTGATCCCACTGAGTGTACAGAACCTAGTTGACTGCTCTAGATCTTTTGATACTACTGGCTGTAAAGGAGGCAGGATCTATAATGCTTTCCAATATGTAAGGAACAATGGAGGTCTGGAGGCCGAGGCAACCTATCCATATGAAGCAAAGGTAAGTGGATTTACTGGGTTGTCATTTCAGTTAGGTTGGGGCGAGGAGGAAAAGGCAGAAATAATCCATTGCCTTCACAGCTCACATTGAATGTAGACTCTCTCTGCACAACACCAGTGTTGACATTACAGTATGCACTGTGGCGCAGTTGCCTGATTTCATGGTTCATGTAGGTGTTCCTGCTTCTGTACAAAGCATTCCACATATAACACATATTTCTGCACCATGAAAATTTCTTATAGATAGAGTTGTATTGAAGACATGAGAGCTGATTTTCAGTTCCGATTATCCTGGTAATATTTCCCTTCCTGGAATGATTTATGGTAGTGCAGATGTGGGGTTGGTCCTCTGCAAAGTGCCAAGTGTTGTGGATCTGGCTTTTGCTCTCCAGAAGGTAGATGGAAGTAACCAAACCTTTTAACTCTTCACCTTTTTAAGGAAGGACGCCGCAGGTACCGTGCTGAACACCCTCTTTCTCGTTGTCCCAAGGAATGAAGAAGCCCTAATGAATGCTTTAGTAACTCATGGGCCCATTGCTGTTGGAATTGATGCTGGACATGAATCTTTTAGAAAATATACGGGAGGTAAGTATGTGTTTTTCTAGGTATTAGTGAAGAATGCTTGTGACCCTTTGGGATATGCCAGGTTGATATCTTAACAATGTATAAAATTTGATGTGAGTGTTAGGGTTTGTAAATTTTACACTTGTTAGTGTAGTAATCATGTGTGCTTTTCTATATGACAAGACATAGCTATGCATGTGAGTCTGTCATTATTTATCATATTGTTTAGCTTTATTTTCTCTACTTGGTGTGTATTAATATATGGAGCTGTTGCCTTCCTAAAACTGCATTCTAAAGAGTGCCTTAAACGAAAAGGTTTATGTTCAGTTATGATTTCTTGGAATGTGATTCTATTAGCAAAACCAAAGATATGAAAGAGAGTCATTTTATGTGGATACAGGGAAGTGCTTTTCAACAAAGTTATGCTCATTTTTATTTTGTTTTAGGATTTTGAGGAGAATTTATAATCAGGATTTCTATCAAGAACAGTTTCTATTTTTATTGGAATTTCTGTCATTACAGTCCAATTAGAATATGCCACACTTACTGTTGTTGACTATGGTCATTATCAGGTTCCTGGTGCCTTTTGCTCCACTACTTTTCTTCTTTAGGTATGTACCATGAGCCAAACTGCAGACATGATTCTCCTACCCATTCGGTGCTGTTGGTCGGCTTTGGCTATGAAGACAGAGAGTCAGAGGGCAAGAAATACTGGCTGATAAAGAACAGGTATAAATAGCTACCATTATTTGTATTTTAGGTTTCAAATGGAACTCTATACTTGTAGTGATAATTTAGATGGAAGTCACAGAAAGCATTGTCACAATTAAGTTGAAAAAGTAATATTTTTTCCTTTTGGTGTTCAAATGTATGTGTTGTGTGTGTGTGTTTGTGTGTTTATGTGTGTGCATTGGTTTGTGTGTTTGTATGTGTGTGTGTATTTGTATATAGGTCTGATATCGACATCAATTGTCTTTCTAACTTGTCCTCCACCTTATGTATTGAGGAGTTGAGTATCACTGATCCTAGAGTTTTCTATTTTTGGTAGTGTGCTTATCCAGTTTGTTCTAGTCATATCCGGCTTCTGCAATTACGTATTGGCTGCAAAACCATCCTAGTCTTTAAAAGTTTATTTTCATTTTTGTGAGTGTGTGTCTGTGTGAGTGAGTGCTATGTGAGCAGATGCTAATTCAGACCAGACGAAGACACCACACTCCCTACAGCTTCAGTTACAAGAGTGTGAACTCATTCACATGCGGGCTGTGCTGGGTGGGAACTTTTGTCCTGTGGAGGAACTCCAAGTGCTCCTAGGCACTGAGACTTGTCTTCACCCTCATTTAAGCTTCAAGAAGAACTTTGACTCATACCCCAACCTTACCCTTGTGTGATCTGGCTTTATTGTCTGAACCCTATCTTCTGGAGCACTGACATATAATATATGAATGAAAACAGAGTTCAGATTTTTGTCACTGTTTTCCTTGGCAATCAATATAATCTTTGTGTCATTGATTTTCTATTTATCATTGGTTATTTCTGAATAACCTGTAGGTAGAAGATGTCCTAATTTTCCCTGATGTGACTTTTACTGTCCTCTGTGAGATAACTCCTGGTAGTCTGGAACTGACTCTGCCTTTTCTGATTCTTTCTATTGTGTTGGCCTCTGGTTCAGTGTTCAAATGTGGAGTTATTGTAATAATCCACTCTGCCATATCTTTTCTACTAAATGGAAAACTCGATTTTTCAGCCATGGTGAAAGTTGGGGAGAGGAAGGCTACATGAAGATTCCCAGAGACCAGAACAACTACTGCAGATTCGCTTCTTATGCCATGTACCCTGTATGGTGAGCTGCCTGGGGCTACGAAGGAAGGGAAGATATTAGGATAACACATACAGAAGAACCCATCATCTTCAAAGTGTCCAGCCTCTGATGTGTGCAGAAGACACTACAGTCATTGAAAAGCCAGGGTAGGATGTGAAATCTTGTCTGTTTGCTCTAGTAAGGCACGGCTGCTGCTGTAACTAATGCTCTGCACTGATTCGTGTCATGGATTCCTATCATGACTTGATTTTAACTTTTTCACTGTACTAAAATAATGTACAGTTTAAAAATAAAAGTTAAATTCAATTGTAGTGTCTACTTTTTCTATTTTTGTGAGGTGACTTTTTTTATGTTCAAACACAACATTTGTCTTGAAGCCAAAATTAAATGTGGATGTGGTGCTGCGCTGGTGTTCTAGAAGGAAGAGTGGATGGATTCTCTGTGATGGATGATCTTCAGTCATTGGCTGCAGTCTGCATGCAGAGTTCTATTTATATACTAGCAACCTTGCTCTGAAGGACTATATGACAACTTCTGGATTTGATATTTTTAGTTGACATGAGTTCACCCAGTTTCAACTCTTTACCACTCTGTAGAGTGTGATGTTACTGTGTCCCCAGTGCATTGTGCTTGGCTCTGACTCTTCCTTTCCAGGAACCCAATCCTGTGCTAGCTTTCCTGTGTCATAGAAATCAAGGTGGCCATGTTTGCAATTACAAGAATTATCTTCCAGAATGGTCAGTGCTACAATGTGCTGAGTGCTGACAGCTATTTCAATACAGGCTTTTGCTGTTACGGTCTTATTCTCTCATTGTCTGTTGTTGATAATCCTCAAGCTTACCTACCTAATGCATTCAACTTTGCCATAGACATGTATGTTCAAAACATAACATATAGATGCCATTATATATGTGTTCCTTTGGTATATACTATTGAGTACCTTCTGTGGGCTCAAGCATGGAGTGCAGGTATTAGAATGTTTTCTCAGTTCCTAATAAATCATCAGCATAGTCATATCTCTTTTCAGTTTCCTAGTGCTTGACTTCAGAGACCGGCTATTGGGTATTAGTAACCTTACCTCCATGGGCATCATGGAGAGATAACTCAGGAGTGGTCTGCTTATCTAGAATCCACTTTATCAAGTAGGTTAATTGTTATCAGGCTCTGAAGGTTTCACCAACACAATATCTTACAACGACACAAGTGATATTAAAGATTATGTTGGGATAAGAAAGTCCGAGAGCAATAAGGATGGCCAACCCAATGAGGAAAGTAATGCTTAAACTGGGTGTCTCATTCATGGAAACTTATCTGACTCAGAATGTATTGACCTACTCTTTAGCACACTCAGGAATTCCATATAAACTTTAAACAAGAAACCATTATACATATATATACATATATTATACATATACACACACACAAACTCACACAACCTGGTATAGACCTGTGTGTGGCCCTATGCTTGCTGCTTTGTCTCTGTGAATTCATATAAGCTTGACTCATGTTGATTTTGTGAGTCTCATTTCATTGCTCTCCTCCAATATCTCTGACTCTTATACTTTTTCTGCCAATTCTTCTACTGGGTTTCCCAAGCTCTGATGGGGAAGGTTTTTGGATGAGTGTTCCAAGGTCTCTCACTCTCTGTGTAATTTTTGGCTGTGGATCTCTGTATTTGATCCCATCTGTATAGGAAAGGGCTTCTCTGATGATGGCTAAACAAGGCACTGATGGATGAGCATAGCAGAATATCATTAGAAGTCATTTGATGTGTTTTTGTTGGTTTGTTTTGTTTTTAGACCAGAGGTATTTGGTTTTACTTTCTGTAGAAGGAGACTGCTTGTTCATTCCCAACCGCCCAGACCTGAAATAATCACACAGAAACTGTATTAATTACAATATTGTTTGGCCAATGACTCTTGTATATTTCTAGCTATCTCTTACATCTTGAATTAACCCATTTCTATTAATCTATGTATCACTACTAGGCTGTGTCTTATTGGTACTGGCATGTTATTCCTTCAGCAGCTACGTGGAATCTCCTTGACTCTGTCTACTTTCTCCCTACATTCAGCTTAGTTTTCCAGTCTAGTTCTATTCTGCCCTGTCATAGGCCCAAGCAATTTCTTTATCCATTAACCAATAAAGCAACACATATAAGAAGGACTTCCCACATCAACTTTCTATCTAGTTTAATTCTTTGTCACTCAAGCAGTGTTAATTATGGCTTCCATCTTGTGGAGTGGGCCTTAATTAAGTCAAATCAGATACTGGTTGGTAACTTTCACAAATTCTGTGCCATCACTGACCTAGAAAATCTTTTCTTTGGCCATGTGGCTTGCTGTCATTTTGTGGAGAGCAATCTATTGTCTTGTTAACAGCCTTTGTTGTCTGTAATTCCCAAGGGACCCCTTAGTTCAACAACTAGACGTAACCCAGTATAAATTCTGGAAACTTCATTTGGTGGGAAGAGATAGCTGTTTGTCTCCTCCATTATTTGACAGTTCCATTTAGATCATCTTTATACATATTTGGAAGTTTCTTCTGTATTCTTCTATCCCTCATATGCCCCTTATCTTAGCTGTTTCTCTCCTTATTTGATTCCTCAATCCCCATCTCTTTTCCTCCTATGTATTTGTTCCACCCATTGCGGCTGCTTCCCATCAACCCATAATTATCTTTTCTATTCCTCCTTCCTAACAAGATGTATTTGTATCTTCTAGTCACTTACCCTATAAGTCTTCTGTGGTTCTACAGATTGGAATTTGGTTGCCATTTATTTAACAGCTGGCACCAATATATAAGAGAACATATACCATATTTTTATTTCTTTGTTGTGTGGGATACTTCACTCAGGATGATTTTTTTTTCTAGTTCTATCCATTTGCCTACAAATTTTATGGTGCCATTTTTAATGGCTGAGTAATACTCCATTGTGCAAATGTACCACATTTCGTTATCCATTTTTCTGCTGGGGGGCATTTAGGTTGTTTCCAACTTCTGGCTATTAAATAGAGCAGCAGCAATGAACATGGTTGAGAAAAAGTATCTGTGGTAGGATTAAGTGTCCTTTTGGTATATGCCCAAATGTGGTATAGCTGGATCTTGAGGTAGATTAATTCAAATCTTCTGAGGAGCTGTCATACTGATTTTCACAGTGGTCGCACAAGTTTGCACTCTTAGCAGTAATGGGTGGGTGCTCTGCTACTCCACATCCCTGCCGGCATCGTCTGTCATTTGTTTTGTTGATCTTGGCCATTTTGACAGGTATAGGATGAAGTCTCAAGGTAGTTTTGATTTGCATTTCTCTGATGGCTAAGAATGCTGAACATTTCCTTAAGTGTTTCTCAGCCATTTCCATTTCCTCTATTAAAAACTCTCTGTTTAGATCTGTACCCCATTTTTAAATTTGGTTATTTGTTTTCATAATATTTAGTCCTTTATATATATTATATAATTTATATATAATATAATTATATTATATATAATATAATTTGGCTGTTATCCTTTGATCAGTTGTGAATTTGGTAAAAATCTTTTCCTATTTGTAGGCTGCTGTTTTGTCCATATGACCATATACTTTGCCTTGCAGAAGTTCTTCAGTTTCATGAGGAACTATTTATTAATTGTTGATCTTAGTGTCTGTGCTAAAGGGTTTTATTCAGAAATTCTTCTGTGCCAAATGAGTTTAAGGGTATCCTCATATTCTCTTCTATCAAGTTCAGCATGCCTGGTTTTATGTTAAGGTTGTTGATCTTCTTGGAGTTAAGGTTTTTTGCAGGCTGATAAGTCTGGATCTATTTGGATTCTTATACATGCAGTCTTCCAGTACCATTTATTAAAGACATTTAATTAAAAAGACATTGTCTTTTTTTCCAGTCTGTGTTTCTGATTTCTTTACCAAAAATTGGATGCTCATAGGTGTGTGCATTTAAGTCTGGGTTTTCAATTCTATTCTTTGGATCAACGTGTCTATTTTTGTGTCAATACTGTCTTTATTACTATAAATTGGAAGTACAGCTTGAAACCTGAAATTGTGATATCTCTAACAGTTCTTTCATATTTAGCATTGCTTTAGCTATCCTGTTGGTTTGTGTGTGTGTGTATGTGCGTAGTAGGAGGCTACTTGTTTGTTCCCGACTGCTGAGCCTCAAAATAACCACACAGAAACCATATTATTTGTAACACTCTTTGGCCAGTAGCTTAAGTGTATTTCTGGATAACTCAATCTTAAATTAACCCATCTCCATTAATCTGTGAATCACTACAAGGCTGTGGCTTACCGGGTAAAGTTCCAGCATCTATCTCTGGTGGAGCTACATGGCATCTCACTGACTCCACCTTCTTTCTCCCAGCATTTAGCTTAGTTTTCCCCACCTAGCTAAGTTCTGCAATGTTATAGGCCAAATCAGTTTCTCTATTCATTAACCAATAAAAGCAACACAAAGACATAAGGACCTCCTGCACCATGTGTGTGTGTGTGTTTCCATATGAAGCTAAAAATTGACTTTTCAGAATCTGTGAAAGAACTGTGTTGGAAGTTTGATGGGAATTGCATTGAATCTGTAGATTGTGTTTGGTAGAACAGCCATTTTTGCTATGTTAATCCTACTGATCCAAGAACATGAGAGATTTTTCTGTCTTCTGATCCCTGCGTATCTTAAACAAAGTGTACTTTGTCATGGTGAATGAAATTTTTGATGTGTCTTGTATTCGGTTTCCAAGTATTGCATTGAGAATTTTTGCATCTATGTTCATAAAGGAAATTGGTCTATAATTCAGTTCTCTATCTTTGTTTGGTATTTATGTGGCTTTGCTGTCCTAACTAACTGTGGCCTTGTAAAATGAATTGGGCAATATTCTTCCTGTTTTTATTGTGTGCATTAATTTGAGGAGAATTGGCATTAACTTAATTTTGAAATTCTGGTTGAAATCCACACTAACGCCACCTAAATCCATTTAGTCTCAGGCCTTTTGGTTGAGACTTTTAATGACTGCTTGTATTTCTGTAAATAGCTGCTGTGTGTATTTGATTTATGACATCTGTTAGTTTCAGTTTGGAACATTTTTCTGCTTAGTTTTTTTGGATATCCTGTCTATTCACAAGAGTGGAGTATTGCTGTCATCCGTTTTCAGTGTATAAGGGTCATATATAATTTAAACTGTAATAATGTTTCTTTATGAACTTGTCCCTCTTTATGTTTGGTGCTGGAACTAAGAATTAAAATATTTTCATGATGGATTTTCTTCTGATAGTATGAATCTTCCTTCTCTATCTCTTCTGATTAGTTTTAGTTTGAAGTCTATTTTGTTAGATATTAAAATGACTACATACACTTGTATCTTAGATCCACTTACTTGAAATATCCTTTCCCAAACCCTGATAAAAAAAATAGCCTGATAAAAAAAGATGTCTATTTTTTAGTCTGTGTCTTTTTATTGGCAAAACGAGGTATCTATGCTGTGAAATGGGATTGCTGATGTTAAGAGACATCAATGACAAAAGCTTATTGATTATTATTATTTTGTTGTTTCTCTCTCTCTCTCTCTCTCTCTCTCTCTCTCTCTCTGTGTGTGTGTGTGTGTGCATGCGCACACTCACACGCAGGCACATGTGTGTGTTTCTGTCTGTGTTTCTCTTTTTGACTTTGTTTGACTGATATTATTTATTTCCTGTGTTTTCTTGTATGTAGTTAACCTCTTTAGCTTTAACTTTACCTTTCAGTAATTTCTGTAGGGCTTGGTTTGTAGATAGATATTACTTAAATTTGATTTTGTCAAGGGTTGTTATGTTTTCTCCATTAATGGTGATTGAATGTTTTTCTGGTTATAATAGTCTGGGTTGACATTTGTGGTCTCTTAGAGTCTCCAGCATATTTGTCCAGGCTCTTCTGGCTTTTAGAGTCTTCATTGAGAAATCAGACATAATTCTAATAGGTTTGCATTTTTTTTTGTTACTTGGCCACTTTTCCCTTGCAGCTTTTAATATTCTTTCTTTCTTTTTATATTATTATATTATAATATTAGAGCTTTGATTATTACGTGCTGAGGGGGCTTTCTGACCTGGTCCATTCTCTTTGGCATTTTATATGTTATTTTGCACATTGAAAGTCATATTTTTCTTTAGACTAAGGAAATTTTCTTTTATGATTTTGTTGAAAATATCTTCTGTGCCTTTGACCCGTGTTTCTTCTCCTTCCTCTATTTCTCTATTCCATTTCTTGTAGCCTGTTGGTGAGGCTTGTCTCTGAGGTTTCTGTTCAGGTTCCTAAATTTTTTCATCTCCGGATTTCTCTCATTTTGGGTTTTCTTAATTGACTCTTTTTCTACTTTTGTGTCTTAAATAGTTTTATTAATTTCTTTCCATTGTTTGTTCATATTTTTATAGATTTTTAAGAGATTTAGTTGTTTCCTCTTTAAGTATCTTTATCATATTCATAAAAGGTGTTTTAAGTTATTTTTAGTTGTAATTCAAATATGTTGGAATAGTAAGTGCCTGCTGTAGTAGGTTTACTGGGCTACAGTGGAGACATGTTGTTATTGATTGTGTTTTCTTGCTGTTGTCTGGTCATTTGTGATTGGGAAGAATGCAATTCCAGATGCTGATACCTGTTTTTTGTTGGATGGATGTTTTTTCCTTGTTTTCTCTTTCTTCTCTGGTTCTCAGTAGAGTGTTGTGGCTGTGTGTTGCCTGTAGAAAAATTTTTTGCCTCTTGATAGGTCTGGCCACAGGAGGCTCCAGGAAATGTGTTTCTGGGTATTAAGGACATGACACAGGAATGAGGAGAGGCTGTGGCAGTGGAGGGGCTTCACAAGAGAGAGGAAAGCAGGGTGTTCCACCAGGATCTGCTTAGTTTGTCCCCTGGGAGTGGGGGCAGGGAATGACATCTGAAGGTCTGCTACAGAGCTGGTGGTAAGATTGCTACAGGGCATTTTGATGAGACCAGGATTTTGGACTTGAAGGAATGGAGGGAGAGGTGAATATCTGTAGTTAGCTTACCTGCTTCCCAGGCAAGAATGGCCCATGTGTTCCCAGGGAGTACCTGCTTGAGTTGGAGAATGAGGCAAAGCAATAGGTTGAGGGAATGATTTGGAGGAAAAATCTGTGTGTCCCAGGGGAAATGGGTGCAGTGGGGAATGGAGGCTACAGCAAGTGTTCTGCTTTAGAGCTGAGCATCACAGTGGATTTGGAGAAGAGAGAAAGTTGAAGATCTGCAGTTAGCCTACATACTTCCCTGGCCAGAGTGGCCAGTGTGGCCAGTGTGCGCCCAGAGAGTACCTGCTGGAGATGCGGGTTGGGATAGAGCGAAGAGTCAGGAGAAGGAACTTAGGTGGGGAAGATCTGTGGGATCCACTGGAAATGGGTATGGTGGTGGGGCATGGGGAAGGAGGAAGGCTGCATTCTGAGGACCTGGAAATGAGACTGTGGGATTGTATTTGGAGGAGCAGAGGGAGAGGTGAAGATCTGCAGCCCGTCTTCCTATTTCCCTGCCCAGAGTAGACTCTGGGTTTTATTTCTTGAGTCATTCATTCTATATCTTTTGATTAAATAATTAAAGTCATTATATTTAACTATAATGAAAATGTCTATGTTAATTGTGGCCATTATGCATTGAGTTTTGTTGTTTGTGCTCTCTTTGATACTTACTTTGTGTTTTAGTTATTATAGTTACCATTTCTTTCCACAGTCTTGTGGCAATGCTCATTCCTCTCTTCAGCATTAAATAAATTTCCTGTATTTTATTTAGGTTTTGTTTGTATACATATTTTTAGGCTGTTTATATCATGGGAAAGTTTTTTATTCCCATTCAGCTATGGTGAACAGTTTTGCTGGGTAGACTTGTTTAGATTGACTTTTATGGTACTTAGCTTTTGGAATGCATCATACCAGGCTCTTCTAACTTTCAAAGTTTTTATTGAAAAACAGTTACTATTCTGGTGCGTTTTCATTTATCTGACTTGGATTTTTTTCCATTGTGGCTTTCAAAACACCTTTTTTGTTCTGTATTATTAATGTTTTAATTACATCATGCCAGGCAGCATTTTTCAGGACTTGCCTTTTTGGTGTTTTCTGTGTTTGTAGCTATATGCACGTGTCTTTCCTTAGTTTGTGGAAGTTTTCTACAATGATATTGAATGCCTGGTCTATACTATTGATTTATGATTCTTCTTCTTCATCTATGCACAGAATTAGAAGGTTTGGACTTTTCTTGATGCTTGACATTTTTTGTATGTTACTTTCCATTGTTTTAATTTTTTCATGTTCCTTATTTATTTGGTCTAAATTTTCTTCTTTATCTTTGAATCCTGATAGTATATCCTCTTTTTAATCTATTGTATTATAAAGCATTCCTTTGAGTTCTCTGGGTTTTTCAGTTCTATCTTTATTTCAGGTTGAGTCCTCTTCAATGTTTCCATCTACTTAGTGCATTCCATTTTCAAATCCTGTATTGTCTCTGTCATTTCTTTCAGCCCCGTGTTTGTATTTTCTTGGGCGTCACTTAAGCCTTTATTCTCCTTAAATCATTTCTAGTCAATTTCATTTAGCTGTCTTTGTGTCTTCTTTAAACTCTTAGAATTTGTTGATGAAGTTCATAATGGTCTTTTAAATTCTGAGACCTGTTGTTCATCTTGGAAATTCTCATGGAAAATATTTCTACAGAACTATTAGATATTAGAGGGGTGATACAGGCTTGCTCTTTCAAACTGTTTGTACTTTTTGTGATGAAATCTGGGCTTGCTGACTTCTTGTGACAGTTCTATGTCTGATATGGACAAAGAAGGTTGGAACAAAAGAGAAGATGTACAAATAGGTTGGCCCTAGAGGTTATACATCCCAGAGTAATAGGGATTGGTGTGCAGGGTGTGTATCCTGGTCCAAACCTTGAGTATGAGAGCATATCTAGCTGGTTGGAAAGGTTAGTTATGGCGTGAGAGAACATGGGGGTTGGGGACAGGTTAGACATGTTCTTGTCAAAAACTTGTGGTTGCTTGTGGCATAGGTAAGTGTGATCAGATTTGCTCATTCACTGGGTGATGGGGTGGGGGTGATCAGGTAGATCATCAGGCTAGACCCTGGACAGGATGAATAGTATCTGTGTTGGTCAAAAGCTTGGATCATTTCTTATTCATTAAATCATTGACTGTGGAGAATTTTCCCTCCCTGGCTTGATGCTTTGGGGAATATTGGTTTTGATGTGGAAATAGGAGGGATATTCAATGTATATGACCTCTGGAGTGACTTTTCTGCCTTCTCTGGGTTGTTCCATTTGTCCATACTGACATGTTGCTATTATTTCCTTGGTCTTGTTGTCCTGGAGGAAGAAGCAATGGAACTTTGAACCTAGACCTCAAGGCTCTACCAAATAGGATATGGACTGTAAAGAACTATTGTGTAGGAGTGTTTTAGTTTGGGATTTTATTGCTGTGAAAGAAAAGACACTATGACCAAGGCAACACTTAAAAGGAAATCATTTATTTGGGGTGGTTTGGTTACAGTTTCAGAGTCCAGTTCATTATCATGACGGGCAGCATGGTAGTGAGCAGGCAGACATGGCGCTGGAGCTGAGAGTGATACATCTCCCAGGCAACAGGAAGTTGAGTCACTGTCACACTGAGGGAAGTTTGAGCAAAAGAGACCTCAAAACCCACCTCCACAGTGACACATTTCTTCCAGCAAGGCCACACCTCCTAATAATGACACCCCCTTTGGGGGGCATTTTCTTTCAAACCACCACAAGGAGTGACAGAAATGGAGATCTCCCCATGAACAGACAGGCAGCTGAGTAAAACAGCACCTTATCAGTTTAGCGGAAATGCATGAATAGTACAACCATTTTAGACTGAAAAAATATGATAATAGTAAGGCCCCAAATCTTTCTCTCTTTTCAATCATGCATCTGATCTTATGGTCCTAAACTCTCAAAATTACCCATCCCCTTTATACTGAAGGACAATGACAAGATCCCTTAATCAGTCACTCTGGGGACAATAGTAACGGGAACAAACCTGATTCTGGGAGCATCAGTTCCTCCAATTGTTTCCATTGCAGTTTGGGCAGGTTCCAAGAAGGTGGCCTCTGATTTTCTGGTCCTTTCAGCGCAGAGTTGAATCACATTTCTGGCTAACGTAGACTGTGTCTTCAGCCTCACAGCTTTTGTGAAGCTGTCTTTCATCACAGCCGTTCATTCCCTTAACATCTAACTTTTCCCGTTCTACATTTTGAGAAACAAAGAATGCAGCTTGAACTAAAGCATGCAGCGTCATGCTTGGTCCAACCACCACCTTTTCATACTTCCTGTGAACGTCTGCATCCAACTGTGTCAAAACTTTGCCTTTTAGGAGCTCATCTTCTTCCTGTATCATGGCTCTATGTTGGTATACAGTCCCACAGCATCCCATGTCTAATGTGGAACAACTGACAGTATTTGAGGGGTTTTATTTTAGTATTTCTATGATTCTTCATGGTGCAGTAAATAAAATTACTGCTGAGATATTTTTTGATTTCTGTTCTTGATCTGAATGCTGATGACTTCATTCTTGTTGGGATACTACCTGCTCTCTCTCCTTTGCCCTAATAAGTAAGGCTTTTCTTTCTTTCTTTTTTCCTATTTCATTAACATTACCTTTCTTTTTGAAGCTTCCAGGGTCTCCTCTAGTGTTGCATTGCATCCTCCTAGATTAATTTACATATCTGGTTTAGGTGCTCGAAGGACAGGAAATCATCTGGGTTACAGGTATAGATTCCTAGCTCATTTTGATTTCCTTCATTTCTGACAGCAGAAAGGAGATGCAGACCACTGTAATCCCATCCTTTTCTCCAGGCACTTCCCTGTCAGGGAGCATTCCTTCTGGGGTGGGAATCTTAGTAAGATGGATATCTTACTAGTTAGCCCTTTACATAATAGATAGGTACAGTGCTCTCCTGAGCAGGGGAATTTTGAAATTGCTGGAAGTCAGGATGAATATTTGAGGATCTGTCACGGAGTAGTGACATCTTGTAAGAGGAGAATTCCCCTTCTGATCCTTGACTTTCCTTCTAAGATTCCTGTCCGTGTCAGAGTACTCAGCAGCTAAACCCTGAAAGTATTTAGCTAGTTCTGCGTGATCTCAAAGGTCAGAGAAGACTTCGACTCATCTTAGCATTTCTGAGGCCTTCCCTTTGTTGTGTGATGACTGTATTTAAGACTGTCATCTGGTGACCATTTCAACGTACCTTCAGATGACTTTGATGAAACATAGTCCAAGACATGCTTTCTGAACACCTCAGTGTCTGGTTTTCTATGCATTCAAGAAGAAAGCCAACAGGGACTGGAGGGTATCATGGATCCTTTGATGTTCATCTGCTACGTGAAGATGAAGTTGGGAAAGCTCATTTGACCCCTCCTTTGATTTCCCAGTCATGTGTCCAGAAAGGCTGCTCTGATCAATGTGGTCGGGGATCTATCATTGTTATCCAACTTAATGTCCCTGGGATAAGTTCCTAAGATGGATGTAGTCAGCAGTCTGTGCTTTCTCAAGACCTTTGTCCTGGCCCTTGCTCTTTTTACTGGTACCATAGGTATGTGTGATGTTTCATTCTAGAAAGCATATCAATTCCTTCATGACTTTTTCTGCAGAAGGATGGGACAAAGTAAAGTTAGCTTGGTGTGTGTGTGTGTGTGTGTGTGTGAGAGAGAGAGAGAGAGAGAGAGAGAGAGAGAGAGACAGAGAGAGACAGAGAGACAGAGACAGAGAGACAGAGACACAGAGAGAAATTCTATCTAGAGAAGCTAAGGGACTTTTTTTGTCAGATGAAAACTATGGAAACTTTTCATCTCATGCAGAGGGGAAATGGAACACATTTTCTATGAAATAATACATTTATTAAGTAAGGAAGCACCAGATTCTTGACTGGACACAAGCAACGAGACTTCCTTGCTGCCTGAGGGAAAGGGAAAGGTTATGATACCACAGATGAAATAGACGAGAATCTCCTCTGCCCAGGGACTCCATGGTCTCGTGTCCAACCCCTCTCAGACTTGGGAAAGGACAGGCAAAGATGGGGGTTTAATGGACAAACAAGGAACCAAGCTACTGTTTGTCTTAGGTTTTCTTGTGGTTTTTTTTTCATGTCTCTAAGAAAGTACTACCTTGCTGTCAGGGGACAATGTGCTTTCATTTCTTGCAGAAATGTCATCCCGTTGTCTCTGACCAGTTTATCAGAAGCCACTCACTTTACACTATAGGAAATAAGTCTTTTCAGCCTTCCAAGCTTTGCCCTCCCTCTCTCCAGCACTCAAGCTAGGAGTCCCTCTGAATAGTGGGAGATCACACTGTGGTGCAAGCCAGGGCTTTGTCAGCAGGGGTCGCTTAGTGTCTGCTGACTGGTCAGGATTGGCTGACTAATATTATCATCACTAAATGGTTTAACTTGCTTAAACACCTTTGTACATTTAAACGAAAGAAAATCAATGATCCCCTTTATTTTGATTCAAAGTGGCAAATTGAAAATGGAGATGCGGATAGAGTGCCAGAGAAACTGCATTTGTGATTCCAAGCATAATGTAGAAAAGTAATCTCCTTTGGGTTAATTTCTTGAAATCTCCCTACAGCCAACAGTCAGTGGTGGGTTCCAGGAAATCAACATCAGCCACTAGTCTGACTGCCAATAGAATGTTTCAGTAAGGAAATAATTTCAGTATGAAATGATCCTGTTGGCTTTCCATACATAGAGTTATGGGTGACATCTGAGGAAAGACCTTCCTTGTTAGAGAGGGGAAGGAAATCAAATGGTCAGACTGGACATTGACATGCTTTGTCTTTCTGTTTCCTCTTCCAAGGTCTTTTACAGAGACCACAATAAACTAATGATCATTCTTACCAATTCCTCCATTTTTGCTTGGCAGGTCCTGTACTTGAATGAGTCCAGGTCAGTCCTCCAAAAATATACCCAGAAGATAAGTCTATCACAGGGCTGGGAAGACTGGTCAGCATTTCAGAGCATGTATTGCTCTTAGAGGATACAAGTTCAATTCCCAGGACTTACATAAGACATTTCACAACCATCTGCAACTGATGATCAAGGGGGACCTGACACCTCTGACCTCTGTCTACACTCACACTTACATACTTCCCCTCATTCATACACATAATTAAAAATATCAAAAATCCATAAAGAAAATATGAGTCAATCGAGGCATACACAAATGGGCTTGTTTTCTTCAACGATTTAAAGAAGAAATGGAAAGGAAAGATGAGGTCACATCACTTAGCCATAAAATCACATATGTCACCAGGCAAACATGTAAAGAAATATTCCCTTTGTAGCAATGTGAGCTGGAGCTGGAGTCCACTTCTGCCGAGATGGTTAGGGTTCTATGTTTGGGCTATGGGATGGTTCTACTTCTCTTTCTGGATTGTCTGGTTTGGGTTAATGGACTGGACAGTTTTGAGGAATTATTTCATTGTGATTGATTTGCCACAGGAAGTCCAGTAATGGGAGATTTGGAACTCCCCATGTAACGGTTTCTGCCTGTTGGAGAAAGTCTGAGAAGTCTGTGCCATGGGGAAGAAATCAGAAAAACACCATCCTTTTAGAATCGTTTTACTTTCTTATCTGTTTATTTATATTTTGAGTATTTCATGTAATATATTTTGATCACATTGTTTTCCTGATCCTCCAACTCTTTTCAATGATGTCTTTCTAAGACACCCACTTTCATGCTCTTTTTCTCTCTGGAAAAAAGTCACCAAACCAGAACCAAAACAAACAAAGTCAAAATAAATCAAACTGAAATAGCACGAACAAATAGAGCAGTTCAGTTTGGTTGCCCAACTACTCCTGAGTTCTGAAATGTGTGTGAGTAACCCAAAGTTACTCCAATGAAGAAAATTGATCTTCCTTCTCCCAAGAGCTATCTGTTTCAAATAGCTTCTTTTCCAGTGTTGAGACATTGTGCCCACTTTCCAGTTTCTGTGTTGGGATTTTGTCTAGCTTGAGTTTCTGTGTTGGGAGTTTGTCTAGCTTGAGTTTCTGTGTTGGGATTTTGTCTAGCTTGAGTTTGTGCATAGTGTCACAGTCAGCGTGAGTTCATACATGCATCATCCCTGACGCAGCTGAGAGCTCTGTTTTCTGGGAGCTGTCAACCACCTCTGGCTCTTACAGTCTTTCCATTTCCTCCTTTGCATAGATTCCTAAGTCTTGAGGGGAGGGGTGTAAGGAAGACAAGCCTTGAGGGTGGGTTCCTCCAAAGCCTTTCACTTTCTGTGCACTGCCAAGATGTAGAAGATCACCACGTGAAAGAAGCTACACGACTCCTGTGATCTCTCAGCTGAACTGTTCCTGTCTTAGCGTGTAACATTAGGCTTCTTGAACTTGCATCTACAAACCTCTTATGTGAGCTACTTTTCTCATTGCTGTGAGAGAACATTGTACCAAAGTAACTTAGAAAAAGAAGAATCTGTCTAAGTCACAGTTTGATGGCAGAGACTGTAATGGAAGGAAGGGAAGTCCTGACTGTGTGGGTGGCATGTAGCTGGTCCCATTACACTAACAGTGAGAAGTAAAAAAACAAAGAATGTTAGTGTTTAGCCTGCTCTCTCCTTTTTTAAAATTGAAAATAGAGTCATCTGTCATATATTCCCTACTGATCACAGTTTCCCTTTCTTACACTTCTCCTGGATACCCCCCCCTTTAGTCTCCCCCAGATCCACTCCCTCTCTGTTTCCCTTAAGAAAAGAGCAGGTCTCCAAGAAAAACACAACCAAATTGACAAAACAAGACACAATAAGACAAGGCAAAACCCTCATACTGAGACTGGGCAAGAGGAGGAAGAGTCCCAAGAGCAGGCAAAGGAGTCAGAGGCACAGCTGATTCCCCTTTCGGGAGTCCCACAAAAACACCAGACCAACAGCTATAACATCTACTCAGAGGACCTGGTGCAGGCTCATGCAGCCCACATGTTTGGCGTTGCAGTCTCTGTGAGTCCGTACGAGCCCTGCCTAGTTGGTTCTCCCGGTGTCCTCTATGTCCTCTTTGTTTACTATTGGATCCCAACCTAGTGGAGGACTGCCAGCCACATCGTGTTCTTAGATGCCAGAGCAAACCATTTTGGAAACATCCTAAGAGCAAGTCCAGAGGTGTTTCCATGGTGATTATTAGTCCCCATGACATTGACAAAGGAAGTTTGATGTTATAAGTTCTCTCCATTAAAATGGCAACGAAACACATCTGATTCAGCACATACTCTAATAATCTACTTAAGACGTGTTTCCTCTGGTATTGAAAAATCTACTCAGCCCTTGCTAGTATCTGAAGTTTTATAGGTCCAAAGAATGTCCAAGTGTCCAAAATTTCTTCCAAGACTCAATGCAGTTTCTAAGCTTTGAGGTCTCAAAACATAAAAACAGTATGATTCAACCATACAATAGCATTGAGTATACATCCTAACTCCCAGAAGGAGAAACAGAAGGATAATGGTAAGGACAGAATAAACAATACCTAAACCCAGTAGGACAAACACCAAATTCTGAAACCATGTTTTATTCTATTTGTGACTTTTGATGTTATAATTTGGGATCCAGTAGCCAAAGAGATTTGTGCCTTTCCAAGTTTACCACATATAGCTAATTTCTTTCTTCTAAGAAAGAGGTGAGACCTTATTTTCCATATTTAGGAAAAGCCTCTCCACAGCATCAATAAAGGATAAGTTTTCAAGTATTCTCACCATCCTTTCCCAGAAGAGGCGATATATACATCAGGCTCAAAGGAACCTAAAATTCTCATACAATACCCTAGAAGGAACAGGGTTAACCTCTTAATTTCCACGTGACTGTGTCTCTCTGTTTCGTAGATGATGAGGGATCTCAAGATCATAGAGAACTTTGAAATCATCTCTACTGTGAGTGAATATTCAGTATTAATGGTGAGGAAATGGAGAACCCAACTCTTTTTTAGGGAGAAAATAGACACACTTATTTTCTTTGTTCTCATAGTGAAAGCATCCAATGTTTGCCTAGTTTTTTTTTTTTTTAATCAATCCATCCAACAATGGACACTTTTGAGTACAACGGAGATTTTCTGTTATATGCTAATGCCTGTTGATGCAGTCTGGCACACTTTTAAGTTTATAAAACAATATAGGCCAATGAAATTTACTTTTTTATGTTTGATGGTTATATTTACTTAGAATTCTTAGGGATTACTTCTGAGCCCTCTTATGATCTTGTTGGCTGCTTTGGCCCTGTTTTCACTACCAGGTGTTTTATTGTAGTAATTATGGGCCACAACCAAAAAGATAGAGATTCAGACAAATTTACATACCCACAATGATATTAAATTAAGTATTATCATAAGTTCAGGCTGAAAAGGAAGAGAAATCACAGGCTGTACAATTACATTTTCTCAGAGAGTTGTTAGGTTTGCCTTTCAATACCAAGTCATCTTTTTTAGTTATTAGGGAAGATTATAGGAAATACAAACCTGAAGAGGGTGTTTATAGCTCTCCCATGTGAGGAGATAATGCTGCCTAACAAGTGGAACACTCAACTGAGTAATAAATTATCAACAGATCCAAGACAAAAGAACTCACATTCCAAACTCTTAGAAAAATCAAATTAAGAATTTATTATTCCATTTCCTTCTATCAGGTTCAGTGTATCTGGCTTTATATTGAGATCCACTTAGATTTGAGTTTTGTGCAGTGTCCTAGATATAGATCTTTTTACATTCTTCTACATGCTGACATCCAGTTAGACCAGTACCATTTGCTGAAGATGCTTTGTTTTTTTCATTGTATAATTTTGGCTCCTTTGTCAAAAACCAGGTATACATGGGTGTTTGGATTTACATCTGGGCCTTCAATTTTATTCTATTGATTTACATCTCTGATTTTATACCAATACCATGCGATTTTTATTACTATAACTCTGTATTAGAGCTTGAAACCAGAGATGATGATAACTCCAAAAGTTCTTTTATTGTACAGTATTGTTTTAGCCATCCTGTGTTTTTGTTCTTCCATATGAATTTGAGTATTGTTCTTTCAAGGTCTGTAAAGAATTGTGTTGGGATGTTAATGGGGATAGAATTGAATCTGTAGATTGCTTTTGGCAAGATGGCAATTTTTACTATGCTAGTCCTGCTGATCCAAGAGCATGGAAGATATTCCAATTTCCTAATATCTTCTCCAATTTCTTTCTCAAAGACTTGAAGTTCTGACAACTCCCTGAACAGAGCACCAGTTCAGGTACAAAGATCGACAATTAATAAATGGGAGCTCATGAAACAAAAGTTTCTGTAAGGCAAAAGTCACCATCAATAGGACAAAATGGCAATCTACAGAGTGAGAAAAGATCTTCTTCAACTACACATGACAGTGTGATGATTTCTAAAATTCATAAAGAATTCAAGAAAGTAGACATCAAAAAATGAAATAATCCAATTTAAAAACAGGGTGCAGCTCTAAACAGAGAATTCTCAACAGAAGAACCTCAAAAGACTGAAAAGCACTTAAAGAAATATTCAACATCCTTAGTCGACATGGAAATACAAATCAAAATGACTCTGAGAGTCTGTCTTACACCAGTCAAAATTAATAACATCAGCATACAAATGACAGCTCATGTTTGAGAGGATGTGGAGCAAGGGGAACACTCCTTTATTGCTGGTGGGAATGCAAACTTGTACTTAAAGTCAATATGACGGTTTCTCAGAAAACTGAGACTCAATCTACCACAAGACTCAGCTGTATCAGTCTTGGGCATATACCCAAAGGATGCTCAATCATACCACAAGGAAACTTGTTCAACTCTGTTCATAGCAGCCTTATTCACATAGCCAGAACATTGGAACGACCTAGATATCCCTCAGCTGAGGAATGGGTAAAGAAAATGTAGTGTATTAACACAACAGAGCATTACTAAGCTGTAAAAAACAATGATATTATGAAATTTGTAGGCAAATAGATAGAATTAGAAAAATTCATCCTGAGTGAGGTAACCCAGACTCAGAAAGACAAACATGGTATGTACTCACTCATACGTAGATATTGCTCATACTGCAATATGTGAATGCTACAATCCATAGATGAGGAAGGACACTAAAAAGAAAATCCCACACTAGCTTAGAGTTGAGTATAACAAAGGGTTATTTATTTAGGGGTACACTCACAGATCACAATCCTCTGTGTGAACGAGGAACAGGAACTGAATCATGCCACTGGAAGAGAGGCCAGACACGTGCTTTACGTTGGCATTTATAGTATAAGAGGCCACACCCAAGTGGGAGGGTAACTTAAAGGCTACTGGATGTAGGAATTCCTACACCCAAACCTAGAGAAGGTAGGTAGCAAGGAAGAATCAAGGGGGACATTCAGATCTCCCTGGGAAGAGGAAATAGAAGAGATTTTTTGAGTGGACTGTAGGCAGGTGGGGATGAAAACATCAGTGATCATGTTGGGGAAATGGAGGTAAAGAGTACTGAAAGAGACTATTGGAAAGGGGGTACATTTTAGGGTCAGACAGAAGCCTGACCCAAGGGACTCTCCAAAGAATCTACAAGGAGGATTCCAGCTAAGACTATTTGTAATAGAGGATACATAACCTAAACCTGCCATGTTCTGTGACCAGGAAAGAGTTGAGGGATTAGGAAACCAACCCAGCCACAGAAACTTCAATCTACAGTCTGTCCTGCCTATAGGATGTGCTTGGTTAAGGGTGGTCTAGAGATTGAAGGAGCGGCCAACCAATTACTGGTCTAGCCTAAAACCCAGGCCAGGAGAGTAAGGCCAGCTTGGCACTGCCTGGAGTACCAGGACTCACAGGTTGGATGACCTAGGACAGAACCAAATTTGGTTGGAGAAAAAAAGTCAATGTAAAGATGTCTAATGAGATTCTGCTATAGTTATAGATTGGTGCCTAGACCAATTGCCATCAGAGAGGCTTCATCTAGCAACTGATGGGAACAGCTGCCGAGACCTGGTGTGGGTTTCCCCTCTGTATGCTGTGAATACCACTGGGTTAATAAAGAACTGTCTTGAGCCTGCACATGGCAGAATATGTAGGTGGGGAAAACTAAACTGAATGCTGGGAGAAAGAAGGCAGAGTCAGGAGAAACCATGTAGCCCTGCTGGAGACAGACACAGGAACTTTACTCAGTAAGTCACAGCCTATTGGCAATACACAGATTAATGAAGATGGGTTAATTTAGAATATGACTTAGCCAGAAATACGCTTAAGCTATCGGGCAAACAGTATTGCAAGTAATATGGTTTCTGTGTAATTATTTTGGGGCCGAGCAGCCAGGAACTGACTAGCGGCCTCCTACAACAGAGACCCAGGGTAAAACATTAGTCAGAGCATGGGGAATCCTGCTGAAGAGTGGGGAGGAAGGATTGGAGGACCCAGAGAGGTCACTGATATCCCAAGAAAACCCACAGAATCAACTAATCTGGGCTCAAAGTGGCTTTCAGAGACCCAACTGACAACCAGGAAGCCTGCATGGGACTGGTCTAGGCCCTCTTCATATATGTAACAGTTGGGTAGCTTGGTCTTCTGTGAGACCCCTAATGGTGGGAGCAGGGGCTGCCTCTTTTTTGCTGGCTTTTGGGACCTTACTCCTCATACTGAGTTGCCTTGCCCAGCCTTAATCTGTGGGGAGGTGCTTAGTCTTACCGCTACTTGGTATTTCATGTTTTGTTGATATCCACGGGAGGCCTGCCCTTTCCTTCAGAGTAGCAGTAGTACATGATATGCAGGGAGGAGCCTCTGAAGCCTCGTCAGGGTCTTAGAATGTGAAGGGTGCTCCCTGCAACTCATCCCTGAACAGTTCCTATATTTAGTGTAAGATCCCCATAACTGACTTTTAATTGTTTGATTTGACAGATGGGTTTATTTCACCAAGGAAGAGCTTGGGGGTGAACTTACATAGGGAGACTATACAGCAGAAGGAAGTTGGGTGTGAACCTCCCACCCACCTGAACCGAGCGTGAGAACACTAGCAAGGCTCTGAATCAGCAGAGCAGGTGTGTCCTTTGCCCCAGTGATGATGTTCCTGTTGACGACCATTTTCCTGTTGGTTGTGTCTATCATTTAAGGCTCAGAAAGTGCCTCACCTCAGGGGCCAAATTCCTGACTCACTGGGATTCAGGGTGATGGAAGTTCTTCTGTACTTCCTACCTGCCCTCCCCGTAGCTCATGTGTTCTCCTAAGATGGTGCTTGGCTGCATTTGTTTGAGTTTGAAGAATGTATGCATTGGTACTTAAGGTAACAACATATTGTACAGGTACCTTTCTATAGTATAGAGACAATTGAGACTAGGGTGCTCATTCAGCCCTATATGTGTAGCCAGAGAGATTGTGTGTGAACAGCTTCTCTGTGTACATCCTCTTGCAGTGAGCAGGACCGGAATTCATTATGTTAAAGTCTGTACTGAGATCCCACTCTTCTGTCATGAGCGTGTTTGAAGTGTGAGTGTTTCTAATAGAATTTTACTGAACTCCCTGGGATCACACTGTTGTGGAAACCTAATTTAAGACTCAGAAATGATAGACTGTATTCTTTCACATTTTCATCTCTTCCTTTTTCCTAGTCAGATCCTGTGTTAGCACTAGCACCAATGAACTGTCAAGTCTTTTATCAAATATTTTATTTAATTATGTGATTGAGATTTCCTTATTTTCTTTTCCTTGATTGCCAGCTGCTGTGCTATTTTAGTGAGATTTCTCTCTCTCTCTCTTTTTTTTTTTTTTGGTTTTTTCGAGATAGGGTTTCTCTGCAGCTTTGGAGCCAGTCCTGGAACTAGCTCTTGTAGACCAGGCTGGTCTCGAACACAGAGATCTCCCTGCCTCTGCCTCCCAAGTGCTGGGATTAAAGGCGTGCGCCACCACCAACCGGCTTGGTGAGATTTTTTTGTGCCTGAGCGAGAAGCACCTGTGTCCGTTCTATGGAGCTTTAGTCTCCGGCATCACTGTTTTCCCTGATCTTCGTTCAGAGAAGCCATGAGGATTTACCAGAGATGATGACTAGCATTAGTGAGCACAAAGCCTCCTGCTGAGTTGGGAAACATCTTTTGGGGGGAACACGCAAGCCTCAACTATTGCTGATCAAACCTGTCTAGAAAGTGTTGGTTTGTGCTCTGTGGGCATCCGTCAGTACCATTCTCAAGGTCATCGCTAAGTACTGTGGTCAGCACTCGTTTATAAAAGCTTCTACATGACTTGGATGGTGATTAACACAAAGACCTAGAATTGGTCAAGAAGCCTAAGACACTGCAAAGTGCTCAGCTGTAAATGAGCATTACACAACTACTCTTCCTCCATGGTTCAGCCATCGCTGTGGAAGGGAGGCAAGGAAGTATGAGAACTAGAAGTATTTGACGACTACAAGGAAACCATGTCTTCTGGACACAACAGGGAGGCTGCACCGATGAACTCACAGGTAATGTCAAAGCACACACTAGACCTGTGTAAGCCAAGCAGAACAAATTCCTGCCTGGACAAGGCAGCTAGGCATGAAGTCTCACCCTTAGGCACGGAGCTATTGGCAAGTCTTGCTGCTGGGAGAGACAGAGTCATTATTCTCTGAGACTGTAGCCCCAGCTAAGCCAGTACATCAGTGAAAGGCCACATACCTAAGAATATTTGGGCAGAAAAAATAGTTTTGATGGTTTAGAAAATGTCCCAGCATGATATTAGTAGTTAAAGATGTGCAGGTCTGCGATGGGTACATAGAGGGGGCTGAGTGTGAGATGAGTAATTCCCAAAGCACTAATTAGAGAAAAGAACATAGTTCCAGGGATCATTGCTGTAGCTTCTTAATATTCAGATATTTACCATCCTCTTTAGTGATCAGCTGTGGAAGATCCTGTAACCAATGTCTTCATGTTATTCACTGAGAATGTTGTCTAAAGCTTGATAGTGTCTTGGTTAGACCTGGTTCTTCAGAGTTCCAACAGCTTCACTGTCTCCTTTTCTCTTATCTGAGAACGTTACTATTATCCTTGAGATTCTGTGGTGGAATAGCAATCAGAGAACAGGTTGAAAATTCAGACAAGATTGCTGTTGGATGATCTGCGCCAGAGTTGGACACATGTGAGAGATCCTGATGATTCAGGACAGACTCTGAGTATCAGGCAACATTCACCCTTCATGCATCATAAGTAGAAGAAAATAGGAAGCTTTGTCCAGATTCTTTTTTGAGACAAGTAGTAGCACAATAAACTTTGATTAATGTCAATGTGTGCTCTTTTTTCTCCATGAACTCTGGAAAAGGATGGGCCTCACCGCAGTGTCCCTCTACTTGAGACAAGGATTTACTGCATATATATGTCACTGTTCAGAGATCCTTAATTTGAAATTCTTGACAGATATTAGGATAATGAGTAAGAAAGGGTTCACAAACTTACTGTACATGAAAAGGATCTTTACTGTCTAACACTCTATTTGAATGTAAGCTTCTCAGTACTTATAATAGAGTGCTATTGTTACATTTTGGTTCTTTAGCTCATAGCCTGTTTTCTATTGCTGTGATAAATATCATGACCAAAAGCAGCCATGAGGAGCAAAGGGATTATTTGCCTTTCAGATTATAATCTATTATCGGGAGAAGCAAAAGACTTGAACTCAAGGAAGTAACCTGACGTTAGGAACTGAAGCAGAGGCCACAGAAAGACACTCCTTACTGGTGTCCTCTTCAAGGCTTTCTTGCCATACTTTGTGATACAGTGCTTAGCCAACTTCACAAGGTGGCACTGCACATGATGAGCTATGTTCTTTCACACAAGTTGTTAACCAGGAAAATGTGTACAGAAAAGTCTACTGGGGACATTTTCTGAGTTGAGGTCCCCTCTTCTCAGATCACTCAAACTTGTGTCAAGTTGACAAAAAGGTCTGTCAATCCAGTGTCATAAGAAAGAGTTAATATGGCTGACAAATATCAGCAGAAAGCCCAACATTGCTCCCTACAGCCACCCTGCTTTCCTACAACATTTAATGACTGCTCCCCAGAAGGAATTCTGTATAGAATCATTGTGGAGGAAGACCGGTGTCCGCACTCAGTCCCTGAGATCTGTGGTTATTGACTGACACTGCTCCTCAGAGTCATCTGATGAAGTGAAGTTGCTTACAGACCACAGTCTAGGAGAATGAAGGTATTCCACAATTTATCACACTCCTTGGAGGATTGCAAGTGCCTTCCTGCCTTCTCACAGCCTCCATGGAGGTCAAGATCTCTGGACAAGGAAGTGCAAATGGAAGAACACTTGCCGAGCTTCTTCTGGTGGGGGAGATTCGGCTGTCACAGAGCTTCTTCTGGTGGGGGAGATTCGGATGTCACACGTCATTGCTGCTGAAGGTTTTCTCTGATTTCACGAATAAACCAAAGTTCAACATCCTTGCGTATTATAGTAGCTTTCCATGTGTGTGAGAATGGTCAAGGTCATAGCTGCCAATGACATGTTGTTCTCCAGAGCTTCCAGTTGCTAATAAGGTTTGCCTTGCAACAAATGTCATTTCATAGTCACAGGTCAAGTTTTGAGGAGAAATTTCTTGATATGACTTTCTGTCTCAAAATATATTTAATTTTTAAATTCAGTTGCAAGGTTATAAGTGTAAGAAAGAAATCATATGAGGAATATTAGTAAAGTTTCTGTCATTCTTCATCGTTTCATTACACCATTTAAAAATGCAGACTTGGGTGCAATGTAAAAAGGGTATAAATTAGAATTTCTAGAATATCTGAATTTAGGTTCCCACTCATTTATCTCTCCAGAAAACCAACCTCATTTCTAAATCCCTCACCTCTTCAATGAGAATGACATTAATGAAGAAGAAATGGAACAGATTAACAGATTGTTTTTGTCTGTGTCTCAAGCTAGGAGAGAACTGAGATCAAATGGTAAAAACTAATTGTTGGAGAAGGGTTGCTTGTTGGTTCCCAGCCAACCAACTAGCACTTGAGAAAACTTAGATGTATGGATGCAGTATCCTGAAGTTCTGGTTTTGCATATCTTGGGTAATTTTAAGAATTATACTTTCCAACTGGGTGGTGCTGGCACACACCTTTAATCCCAGCACTCAGGGAGACAAGGGCAAGTGGATCTCTGTGTGTTCGAGGCTAGCCTGGTCTACAGAGTGAGTTCCAGAACAGCCAGAGATACACAGAGAAACCATGTCTCAAAAAACAAAAGAAAACAAAAACAAACAAACAAAAAGATTTCCTAGCAAGATCTTAGGGATGGAGTTGACACTGATCATATAAAAATACATGTACAGATGATGAGGTGTCTTCTATGACCAAACTTGTTCATGAAAGTGTTCACTGTAGTGAAGCATGCAGATAAACTACCTTTCTAATGTCAGGTGATAAAGACAAGTCAGGTCATGCTAGAGCAGCTTAGAAGGCACAAATGAGGTTTAGATCCTTTCACCTTGTTCCTGGGCCACACTTGATTCTTGAGGCCATCTGGAAAGATCTCCAGGTCTCTCTAAGAATATGGTCATGATTTGAAAAAGGTACTCACTCATCTGGTACCATATTGGATAACAAAAATCCAAGCAAAGTGCTGACTCAGAAGAAGATATTCTGTGACACTCAATACATCATTACTAGGAAAAATTTATTAAGGACCCTAGAGATACATATAAGGATGTCACAGTGGGGAAAGCGGGTCTGCTCAACATATAAATGGGTTTGCTCAACATAGTCCATATAACAGAGTTTACAGACAAAGAGAAGGATGGAGATCTGAAAATGCAAAAATATTGCAACAAAACAGAAGCAGAGTTGAAGGACTGTCTGGCTGGAAAGATGTTCAGGGTTCTTGCTGCAGACAGACAAGGATGAGTAGACTTCACCTTGGTCACCATGGAGGAAGAGAACCCTGATCAGATTTGGAGGGTGATCAGATAGCAATAATGATTTGTGGTGACTTGGCTTATCAGTGTTCTTGAAGGAAATGAGATAGTGAGGACGTGCATAGACATTGTTAGCAGAAACTCAAAACTCTAAATGAGTGGTCCAGGTTTATTAAGCAAGTAATGAATACTTAGGCATTTAAAAGACTTATGGCCATTATACTGGGTTATTCTATATGGCATAATATTATACTGGGTTATTCTATATGGCATAAATATTCATCACTGTTTCTATTACATTTAGAAATGTATTGGTTGAGTTTAGATTTTGTGCAAATTTGGTAGTGTAGGATATAGAGTAGATAGGTATCATACACTTTCCTCCTGATCAAAGGAACCAATAAAATGCCACATTAATTACAGAAACAGAATATGTTTGTGTTCATTTAACAGAAAATTTCATAACTTGATTAAGGAGAATATTTTGACAGTACGTACAGGAGGCTGATTTATTTCCTAATGGTCCCTCTTCCAAATTTGCTAAAGTGGAAATTTCCTCTACCATGGCCATGGTGAGGAAAAACACTCCATGTATGGCAGCAGGCAAAATCCTAAACAGAGAAAATGAAGCAAGGGATACAGAGGGTGAGGACAGGGATGGGTGGATTATTGATTAATTAGTCCGGAGCTTACCAAAAGCAGATGAAATCTTCTCAGAGATCTACTTGGTGATTTCTGCACAACAATGATGGTGTGCCAAGGGACACTGAGATTTATATCTAAAATGTAAATGTTGAAATTTCAGGTGATATATGTGTTACTGAATGAAAATATTGACAGGTGAGGGTGCCTGGCAATGGGTGTCCAACTTAACCTCCAGCAGAGAAATGTGGGATAGTTTCATGAGACCATGCACACTAGGACCTTCATTTCCCTCCTCTTTGGCCTTGAGAAACACTTGCTATATGGAGTTACCCCTCCAACTTTAGGCTTCTCTGAGATCGAGCTCTGTTCCTCTGTAACACTGAAAAGAAGGCATGCCAAAGTTAGTGTTCTCAAAGCATCCCAATGTAGCTATGGATTAAACATGAACTACAAGTGTAGAATATGCTGACAGCATGCTCCATGGTGGCAACCTAATCTTCTTATTCTAAACTACATGCCAGGCTGAAATCCTACACAGATTTTCCAGGAAATTCCTAAAACGTCAATTTTGAGCCTCTGTTGAGATCAAATGGCAGGATGTTGTGCGATGCGCAGCCTAAAGGTTGGTTCTGCAACTTCCTCTCTGAAGGTCCACAAGTTCAACCATGATCCACAGGAAGCAGTCCACATCCACACCTCCAGGACAGGTAAGATCGAATCTTATTAGGAGCCTGGAGGCCCAATCCAGTTACCATCATAGCCAATCAGAAGAAGGGAAATGTTGATGGTAAAGGTTGACTAGACAGAGACTTGGGATTTAAAGCCCGAGTGAGGTGTTGATGGGCCAGATCCTGACACTTCAGCAACTTCTGAAGAGCTTCAGGAGTACACAGAGGAAACAGCGGTCGACACAGGTGAGGACCTGCTTCCACCGAGGCAGAAAAGGAATTGATCTTGGAGTAGAAGCCTTGAGAGACTCCATGGAGAATCGGGCAGATTCCTAGGAATGAGAATATCTTCTCAATTTCAGCAGCCCTGCTATGTGGAGGTAGAGAAGGGCAGGGAAGCCAGAGAGAAAACCAGACCTCTCCTGGGTCCAAGTTTGTCTAGGTTCCAATTCAGTGCAAGTTCGGTCCTGGCCAGAGAGAGCAGATACCATCCACACCAGGATCATTTTAATCTCATTCTCAGCCTACAGAGATTATTTTTTTGAACATCACCACTAGAAAGAAGTTTCTTTTTATGACTGTCAAGTACAGAAGTATAAGGGTGCATGCCTCTAGTCAAGATCTATGGGATCTATAGGAAGCATGACTTTTGAGACCCAGCTGGGCCTGATCCTGAAATCCTGAGAAGCCTTTATCTAGTAGCCCTATTATAAGTGGTGGCTGTGGCTTCCAGAGTCTTTTCCATATGAGCCTTTTCTCACTGAGGTAATGAGTGTGCGGCAAAGTTCCAGTGATGTCTAGACTACTAGTAACTTTGGTCTTCCCCCTATGAAGGAGGGCAGTCTAGGATGTTTTCTTTCACGAGGGAATGTTTCTAACAAGCCCACCTCCTGCTCCGTATTAATATGGGATACGATGCAAAGTGAACCTCAAATTCTTTGGATCCGATACCACACCAGAGAAGTTTTGTATCATTACAAATACTCAGCTAACTGTTGCAAGACCCCAGTTATGGAGGATTAGAATTTTGATGCCCATAGTCATCTTTCTGATCATGTCAATTTGCAGTACACAGGAGTTTCCTTGAATTTCTAGAATTTTCCTCACAGGTTCTGTAATTTTATGTAAAAACCAACTGCCATCCATGGCATCTCTAGGTAAATATTTAGCCATTTCCAAAAATCTTTGAGTCAGTATTTGGGAGAGCAGTTGAAATAATTTTATCTAGCACAAATGGCTTAATTTCTCAAGAGTGTTGGCCTGTTCTCCTATTCATTTTTCTTCTCTCTACAGGTGTTTGAGACATGAGGGCTGCTGTCTTCTTGGCCATCCTGTGCTTGGGACTGGCCTCAGCCGCTCCAACACCAGATTACAGTTTGGATGCTGAGTGGGAGGCGTGGAAGAGGAGCCATGAGAAAACATACAGCCAAGTAGGTCCCATGGACCCCAAAGCAGTGTCCTTGTAGAGCACGTTCATTGCTGTTGGGGGTCCATGGATAGAACAGAGACCGTAGATGCCACCCTACTTGAGGTATCAATGTAGCAGAAGATGAGCACAAGGTGGCCACTGTCTCTGCTCATTGGGTATCAAGAGTGGCTTGCTTCAGTGTCCCAAGATCCTTCCATGACCTTTAGGCATGTGCAGCAGCCAGTCCCCTTGGTCAGGTAGCACAGGGGTGTAATTAGAAATGAATGGTATTCATTCTGTTTATTTCCAGGAGGAAGAAAGACATCGGAGAGCAATATGGGAAGAAAATGTCAAGATGATCAAACTGCTCAGTGAGGAGAATGGCCTGGGGATGAACAACTTCACCGTAGAGATGAATGAATTTGGTGACATGGTGAGTGTGACTCAAACTGTTTCACACTTGTTCTTTTCCTCTTCTCTTGTTTAAATTGAGTCTTTATGTGCTGTTCCCTGAAGACTGGCGAAGAGATGAGGGAAATGATGAAGGGGAGTTCAGTTCTGACTCTAAAGAATGGGAAACCCATCCAGAAACGAGAGCTCACAGTCCCAAAATTTTTGGATTGGAGAGTGGACGGCTATGTCGCCCCTGTGCGGAGACAGGTATGACAACATCACATGACTTCTTTCTCAATTACTGGGATGGAACAGGTTATTGACATGTCTATCTTGTTTGAATGTAGTACAAGATGCTATTCACCAAACACATTCTTGTAACTTGAATGCCAGCCACTGGTACTGTCATTACTATTCTGTTGTTAGTAACAAATGTTTCTTGGTTGTCCCAAAGAATGAGAAATCCCTACCTCATGCCCTAGCAATTATGGGACCCATTCACATATAAATATATACCTATCATTTCCGTGCACTACTTATCCTTAATACTCCATCAATAGTCTAACTACATCTCTCTCCAGACTTAATTTCTTCCATTAATGACATTTATTGCATCAGACATCCAATATATCATGGTGTTATGTGTATCTGTGTGTTTTTGTGTGGCTACTCACTGGGGCATAAGACCCCTTCCAGTGGAGATGGATCCTTCTTGCTTAGGCATCAATTGAATGCCAATAGTTCATTTTTTGATAAAACATTCAATAGCTTAAGTTATTGTTGCAGTTAGTATTTCTTGGTGGATGACAATATTTTTTTCCCACCTCAGCTAGGTTGTGGTGCTTGTTGGGCTTTTACTGTGGCTGCTTCCATAGAAGGACAACTGTTCAAGCAAATAGGCAAAATGATCCCACTGAGCGTCCAGAACCTAATAGACTGCTCTAGACGTTATGGCACTAATGGCTGCCAAGGAGGCAAAGTTTATAGTGCCTTCCAATACGTAAAGAACAACGGAGGTCTGGAGGCTGAAGCAACCTATCCCTATGAAGCAAAGGTAAGTGAGTTTACTGGGTGGTCATTTTGATTCCACTGGGGCAAGCAGAAAATGGCAGAAAAAACCCATTGTTTCCAGAGGTCACATTGAATGTAGAACCTTTTTTTTTTTTACACCATCAGTGCTGCCAAATATTATCCACCATTGCATGGTTGTCTGATTCCATTGTTCAATGTGAGTGTTCTTGATTCTTTGCACATGGAGAATGTGTGCAAACCATTCCACGTATATTACAGATTTCTGTACAATGGAAGTTTCTTATAGATAGGAAGCCCAATGAGGTGTCACTGGCGCCAGGAGAGCTGATTTTCAGTTTCAAATCTCCCAGTAACATTTCCCTTCCTGGAATGATTTATGGTAGTGCAGATGTGGGGCTGGTCCTCTGCAAAGTGCCAAGTGTGTGGTTCTGACTTTTGCTCTCCAGAAGGTAGATGGAAGTAACCAAACCTTTTAACTCTTTACTTTTTAAAGGAAGGACACTGCAGGTACCGTGCTGAACGTTCTGTTGTCAAGATCGCCCGCTTTTTTGTTGTCCCAAGGAATGAAGATGCCCTACTGAATGCTTTAGTAACTCATGGGCCCATTTCTGTTGGAATTGATGCTGAACATGAATCTTTCAAAAAATATACGGGAGGTAAGTATGTGTTTTTCTAGACATTAATGAAGAATGTTTGTGACCCTTTGGGACACTCTGGGTTGACGTCCTAATAATGTATAAAATTTGATGTGAGCATTAGGGTTTGTAAATTTTTCACTTGTCCATGCAATAATCATGTGTGTTGTTACTATGTGACATGATATCTCTATCCATGTGAGCCCTTCATTATTCATCATTATTGTTTAATTTTATTTACTTTATTTTTCTCTACCAGGAATTTTTTTAAGGTGTGGAATGATTGTCTTTTTAGAACTGAATTATAAAGAATGCCTTGCATTAAGTAATTTATGTCTATTTAGGGTTTCCTGAATAGGTTCTATTAGTGAAAACACAAAATACGAAAAAGTCATCTTATATGGGTGTAGAGAAAGACTTTCTGTTATTTTAGTGCAATTATAAAATGCCCCACTTACTATTGTTGACCATGGTCACACTCAGGTTCCTGGAGCCCTTCACTTCCTCAATTTATTTTTCAGGTATGTACCATGAGCCTAAATGCAGGCGTGATTCTCCTAACCATGGTATGCTGTTGGTCGGCTATGGCTTTGAAGGAAAAGAGTCAGAAGGCAGGAAATATTGGCTGCTAAAGAACAGGTATAAATTGCTTAAATTATTTGTAGTTTAGTTATCAAATGAGGTTTATGTTTATAGTTAGAGTTTATGTAGAAGTCATAGAAAGCAGTTACAATTAAGTAAAAAAGGAACATTTTTCTTTTTTTGTTGTTCAAATGTATGTGGTGTGTTGTGTATGTGTGTGTGTGTGTGTGTGTGTGTGTGTAGACTTGATGCTGATATCAGTTGTCTTCCTCAGTTCTTATATATTGAGGAAGAAAGAGTTACTGGTCCTAGAGTTTTCTGTTTTTGGTAGTGTGCTTATCCAATTTGTTCCAGTAATGGATAACTTCTGCAGTTACAGATTGAATGCAAAAACATCCTAGTTTTTTTTTTTAAAGTTACTTTTATTTCTTGTAAGTGTGTGTCTGTATGAGTGAGTGCTGCATGTGAGCAGATGCTTTTGCAGACCAAATGAAGACACCACACTCCCTACAGCTTCCGTTATAGGGGAGTGTGAGCTCACTGACATGGGAGCTGCGTTGGGAGGGAACTTTGGTCCTGTGGAAGAGCTCCAAGTGCTTGTAGGCACTGAAACATATCTTCAGCCTCATTTTGGCTTTAAGGAGAACTCGGGCTCACACCCCAAACCTTACACTTGTGTAACCTGAATTTACTTTCTGATCGTTGTCTTATGGAGCAAATAACATATGATATAGGAACACAGATTTTAGATTCTGGCACTGCTTTTCTAGGGAATTAATATAATCTTTGTGTCATCTATTTTCAATTTCTCATTGTTTTTTATTCTGAGCAACCTGTGGATGGAAGATGCCCTAATTTTCTCTGCTGTGACTTTTACTGTCCTCTGTGAGCTAACTCTTGGTACTCTGGAATTGACTCTCTGCCTTTTCTGATGCTTTCTATTACATTGGCCTCTGGCTCAGTGCTCAAATGTGGAGTTATTGTAATAATCCACTCTGTCATGTCTTTTCTACTAAGTGGAAAATCTGATTTCTTTCAGCCATGGTGAAAATTGGGGCGAGAAAGGCTACATGAAGATTCCCAGAGACCGGGACAACTACTGTGGAATTGCTTCCTATGCCATGTACCCTGTGTTGTGAGCTGCCTGGTGAAGGAGGGGAAGATATTAGGGCAACACATACAGAAGAACCCCATCCTCTTTAAAGTAGGCAACCTCTGCTGTGTGCAGAAGACAGTATAGTCCTTGAAAAGCCAGGGCAGGATGTGAAATCTGGTCTGTTTGCTCTAGTAAGGCATGACTGCTGCTATAACTGATGTTCTGTACTGATTCGTGTCATGAATTCCTGTTGTGACTTGATTTCTAACTGTTCCAATGCACCAAATTATGCATTTAAAAAAATAACATTAAATTCAAATGTAGTGTCTACTCTGGATTTTTGTGAGGTGACATTTTTGTAGTCAAACACAGTACTTGTCTTGAAGACAGAACTGACTGTGGTGCCGGTGTCCTAGGAGAAAGAGTGGGCGGCTCCTCTGTGATGGATGGCTTTTCATCATTGTTTCTGGTTTGCTTGCAGAGTTCTATTTGCACATCGCCAATGCTGGTATGAAAGATTTTATGAAAACTCCTGGATTTGGCATTTTAAGTTGTTATGATTTCCCCCAGTTTCAAATCTTGGCTTCTGTGCAGTATGATGGCACCTTGTACTGCTCTACCATAGTGCTGGGTGTAACGCTCCCTTGTCCAGCATCTCAATCTTGGGCCAGCTGCCCTGTGACTGTGCCAGCGACATCAGGCTGACCATGTCTGCAGTTACAGTAGCACACTTTCATAATGTTCAATGCCTCAGTATGCTGAGTGCTGACAGAGCCATTTCAATACAGGCTTTTGCAGTCATGGTTCTATTCTCGTATTGTCTACAGCTGGTAAGTCTCAAGCTTACCTATCTGATGCATTTAGCTTTGACATAGACATGTATTGTATTGAAATTCTGTTTGTAATCTAACAAATAAAGCATGCCTGAAGATTAGAGTGCGGAGATAAGTCAGATGCTAACCATAGAAGCCAGACAATGCTGGAACACACTTTAAATCCCACTACAATGCTTTTCCTAACTGTAATTCAAACAGAAAACCCTTCCACTCTGGATTTTGTAGAAGGTGTGGCAAAGAGAAGCATTGGGCTAATGCATATAGATCAAGGGACAGGCAAGGTAACCCTTTGGCATCAGGGAACTTCTTGAGGTAACTCTTCCACGCCCTTATGCCAAATTTGGTTCAGTCTCTTCCTGTCCTCATGGAGGAAACTCCTTCTCAGAGTAATTAAAGAAACCAATTATTATTGTGAGAAATCATACTGTTATGACACCCCTGTTATGGTTTGCTTTTGGAGAAATAAGCGATCATATGTGAGGGCCTGGTTATCATGGAAGTCAAAATATTACTAGCAATAATTCCTGCTATGTTGCTCTTTTTTTATATGGGACTTATAAATAAATATCAGTTAGCAGCATTGTTCTGAGAAGTCTATACACACACACCCTGTGATTATGAAAATAATGTCAGGCCTTCTCAAAGTTCAGTGGAAGTCAGAACCAACCTGGGGTCTTGAGGAATCTCAATGGCTAGTTGTAATTTCCTGAGAGTCTGATTCAGGAGGTCTGGGATAGATTTAGAAATGTGTTTCCCTATCCAGTTCCCAAGCATGACATAGCTACTGACTATGATGCTACCTTAATGAACCATTGTGTAGTTAGTTGATCAACTGCCTTACAAGACCAACTTTACACATGAAGGTGTCCCTGCACTTGAATGCAGATGTGGTGAGGAGTATCAGTGAGCAATGCAATGCTTGACAGTCATTTCCTGCATGGCATGTCACAAAGCAGGACTTAGAGATGAAAGTTGAGCTTTAGGTTGTTCAGTCTCATACCTCACCCTATCCAGTTATTTGCTTGACAAACTCAATAGGGAAATTCCTGTCTATCTGATGAAGATGCCTTCTTGTATAGCATAACAGCAGTAAAAGAAATATTTGACAAAATTGTTCTGGGACACAATAAAATATAACTAGGAAAACATCCCTAAGAGTCAGAAATGTACCTGAATGTGTGGATGATGGATGTGGTCCTGCACTGAAAAAGAGGATATAAGCACAGCGTACACTCATGTAAAGGGAATTTTATAGCCAAGGAGTAGAGTGGTACTCTGTAGGTCAGTGAAGCAGAAACAGTGTTCATGAGCAGGGCTCAGCATAGGCAGATGTTCATGAGCCTCGCTTGCAGACAGGTGAGGATAAGAAGACTTAACCTGGTGTGGAGTGGAGGAAGACACATTTGATCAGATATGATGGGTGATCAGATAGCAATGATGATTGTTTTTGAAGACCTGAGTTTTCATGGTTGTTGTTGGAAATGGGAAGACTCAAAGATGTACACATTGTTAGAAGAAGGCTAAAAGTTCTGAATTAAGCAACACAAGTATTACTCAACAGACATGGAATAAATAGGTATTTTAAAGACCTATGGCTTTAATACTGTTACTCATTTTTACTTAAATAGATCCTCAGTCTTTTCCCCATTTTTAGACATTTTTTGACTAAGTTTATATTTCATGAATGTTGGGTAGTGTAGGCTGTAGGGTTGACATGTATCAAATCTGCCACCCTGGATCCGAGGAAGCAAACAAATGCAGCAATCAGTGGGCAAACCAAATATGATGCCTCCAACACCAAATTACAGAATGAATAAAGGAGGAGATTTAACAACAGCTATGGGAGGCCAATTTTTCTTAATATTCCCACCTTTTAATACAACTACAATGGAAATTTCTTTCATTATGCCTATGTTAAGAAAACTACTCAGCCCATAGACATAGACAAATTTCTACACAGAAAAAATGAAATGGTGGGTGCTGAGTTTGGGGAGAAGGGATAGTGAATTATTGTTTAATGAGCCCAGAGTGTCCCCAAAGAAGAGGAAACCCATTAATAGAGCTACTTGGTATAAACAGAGACTCTGCTTTGTTTTCCCAGTCACCCAGAGCCAAATAATCACACTATATTAATTACAACATTGCTTGACCTACTAGCTCAGGCTTCTTGTTAACTAACTTTTACATCTTAAATTAACCCATTTCTATTATTTTGTATTTTACCACGAGGCTCGTGGTTTGTTACCTCTTGCTTCTTGGGCGGCTACATGGTGTCTGCCTGACGGCCTTCTTTTCTTCTCTGTCTCTGCTTGGATTTCCTGCCTTGACATATTCTGCCCTGTCACAGGCCAAAGCAGCTTCTATATTAACCAATGGTAATAAAAAATATTCATAGTATACAGAGGGTAACCACACATTAACTGGCAAATAGTTGTACAACAAAGGGGCATGTATGTGAGGCTGCTTATTTAAAGCAATATGTAAAGTAGTGCATGTGTCATTCAACTCAAACTTGCAGATGACTGCCTGATGCAATCTCCAAATGCAAAAATCATCAGACAGTGTCCTGATATCCAGAGTGCCTTTGCCTTGAAATTCCCTTTCCTGTTTGTGGGTTACCCAGTGAGAGCCAGTTGTGTTCCATGTTGTCATAGAGAAGCAGCATCCCAGGGTCTGTATCTCACAGGACCCTCTGTAGCTGTGGACTAATGAAATACTAAGCTAGAACACACTCATTCTAGTCCATGGAATGCAGAACCTCTCACTCCAGTCTGAAGTAATTATTTGTTCTGGATAGTTTTATGTCTACTAGACACATGCTAGAGTCATCACAGAGGAGGAAGCCTCAATTGAGAAATTGCCTCCGCAATTTACCTACAGATTGAGCTGTAGGTAAGCCTGTAAGGCATTTCCTTAATTGGTGATTTATTTGGGGAATGCCAAGCCCATTATGCATGGGCCCATCTCTGGAGTGTTAATCCTGAGTTCCATAAGGAAGCAGGCCGAGCCAGCCATGATGAGAAAGCCTATAAGCAGCACCCCTCCATGGCTTCTGCATCTGCTCCTGCCTCCAGGTCCATGCTCTGCTTGAGTTCCTGTCCTGACCTCCTCTGATGAACTGTGAGGAGGAAGCACAAGCCGAATAAACCCTTCCTCTTCAAGTTTCTTTGGTCATGGTTTCATCACAGCAATAACAACACTAAGACACTAAGACACCGTGGGACTGACAGCTTTACCAGGAAACCTGTTTTTTTGTTTTTTGGGTTTTTTTTTTTTGAGTCATCCGCATACAAAAAGCATCATGTATCATGTGATCCTCCAAGGAACAAAGGCTGGTTCTCTGCCTTCCTCTGATAAGGTCCACAGGTTCAGTTCCACACAGTCTCCTGAGGCAGCCCACACCCACCCCTCCAGGACAGCTGGGATCAGATCTCAGTACATGTCCCAGAACCTGGAGGCCCAATCCAGTCACCAGCACAGCCAATCAGAAGAAAGGCAAGACTGACTTACTGGTCAGAAACTTTGTATTTAAGGCCAAGTGAATCACAGCAGGTCGAGATCCTGGGACCTGAGCCAAGTCTTAAGAAACTGAGTCTGTGGCAAGCATTGAGGCATCAGAAGTCTTCCTGGTAAGGCCACTCCTCTCTCACCAGACAGAATGGGAAGGGATGGGGAATGAAAGGATCCTTTTGGAGAATTGGGCAGGAATGAAACTATATGTTTAACATCTGCAGCCCTATTCTGTGGAGGTGGAAGTGGGTAGAAAAACAAAAGGGGAAAACAGGCCCCCCATGGGTCAACTTGGCATTGGTTCCCATAAAGTACAAGTCTGGGTCTTTCTACAGAGAGTCATTTAAGCTGGTCCTTCTGCTTCAGGTATCATTTCCTTCTCTTCCTGAATCAACAGAGATCGTCCTCTTGCACGCAGTCCCTGGGGAAAATGCAACATTCTTCACTGACACGTGCAGAAGTATTGGTAGATGGCATGGCTCAACAAGTCTTATAGTGAGTGTGGTTTAAGAAACACATTAAGTCGTGACTTGAATCCTAACAGTGATTATACCTTGTATCCCACCTACAGTGGTTTTCAGTGGCTTTTCCCTGTGATCCTTTCATCACTGAAGTAGTAAGGTATGTAATCACAAAGGTGGAACCAAGGGAATCATATTGATCCTCCTTATATTTTCAAAGGAGAACAGCTCAGAAAAATTTTCATTCAAGAAGGGAGTTTTCATGACAAGCCTATGTAATACTATTAGGTAGGGGTATGATTGTTGTTGGGCCACAACTCTTGGGGTTTCCTTATGGTTAGGATCAAATGCCACATAGGACAAGCTTTGTATCATACAACTCCATGTCCTAAGTCCCCAGTTGTGTAGCTTTTTAATTTTGAGGAGTGTGGACATCTTTCTGAAAATAAAAGCTTGTAGTACATAGGCTGTTTCTACTCCTAGAATTTGGACACACACTTTGCATTTTAGTGGAGCATCTAAATACATTGATAGTACCTTTATCCAAAATATGTAGTTTATTAATTTCCAAAGTCTGTGGATAAATATTTAAAAAAAGTACTTCAAGTAATTATATCCACCACAGATGCCTTTATTTCTCAGGAAGGAGTAAGAGTTATTTTAGAAGTGTTGCTGTCGTCCCAGCTCCATTTCTCCTCCTTGCTCTCCAGGTCCTGAGAGATGACTCTTATTGTCTTGACCATCCTGTGCTTGGGAGTGGCCACAGCTGCTCCCTCATCTGATCACAATTTGGATTCTGAATGGCAGAAGTGGAAGATAAAATATGGAAAGATCTACAGCCTGGTGAGTAATATAAAAACTGTCCAGAGAGAGACCCCACAGAGAATGGTCTGTGTTGTTGGGGTTTATGGGTACGACAGAGGTCAGAGAGACCACCTCAGGAATTGCCCAGAGCCATGCATGAAGAGTGCAAGGGGACCAAGATCTCTGTTCTTAGGTGTGAGGAGAATGGCTTCTGATGCAGTGTCCTGAGATCTGTCTCATGACCTCTAGTCACCGCTGGCAGTGAGTCCCCTTGGTTTGATTAGAAAGAAATGTCATCCATTATGTTTATTTCCAGGAGCAAGAAGGACAGAAGAGAACAGTATGGGAAGAAAATAGAAAATTGGTTCACCAGCACAATATGGAATATAACTAGGGGAAGAAAGGCTTCACCATGGGAATGAACGCCTTTGGTGACATGGTGAGTGTGACATGCATTGCTTCACTTGGTGGTTTTTGTTGGTTTGTTTATTTTGTTCTTTTTTTTCAATTTATTATGTGAAGCCTTATGCTTTTTAATAATTTATGTTCTTTTCCATGAAGACTGGTGAAGAATTCAGGAAAATGATGACTGATATTCCAGTCCAGACTCTTAGAAAGAGGAGAAGAATCCAGCAACGTAGGGTCAGCTATGTCCCTAAATTTGTGGATTGGAGAAGGAAAGGCTATGTGACTCCTGTGAAGACACAGGTATGACAATGTCACGTGCCCGTCTTCCTCAACTACTGGGGAGGCAGATAAAATTGATATCTCTCTGTTCTGAGTGTGGGGTGACACTTTTAATATAATTTTTATTTTTGGAAGGTTTCATGTGTTTGTGTTATGTATATAGATCATATCCATGACCATTATCTCCCTCTACCTAGTGGTCTTCCCCAAATCATCCTCCAGGCTTCATGTCAATGTATTGTTAGTAATAGGAATCAGACAACATTTTGTCCTGTCCATATGTTCATTCATACATGAGCAAACTGCCAGCATTCAGGTCTCCCAGAAAAATGAAAATCCCTCCCTTGGCACCAATTACCTGCTAATACTTCATTCGTTGACACAGTACTCAGCTGTCTGATTTGAAGTTGCTATTTGTTCATTGATGACCGTCTTCTCTTCTCTGCCTAGGGTAGGTGTAATTCTTGTTGGGCTTTCTCTGTGGCTGGTGCCATAGAAGGACAGATGTTCCGGAAAACAGGCAGACTGACCTCACTGAGTCCACAGAACCTTGTGGACTGTTCTAGACATGAAGGCAATCTGGGCTGTTATAAAGGCAACACATACTATGCTCTAGAGTATGTTCAGTATAATGGAGGTCTAGAGGCTGAGGCAACGTATCCATATGAGGCAAAAGTAAGTGGATCTCCTACGCTACTGTCATTCCAGCCAGCTTCAGACAAGGGGCAACTGCAGAATAGTCCAGTGTCTTCAGAACTCACATTGGAAGGTAGAATCGATGTACATCAGCAGTGGTCTCATGAGAGCATCAGTCCTTGCACGGGTTTCTAATGTGATAGTTTCCTTGTAGCTGTTCCTGTGCTATGCACACAGAGAATATGCAAACCACTCCACATTTAGTGGAGATTTCTCCCTGTGGTAATTTCTTGCAGACTTAAAGACCTATGAGATGTCACTGAAGTCATGAGAGTTGATTTTCAGTTCCCAATCTCCCAGTAACATTTTACTTCCTGCGATGATTTATAACAGTCCAGACATGGGGATGCTCAGCTGCAAAGGACAGGGTTGTGGTTCTGATGCATGTTCCCTAGGAGGTAGGTGGAAGAAATTGAGCCTCTTCCCTCTTTACCTTTTAAAGGAAGGACGCTGCAGGTACCGTCCTGAACGTTCTGCTGCTAGAATTACAGACTTTGTGTTTGTCTCAAAGAATGAGGAAGCCTTAATGCACGCTGTAGCAACTGTTGGGCCCATTTCTGTTGGAATTGATGCTGGACATGAATCTTTCAAGTTCTATAGGGGAGGTAAGCAGGCATTTACTGTTTGTCAATCTATGATTCTCAACTCCTTTGGGGGTCAACCCTTTCACAGGGATATCTTGCATACCAGACATTTACATTATGATTCGTAACAGTAGCCAAATTACACTTATGAAGTAGCAACAAAAATAATTTCATGATTGGGGTCATTACCACATGACAAACTATTAAAGGGTCACAGCATTAGGAAGGTTGAGAACCACTGCTCTAGATGATAATGAAGAATGCTCGTGAAACTTCTGCTAGGTGTAGAGCCCAATTTTCTGCACATAACATTTGATGCTCATAATTAGATCACTAGATATCCATGTATATTATGGAATAATATAATGGATATTATGCAATAATCATGTGTGTGGTTTTCATTCAACATACCATTCCCATGCCTGTGAGCACTTTGTAATTTATAGCTATTTTAAGCTTCATTATCAACTTTTTCCACTTGGTATACATTAACATATGAAAAGATTGCCTTTTTAGAAATGAATTATGAAGAATGCCTTGGATTAAGTAACTTATGTTCAGTTATGCTTTCTTGGATTGGTGTGCCACTAGTGAAAACTCAAGATGAGAAGGCATTACATGCATGTAGGAAAGTGTGTATTAGCAAAGCCATGTTCTTCATTTGTACATATTTTTTTTGCATTTGATGAGAACCTGTATCAGGAATCTTGTCAACAGTGGGTCCTAATTTTAATTTTTTTATGTCCATTAGAAAATGTCTTACTTACTGTTTTGGGCCATGGTCACTATTAGGTTCCTGGGGCCTCTCACTCTCATTTTATTTTTCAGGTATTTATTATGAGCCAAACTGTCACAGTGATGTCATCAACCATTCTGTTCTGTTGGTCGGCTATGGCTATGAAGGAAGAGAATCAGATGGCAGGAAATACTGGCTGATAAAGAACAGGTATAAATTGCAAATATTATTTATATTTAGATTTCCAAATGGATTTTCTGTTTGGAGTCTGAATCTGGATAAGAGGTTTTTTTTTAATTTTTTTTGACCAATTGTATGTGTGCATGCAGTATGTCTATTTGCATGTGTTTGTGTACAACCAATGACGGTATCAGTGTTTGCCTCGGCTGTCCTCCTCCAAGGCAGACCTCGCTGATCCTAGAGTTTACCGCTTGGTATAGTTCCTCAGCCAGGCTGCTGTAGGTGTGTCCTCATTTACGGGATTTCAGGCAAGCTGCAGTGACCACCAGGCTTTTAAAAAATTATTATTGTCATTCATGGAAGGGTGTTTGTGTGAGTTTATTCCGCCTGCGAGCAGGTGCCCAGGGAGACCTGCAGAGGACATCAGATTCCCTCAGACTGTAGTTAGAGCAGACTGACTTGGTTGCTGGGAAAGGAACATAGCTACTGTGGAAAAGCCCCTTGCTGTTAGCACAGATCCTTCTCCAGAACCCATACTGGCTTCAGGTGGGATCCTGGACTTGAAGGATACTCATTCCTAGTTTGTAGCCAGCTCTGGACCCTTTGAACTCTCTCTGTGACTGGGACAACCAACTCATAGTATGTGGTCACAACATTCAGATTCAGCCACTGGTTTCCTTGGGTGCTAATAGCATGTTTGTGTCCTTGATTTTTCTAAAAGCGAGCATATTTGTTAGTTCTACCCCACTTTTTCCGTGCTGTGAGTTTCGGTCCTGTGTGAGGTAGCTTTTGGTTTTCAGAAGTTGACATTCTGCATTTTCTGATCGTGGTGTTAAGTCGTCTTCAGGTTCAGTGTTCGCGAGAGTGTTCACTGAAATGAATCCACTGTCCTGTGTTTTTTCTCCTAAATGGGAAACATGGTTCTTTTCAGTCATGGTGAGAAATGGGGCATGGATGGCTACATGAAGATTGCCAGAGACAGGAACAACCACTGTGGAATTGCTACATACGCCATCTACCCCAGAGTGGGAGCTGCCTGACGGTAACAGCGCAGGATTAGACTGGGAGCCCGTAAAAAGGAGGCACATCCCCTTAGCATGACCAATCTCTGCTCCGTGGATACAACGCTTGAGTCACTGAAGAACGCGTCTGTGATGTGTTTACTCCAGGAAGACACAAGGGCTACTGTAACTGAAACTCTGCACTGATTTGTGTTTGGTTCCTGATAAAAACTCGATTTTATCTTTTTAATGACTGTACCAAATAATGTCGTTAAGAAGGTTAAGTTCAAATGTAGTGTCTGTCTTCTTCCAGTTTTTATTGTTATGACTTTTTAAAATTTAATTAATTCTTTTTAATATGTGTTTTAGCTAAAAAAATAATTACATTACCCCCTTTTTTCTTTCCTTCCTCCAACCCCTCCCATGTCTCCTTTCTCTAACTTCTCACATAGTCCCCTCATTTCCTCTCAAATTGATGGTCTGTTTTTCTTTGATAACTTCATATATCTAAAATATATATCATATAATATATTTACTATATTTTAAATATATTATTAAAACATTAAACATATTCTAACATATATTAAAATATCTATATTTTATATATACTAATATAATATATACTTTGCTTTGGAACATTTGTTGTATTGACCATGATACAGACAAGTTTATGAAAGCTATTATAAATAGTAACAAATGTCTGTCATGAAAGGCATGAATTGAGTAACCATAACATGGTACCTGGTGGCATAGTAGAATTCCATCCTTGTGAAACTCCAAGGTTTCCCTCTTCCATTCTTGATGTATTCCTCAATAATGTGAGGGTATGTTACTCCCACGGTATCAGAGATGAAGTAAAAAATTTGTATTTTCTCTGTATTGTATAGTGTTTTGTGGGTTTTTGAGTCAAGTATAAATTGTGGATCTCATGAAGTGTGTTGGGCTACTCACTCAGAAGACCTCAGTAGAACCTCAAGCAGCTAGACCACTGAGTGATGTGATCTCAGAGACTGTTGGGCAAGAAAGATTAAAAAGTAGTAACCACGGAAGATGCAATGAGGAATGCAGTGCCTAAACAGGACGGCCCAGTCATGTGATGTGACTCTTGAAGTGTAGCCCGAGGTGATCGAATATCTCCCAGGAGTAGCTGGAGCACCTAGTGCTTTGGTATTACTATCGAGCTATCCCTTGTTATCTCTGGGGAGGGCAATCAATTCAGTGACAGATTACAGAGGCAGCAACTACTCCTGGGTATCTTGTCCACCTGTTTGTTATATGTTGTTAGGTATTTGTTTAGGTATCCTACAGACTGAGGAGAAGTACCTTCAGATAGAGTAAATACTGTCAGGAGTATCTCAGTTGTGACAGATAGATGATGGGCCAATAGGCACACCTAAGGCAGAATCCTTGATTTGTGACTCTTTGAATTTTGGAGAACCTGTTTGGTCAAACATCCATTCAATCTTGGTGGAATCCCTGAGTTTTTGGTTTCCTTGGGAGGCTGATAAAAAGGTATAACCAGTTCTGCATAACCAGGAATCTAAATTCTATAATATTCTGTAACTACCAAGAAAACTCTCATTTTCTTGAGTGTGTTGAGAAGTTGGAAAACCCAAAGAGATCATTCTTCTTCTGGTTTGAATACTCTGGTTCTTTCTGTTAAAAGCAGTCTGAACTGGGTATTTTTCTTGACATAGTTGTGCTTCTTCCTATGACACACTATAGCCTCCATCAGCTAGGAGACTGAGAAGGGATTATTTTCCTCAGGAAATAACCCCTTTCAGTAGGCCCACATAGGAGAAGGTCATTTTACACTGGATCAGTGTGGTCTCCAGGAGAATCAACTCCATCATGACTTAGGAGAGCAAAATAAGTTGGGGATGTCACAAAAAGTTTTTCAGGAGCACAGACCAGGTGACTTGTCCAGGCCTAAGGATGGGGACTTCAAATGCAAACAGTCACCCACTATCTGAGTGGTACACAGTATAAAACAAGGTATCTTCAAAATCTAAAACCAAGCTCAATGCTAGTCTCTTAGAAGCCTCTTCTCTTCCTGTGATCTTGATTCTGTGTTGGTGTATATTTCCATAACATCTCATAATCTCTAGAGAAAGGTTGTGGATGCCTTCATGTCTTTCTGAATTATGAGGAGCAGGTGAGGATACTGAAGGGCTTGATTTTTAACATTTTATGATCTTCTATGACTTAGTGAAGAAAATATTCTCTCAACCATTCATCTCCAGTCTTTGATCTCCATTCAGGGTTTCCATGGAGATGCTTTTCCTGTTTGGGAAGTCACATCTTATCTCTGCTTCTCCGGGAGCAGGGAGCTCGTCATTGCTTGTGGTGGCCTGAGCAGTTCTCCTTTCTAGAGAAGGCAGGCTCTGCCCTTGCAGTAAAAGCCCATCTTACAAGACAACTCATATATTCTGCTTGCATGCTCAAATGACTAAATATTTCTACCTGTTACACTGGGACAATTCCCCAGCTCATTTTGAATTCACTTATTTCTGTCAAGTAGGGTGGAAATCAGGATTGTTGTAATTTCAATCTTTCCCTCCAGGCAGCTCCTTGACAGTTTCCTGACCACTCTTATTCAGCTGTGAGCACTTTGACCTTCCATAAGGTCTGTCTTGGAAAGACATCCTCACTAGTGCAATAGCGTTATTTACACCATGAGAGTTACTGACCGTCTTCTGATTGGAATTAAGTCTCCTAACAGGGAGCATCTCTTCTGGGGATGAGATGTGGAAGAATTTCTTCTTTTTTGCTCTTAAATTTTTATTATTATTTAAAATTTTTTAATTCTAAATATATTTTGTTTACATTCTTTCCCTCCCCCAAGTCCTTCCAGATTCTCAAGTTCTATCTCAGAAGAACAACAAAAATCCAATACAAAAACAAACCCCCTCAACTAAGAAAACAAAACAAAGCTGTACTCAAAAAGAAGTAAAACAAACAACCCTACCAAACTATAATAAAATAAAAGCAACACACACACACACATACACACACACTATGGAGTCCATTACATGTTGGTCAACTATGACTGAACATGAGGCCTCTCTTGGAGTGGTTTATATATCCAGTGTCATTCTATTATAAAAAAATAAATATTCCTTCTCCCAGCAGCTGAAAAGATAGATCAGTTGCTAACATTTACCCTAGTGGCTAGGGTTTCATTCATTAACTCTGTCATTTTTTAAAAAATATGACAAAATAAAATATAAGATAAAACAAAATTTATCACATCAGGGTCAGACAAAAGCATTAAAAGAAGGAAAAGAACCCAAAATAAGGTACAAGGATCAGAGACCCACTCAATGGTACACTTAGGAGTCCCATAGTATCGCTAAACTGCAAGTCATGAAATACAGAAAGAGGACGTGGTGGGGCCTGTGCTGGCCCTGTGCACGTAACTTTAGTCTCTCTGAGTACGTGTGCGTTTGTTCCTGTTCCTTCAGAAGTTCTTGTTTCCTCTTACACTTCCTCTTCCGTAGCTATGGGGTAAGGGATCTGATGGAGACATTCCTTTAGGGTTGAGTGTTCCACAGTCTCTTACTCTCTGCATAATATCTGGATGTGGGCCTCTATATTTGCCCCCATGTCTTGTAGGAGGAAGCTTCTCTGATGATATATAAACAAAGGTGCTGATCTACAAGTAGAGTAGAATATCATTTGGAGTTGCTTTATAACTACATTTTCTAAAGACCAGTAGTATTTGATTTTACCTATGTCCCGAAACTATCTAGTATATTGGGTTCTCGATTACCCAAGCACTGTTAGGTATGGGTTCCATCTAGTGGGAAGGGCCTTAAGTCAAATCAGTGATTGATTGATTGATTACTTCTACAAGCTTTGTGCCAGGATTTTCCTAGCATACCTTGCTTGCAGTAAATCATATCATAGATGAAGGGTTTGTGTCTGACTTGTGCTTATATTTCTCTTTTAAGAGAGGGTAGTGCTTGCTCCCGTACCCAAGATGCTAAAATGTATAGGAGAAGGAGTTTTGTGCGCCCCACGAGAATCCTCCACGTTCAAGAGTTCTGTGAGTGTTTTCTTCAGCAAAGAGGTCTTAATGTCAGTTTGTGGAGAGCAACTTACAGTCTTGACAACAGTGTGGGTTCCTTGGGGATTCCTGCGAGATCCTTTTGTCAAAAACTCAATCAGATGTAACTTAATTCCAGTACTGGATGCTTCGTTTGGTAATAAGAGATAGCCCGTTGGTACTGGCTCCATTATTTAGGGATTTCATCTAGATTGCCTTCATATATGTAGGTATTCTAGAAAGTTGTATTAAGTTGTGGAAGGGTTTCTTACTGCCTTATTATCTGAGCCAGAAAAATAGAAATTTCCTGAGCGGGGAAATTTTTAAATAACTTTAGGTCAGGATACATGTGTCAGTATTTCTCACTAGGTGGCACCATTTGGTAAGAGAAAGACAAACTTAGCATGTTTTGTAACATTTGTAGATCTTACCATTGAATCTTCGTATTAATTTCATTTGGAAACCCCATAGAAGTCAGGAAATTAGTAACAGGAAGTGTGTGGGGGAGGCTTTAAAGAGAGGGAATATAGAATGCAGTTGTGGAAAACATTAGAGGGAAACAATTTGGAGAGAGAAGGTTCAAATGGTGATTGGAGATTTGAGGGCAAGGGTGAGGATAGAGGGATAAAGGACACTGAAAACCTTTTGAAAATGTCATATGAAAGCAAATGTACTGCAGTAAAACTTCCTAAAATATTGCACACGCATGCCCTGTTTCTGCCTTGAGTCAGAGAGCATGGGTGTATCACGCTAGCACTGACTTGGAAGCATCCTCTTACTGCCTAACTTTCATAGTGCTGGAAAGGGCTATGCACAGCACTGGAGGTGAAAGGTCATTACCACTCTCACCAAGCTGTGAGGCCTCTGAGCTATAATGTAGTGTAATAGTGTCACAAACATTACTGAAGTTATCAACCGACTCATGATTGGATGCAAGTGCTGCTCCACAGGATGAAAGTCACACCTGGAACCGTTGTTGGGCAAAGGCTCTGTGGCTAGGGAAGTCATAGGCCCTAACGAAGGAAGCTGCTATGATTATTCGATCAAGTGGATGTAATATTAAACTGATTCCTGTAAGATCCCTACACCAATGGATTAAACCGTCTCTCAACCCTGTTCAGAGAAACTTCCATTTGCAGTAAATTTTATTAAACAGAGACCCCAAACTCATTAAGGTGCCGAAAATAAAAGATACAGAATTCTCTGAGTGAGATGGTACATCTATGTCACATTCACCTCTGAAGGGTCAGGCAAGGGTCATGGTCAGTTCCCCTCCTAATACCAGGTCTTTTCTCCCAAGATTCCTCTCAATATTGGCGGACACTGCTGCTGAAATCTGAGAGCTTACGCTGCAGCTTTTAGGCTTTATGTTGTCTTTCCTCTCAAAGAAGAATTGTACAGAATTTTAGAATCTCTGAGCATTTCACTTCTTGTTATCAGAACAGCTCTGATTAGAGAATGTCATAATTAATCATCAAATCTTGAAGCATGTTCATCACTCCCAGGAGATACTCAGGTCATGCACAGGTTGAGAAAACCAAAACAAATTGTTTGTTTTTTAGACACTTGAAACTCTAGCTAGCTTCAAATCCACAAGAGGAAATCCAGTGTAGAACTTGGAGGTAACTTGGAGACTTTAATTACCACATGCAAAGTTGCAACAAAGATGAAGTTTCCTCTCCCTCCTTTAATGTCCAGGTCATATGTCCACTTTTTACTAGAATTTCTTTTTAGACAGTTAGGAGTCTCCTTTACACACACACACCCAAATCCCAAAACAATAAGCATAATTAGCCTAGTGGCTGCATGAAGATTCTCATGGATAACTTCTAGAAGAACTACGGGAGTCCATTTCAACACAGGAATAGTGTGTGTCCTTCAGATAGAAAACTCCATGCCATCTGTCATGGTTTGGATGAATATGTCCGTAAATTTGGGGCATTTAAATACTTGGTCCTCAGCTGTTGGATGTTGGGGAGAATAAGGAATTTGGACCATACTGGAGGACGTCTATTTCTGGAGTTGCTGTAAGTTTTCCAAAGACTAAGTTTGGGTGGGCTATCTCTGCTTATGGCTCATGATTTGATATGAGGTCTCAGCTTTGCTCCAGCACCATGAACTCTAACATTCTGGAACTATGAGTCCCAAACAAACTCTTCCTTAAGTTGCCTTTATCATGGGATATTTTCACAGAAACAAAAATAACTAATACACCACCATAGATTGCAGTGGTTTTACACCCCAGCCAAGACCTAGGTAAAGACCTAGTCCCCTGGAACTATTCAGAGTGCGCTAAAGGAAGCACCTTTTTATTTTTGTTTTTCTATACATTAAGTATTACTACAATCCTTACATTGGCTATCAGATTTTTAGGTTTTTTAAATTTAATTACTATGGACAGAGTCAGAAAAGATAATCATATTGACATACCCTCATTTATATGAATTTAAATGCTATGACTACAGACTGACGAGGGAGACAAAGCACATCCAGTACAACTCCATTTTGCTAGAGGGTAATCCAGTATTTGTTGTTTAGTCATAAATCACCTTGGTTTATTGTTTCACAGTCTCCCCCTTCACCTTTCTCTATTTCCTGGTGAGAGCTCATCCATAAACATCTCCAGAGAACTGTTCAATTTTCTATCGAGTATTTTATTTGGTTTTATTGTATGATTGAGGTTTCTGAATTTTATTTTTATTTGATATCCAACTGCTTTGAGATTTTAGAGTGAAATACTGGTAGGAGAAACATAAGACTGGATAAAAGCTGAGTTTATTACTGCAGGCCCACTGAGTGGAGACTTAAGTTTAATATGGAAGCTCACACAATCAAAAAAGCTGTCAATTTTTTTGTATGGTTGATTGAAAAATTTGTGCAAAGATGGCCTACTGAAAAGGAGTTGGAGATGCCTGATGTCCCTTGGTTTAGTGTTGATGATGTTTAAGGCTCAGGGAAATTGCAACGCTAGAGTGGATTTGCTGTGTAAAATCTAATTTCCTCATAGGAAGGCCCAAAAGACATGTCCTTTCTGAGTCTTATAAGATGCAAATTGGTGAGAGGGGCACTGGCGCTGAAGAGCTGTGTTGCCACCCTTTCCCTTGTGCCAGACTGGAGACACTGCTGCTCAGTGGATGAACTGAATGCAACGGGTTTATTGGGCCCCAGTGTATCAGGGGTGAGGTGACAGCGCTAGATCAGAAATGCAAGGTGACTGTAGTTATCACAGTGGGCAGCCTAGAAAAGGCAACGTGTAATTGCATGACTTGTAATGGTCAGCATAGGCAAAATGAATTTTATGAATGATGACTTCTATGGATCTTTTGTACTGACTAATCAATCATGGTGTTTCCAGGAATGAAATATATAAGGAAACTATTGCATTTTTTGTTTGATCTATATAAATGAAAAAAATCTCAAATAAATGAAAGACTCAGTTAGAACATGGCAAAAGGAATTTTGACCCATGAATCAATTTCAGTCCTGAGCAGTTTGCAGATACAGAACCCTTTGAATGAAGGGAAGAACAGATTTCCCTGAGAAAGGACCTTGATAAAATACCTGACAGTTTTATTTTTAAACTTTTCTAGTCCCTTTCCAGAGGGAACTATTGCCTTTTACAGGGGTGACTCTACACTGAGGGAAAGGAAACTATCAGACTTTCTAGGGTCTATGGAATAATGGTTCTGAATTGACCCTGATTCCAAGAGACCCCAAGAAACATTGTGGTCCTCTAGTTAATGTTGGGGCTATGGAGATCAGGAGATCAATGGAGCTATGTTTAAAGTCTGACTCACAGTAGGACCAGTGAGTTCCCTATTCATCCTGTGGTTATTTCCTTAGCAGCAAAATGTATAATGATGATAGATATACATAGAACTTGGCAAAATTCTCACATTGGTTCCCAGATCTGTGGAGTGAAGTTTATTGTAGTTGGAAAGGCTAAGTGGAAGCTGTCTTCATGGCCTCAATCAGGGAAAGTAGTGAATCAGAAACAGTATAGATCCCTGGAGGAACTGGAGAAAGTAGTAGGAGTTGAAAGATGGAGGGGCAGTGGGTCTCCACCTCCCTTTAACTCTCCTGTCTGGCCAGTGCAGAAGACAGATGGATACTGGAGAAAGACATTTGACTGTCAGTCCTGTAGTGACTCCATTTGTAGTTGCTGTGCTGGATGTGGTCTTCTTAATTGATCAGATTAGCACATCTCCTGGTACTAGGTACACGGTATGCAGCTATTGGTGGAGAAAATGCCCATGTTCTCATTTCTGTTCCATAAGGAACACTGAAAGCTATTTCTTTCACTTGGCAACTCCAAAAGTATACTGTTGGTTTTACCTCTAGGGTATATTAATCCTCCAGCACTGTGTTATAGCTTAGTTTGAAGGGATCTTATTTATCTCTGTCTTCCTCATAATATCATGCTGGTCCTCTATATTAATGACATGGTGTTGATTGGACCAAATGAACAGAAGTTAGCACCCATTTTGGACTTGCTGATAACACATATGTGCAAGGCAGGATGGAAAATAAATCCAAACAAAATACAAGGACCTTTTACCTCAGTTAAATTCTTGGGAGTCCAGTGGTGTAGGACATGCAGAGATATTCATTTTAAGGCTTGGGAAAATTGGGAAGCTAGAGTTGACAGGCTGTATAAACCTAATCTTCCCTGGTGGGCAAGCCTAGAAGATGGACCCTTTACTAGTACTATGAGATGAATAGTGGTTGAAGAGAACACTGGAGAATTTTGTTCTCATTCTTTTCCTTATGCCAAACATTAGGAGTGGTGCTTCTCAGCTGAATGAATTAAATATGATGAATTTTATTAGGCCCTAGAGTAGCAGGGGCCTGGTAGAAGCATTGAGTTCCCAAAGACAGTTTGAACATAGTTATTTTTTATTTTCTTGTTTTGTTTCTTTTTTCATTTGACTTTTTTCATATATGTGGTGGTTTGAATACAAATGATCCCCAGAGACTCAAGTGTTTGAATGCTTGGCCCATAGAGAGTAGCACTGTTAAGATTGGAGTAGATGTGTCCTTGTTGGTTGAAGTGTATCACTGGCGGGGGGAGGTTTGAGGTCTCCCATGCTTAAGTTACACCCAGGGGCGTACACGGTCTCCTGCTGTAGAACTCTCAGCTCCTCTAGCACCATGTCTTTCTGCACACTGCCATGCTTCCCGCCATGATGATAATGGACTAAACCTTTGAAACTGTAAGCCAGGCCCAGTTAAATGCTTTCCTTTATAAGAATTGCCATGGCCATGGTGTCACTTCACAGCAATAGAAACCCAAAGACAATACAATATACTTTGAATATGTCTTTCCCATTTCCCAACTCCTCCAGATATTCTGCACCTCCCTATGCACCCAATTTCATATTTCTCTCTTAAAAATAAAAATAAAACAAAATCCCAAATCCAAAACAAATAATCAATAAGGGGAAAAAGTCAAGAGAATATACAATATCTATTTCTTCAGAATGGAAAAATTTTCTTCTATGATTTTGTTAAAAATATTATATATGTAATATATATACATATATAAAAATATTACCTGTGCCTTTGACCTAAGTTTCTTCTCCTTCCTCTGTACCTATCATTTTTAGGTTATGCATTTTCATAGTGTCCCAAATTTAGTGGATGTTTTATGCCTGGATTGTAAAATTTCTTTATTTTCTTTCACTGAGCAATCCATTTCTTCTACTTTATCTTCAAGACCTAAAATTCTTTCTTCTGTGCCTTGTAGTCTGTTAGTGAGGGTTACTAGTGAGGGTTTTGCTTGATACCCTGAGATTTTTATTTCTATTTTTGAGTTTTCCCAGTGAATCTATTTCTTTGTTAAGTTCTATTTTCATGTTTTCACTTGTTTTTATTATTTCATTCGTTGTGTTATTATGGTCTTCATTACGACATTTATCTATCCATATCATCTTTATGGTCCTTGAACTAATTTATAATTGCTATTTTGAAGTCCTTGTCTTCTCCTTTACCTAAATTGTTTTTTTAGGGTATATTATAATAGTGTTACTGGCTTCTGGAGGAGGCATGTTGTCTCAGCTCTCCATGTTTATGGTTTTTGTTTGTTTGCTGGAATCTACATATGTTTAGCTATGATGTTTGAAGTATTTCATAGTATAAGTACCCTATCATCTCTTTTTTGGGTGGGTATGCCATTCTTTGTTTGCTGTTACTCACTTGGTGTCCTAGCCAAGTTTGGGACTTCTGAGTCCCAACCTATTGTGGCCACTGGGGGTCCTGGGTAGGAACTGGTTTGATGACAGGCTGAGGTGTGTCAGAAAGGAATGAAGGCAGGCTAGAAGGAAAGATCATTCTTCCAGAACATAGGAGACACCCTGGCTGGTTCTACTCTTGTTCTATAGTCCAGGATCATTTGCGTGCTATGCCCAGCACTAGATGGCAAACACAAAATAAACTCAATAGTATTTTTGGAGAGTTTATCTTATATTGATTTTTGGGCACTTTTAACCTTAGTGGTCTTTTGCTTATATATTATTGTTTCTGATTTTGTGTTTTTATGGTGTGTGTATGTGTGTGTGTGTGTGTGTGTGAATGTGTGTGTGTGTGTGTGTGTGTGTGGTTTCTTGTGTCTTTTATTTTTCTATTGGTTTGTTTTTCCTTGTTTAAAATTTTTCTTTTATTGAAAATAGATTTTTTAATCATACGGTATAACCTTATCTCGGCTTCCCTTCTTTCTACTCATCCCAGTTCCTCCCCATCTTCCTTTCATTGCAGATACAGTCTCTATCTATTTGCAGGCAAATGGATAGATCTAGAAAACATCATATTGAGTGAGGTAACCCAGACCCAGAAAGACAAATATCATATGTGCTCACTCATAAGTGGTTTTTAGACATAAAGCAAAGAAAAGCAGCATACAAACCACAATCCCAGGGAACCTAGACAACAATGAGGACCCTAAGAGAGACATACATTGTTGGAGGAAAGGCTGCTTGTGGTTCCAGGCTGATCAGCCTCGAAATAATCACACAGAAATTGTATTACTTAAATCACTGTTTGGCCCATTAGCTCTAAGTACTTATTGGCTAACTCTTACATTTTAATTCAACCCATCTCCATTAAACTATACATCACCATGAGGTTGTGGCCTACCAGCAAAGATTCAGCATGTCTGTCTCCAGCATCATGTCTGTCTCCAGCATCAGCTCCATGGCTTCTTCCTGACTCTGCCTCCTTTCTCTCAGCATTCAGTTAAGTTTTCCCCACCTACTTATGTTCTGCCCTGTCAATAGGCCAAGGCCGTTACTTTATTAACCAATGGTATTCACAACATACAGAGAGGACTCTCACATCACCTCCCCATTTCTGTTTAAATAAATAAGAAATCTTCTAAATTTAACATAGAAAAATACATATAAGAAAACAGATATCAGGCAAGAATCACAGTTACAATATTTATATCTATTTCTACCTATTCTTCAACTCCATCAAAGACTCCAGAAGGATATAATATTACCTAAGTAAATTGTAAGTACATTGTAAGCAACTTCCAAAACTCTAGATTTGACAGAGACATCTCGCTGCCTGGACAGTTACCCAAAGTTTTCTGTACTATTGGTGCATCAATCTTCAGCCTCCTGGCCCATAGTATCCAGCAGACTTTTCCATGAAGCAAGAAATTTCAAAGACAGTATCACCTATATTGGCAGTTTGTCAGTCACTTTCTTCTGTGTCCTGCAGAATGTCTAGCAGAGTTTTTCATGAAGCAGGAACACCAAAAGACCATCTCAACTTTAGGCAAGGTCAGAAGTCATTTCTTTGTGGGTCCTTTATGTCCAGTTCACCCAACATACCATCAATTAGTCCAGGCAAGAGCAGTTCCTTGCCCAAATGGCTAACAAACTCTGTGAGGAGCCTCTGCAATGCTCATCTTGCTTGTGAAATAGATTGGTGCTGCCAGGAGCAGATGTGTCTCACTGTCATGAAAAGTCCTAAGTTATTAAACATTTTAAATGCCAAATTCTGAAGGCCTCTGAAAAATTTGAAGAATACCTATCTAACTGAAATATATCTCTATATATCTAGAAACCCTAACTAACTTGACTACAAGTTTGACTATTATAGATGACTATCTATTAACATGTATTTCTTAATTATACATTACATTTTTAAATGAGTTGGACAAACAACATTCCTTAATCAAGATCAGAAATACATATACACAGTATAGCAAAATTGGCTTTAAATTTGTATGAATAAACCAAGATCCATACCAATGCAAATCTCTATAGCATATTGTTTAAATGTAAACAAACATTTATAAACAATCATTTAGGGAATTTGGGTGTAGTTCTCTTCAATCTGCTTCCTGTTTCTTGTTGAGCAAACTAACTTTTGGGGGTGTTCACAGTGACCTTTTGGGAGGTCTTTGTCCATCAAACCACATTAGTCTGTAATGAATCCACATGTTCTCATCCTCTGTGGAAACAAAAGAAGAACCTCTTTTCTACAGCAAAATATCTTTAGACCTCTGAAATCAAGATACCTTTAAAATATATATGTTGGTTTAGCTTAACAGCCTGTACAATGAAATGTCTCTTTGTACTTAGCTCCTTTACAGTCAAAAAATTTAAAGAAAACACAATAATATACATAATCAGGACTCTCCTTGTATATTCCATCTTTATGTGGCTTATTTTTCTTACTCTATTTTAATCTATGACTGTCTGTACTCCGTCTTTTAAAGACTTTGTTTTATTTATTTATTTTATAACTTCCTTTTACAACCCTCTATATCCTTTTTCTTCTCTCTCCCAAGGCTATGTACATTTATTCAATACTGTGACCCATTTAGCCGTCTTTTCCATCTGAATTTGTCTTTATTGTGTATCTGTAATTATTTTCTGATCAGAAGCATTTCTTAAAATGCTAAACAGCTTGGTCTCAGTGGCCCTGAGTGCTGGCTCCACCTCTCTCAGAGTCCACCCAAGAAAATGCCACTACCAAACCATGCTTAAGTGTCTGGGATTCCTTTTTAAGCTTTCTCAGGTTTTACATGGATTTAGCCCCCCATGTTGGCATGCCAATTTGTTGAAGGAAAGGCTGCTTGTTGGTTCCTGGCTACTCAGCCCCGAAATGATCACACAGGAACTGTAATAATTAAATCACTGCTTGGCCCATTAGCTCTAGCTTCTTATTGGCTAACTCTTATATCTTAATTTAACCCATCTCCATTAATCTTTGCATCACCATGAGGTTGTGGCCTACCAGCAAAGATTCAGCATGTCTGTCTCCAGCATCAGCTCCATGGCTTCTTCCTGACTCTGCCTCCTTTCTTCCAACATTCAGTTTAGTTTTCCCCACCTACCTAAGTTCTGTCCTATCAACAGGCCAAGGCAGTTACTTTATTAACCAATGGTATTCACAGCATACAGAAGGGAATCTCACATCACCTTCCCATTTCTGTTTAAATAAGAAATGTTCTAACTTTAACATAGTAAAAATACATATAATCCCACATCACCTGTCTACATGGGAAGTAGAAAAAGACAAGATCTCCTGAGTAAATTGGGAGCATGGGGACCATGGGAGAGGTTTGAAGGGGAGGAGAGAGAAAGTCAGGGAGCAGAGAAAAATTTTCATAGGATTTTTTTTCCTCCTGTCCCATATCAGATGGCTCCTGACATGAGACAGCAACTCTGAATTTTTCTTTTAACAACATGCTTGGATTTAGAGAAGGATAACCATTGTCCAACCCTAAAACCAGCTTTGATTTTTTAAGTGAGTTTATATTTATACTGGGTATTAGATATTTATATAAATGTACAGAGAATGTACATATGAAATTTTACCCTGCAGATGACCTGTCCTCATAAGTCATTTTCCTCTTTGTTTGGTGATCTTTTTTGGGTAGTATCTTTTCATCTTTAGGCATCCAAATGTCCAGGATCTCTTGACTTTCTGAAGATGTGTATTTCCCTGCAAAAACAAAAACAGAACCCTGCCCCAACCCTTATGAAATTTCCTTAACACCTGTATGATTGTCACCTCTGTGGGTGAGCTGTCATTTCTCTGTCTCAAGAGGTTTCTCCTTTTCAAATCAAATCTTTATTAACAAAATTGATCTTAAATTTCTATCAATCAATCAAGATCCATACCAATGCAAAGTATCCATCTCTATAGCATATCCCCTTTTAAATGTAAACAAACATTTTTAAACGATATTTGGGAATTTGGGTGTAGTTCTCTCCAAACTGCTGTCTGCTTTTTGTTGAGTGAAGCATTTCTAGGGTTCATAGAGATTTCTCAGGGGATCTTGTTCTATCAAACCACATTAGCCTAGAAGAAATTCACAGGTTCCCATTTTCTGAGGAAACAAAAGCAGAACCTCTTTTTCAAAACAACATATTCTTAGACCCATATTTTAAAGTCAAGATACCTTTGAAGTATATATGTTGGTTTAGCTTAGCAGTGTGTACAATGAAGTGGCTCTCTGTACTTAGCTCATTCACAGTCAGAAAATTCAAAGAAAACGCAATAATATACATAATCCAGATTCTCTGTGTATTTTCCATCTTCACATGGCTTGTTTCTCTTACTCTATTACATTTTCTACAAGTTTAATAATTATTTTATTATCTTTACTCCTTTAACCTATGACTGTCTGTGTTCTGTCTCTTTAAAGATTTTGTTTTACCCTTTTCTATATACTTTTTCTTCTCTCTCTCTCTCAAGCCTATGTATATTTATCCAATGCTGTGACTCATTTAGAGGTCTTTTCCATCTGAATTTGTTGTTATTGGATATCTGTAATAATTTTCTGACCTGGAGGCTTTTAAAATTCTAAGCAGCTTGGTTGCAGCTACCCTGGATACTGGCTCCAACTCTCTCTGCTTTTCAATATGGTGGAGGCAGTTCACAGCCAGCTCTGGGGCTGCCAGGTGGGAGCCATCCTCACCACCTCAACTCAGCTCTGGGTTTGTAAAGTCTGAATCTCCCTACCAGTGTTCCATTCTAATGCCCTCATTGATGATTTCAAAGTATGAAATTTGTCCAGTAATAATAATGTCTCATCCTTGGACATAATTTTGATGGCATGCATATTGCCTTTCTGGAGAGATACCTTATCTGTTAACCTATCCTAACTTTTCAAAAGATTCCAACTGTTAAATTCAACAGCACAAATTCTTTCAGATAATGTCTCAGCACCCTTCAACATTGATTGGATTTTGCCTACTAAATTAATGTTAACCTTTTCAATAGTATTAAGTTTTTCAACTATCTGTTCATTATTAGTCTGTAAAGACTGTATCATTTCTAAAAGTGCCTCATTCTTGGCTCTGTTATCAAACCATTTTCTTAATGATATGATGTGGAAAGCAAAACTAACTCTCAATATCAAATAAATGGAAAATCACATAAGTCCATAGTATAAGCAAAAAGATTATCAAATTCCTGAATGGTAATATTGTCTGCCATCGTATACTTTCAAATTTATTAATTTACTTACCACCATTAGATTTCAGTAAATTGTTGTAGGTGTAATAATCCTTATTGACCAGCAGGTGTCGCTTTGTAGCCATGTGGCAGGGAGACGCAACCAGTGGCAATGCAGGACTGTTCATGCTGCTTTGGTTCCTCAAATGGGTGTCTGGTTAAAAACTGACAAATATGCTTTGCTTGACATTTTAGAGCGATTAAATCAATTCCATACACGGAGCAAGGAGCCCAAAGCTCACAATCAGGGAACACAAACCAGAAGCTGTGCAAGTTGCTGCACAGCAGGGAAAGCGGCAGGCGGGGGGGGGGGGGGGGGGGGGGGGGGGGGGGAGGGAGGAGGGAAAATTGCCAAGTCACCACATGGTAGCTCCACTGTGGCAGGGTTTGGCAAAAAAGCCACTTAGTGGTGAAATCAAGCCAGGTGGGTGGGGGTGGGAGACCGTCTGGGTCACGGACCTTTTGGGCCTGTTTTAGCCTATCCCTGTATTTGTGTAGTAGATAATCATGTTGGACTCCAGATGAAGATGGAAGTTACAAAATAATCCCACATCAGCTCAGAATTGAGTATAAAAAGGGTTATTTACTTAGGGATAGACTCACAGATCACAGTCCTCCGCACTTACAGGGATAAGGAACCAAATCCAGAAGCTGGGAGAAAGAGAGAGAGAGAGACAGAGAGAGAGAGAGAGAGAGAGAGACAGAGAGAGAGAGACAGAGAGAGAGAGACAGAGAGAGAGAGAGAGAGAGAGAATATGCACATGTTTTACATTGTCATTTACAGTATAAGCGGCCATGCCCATGTCGGCTGGTATCTTAAAGGCTACTGGCTAAAGGAATTCCTATGGCCCTTTATTATTTATTTTTACATATGTAGTATTATATTTTGCTGAGATATTAATGAGTTAATAGTTTTCATCTTGAAGTAAATAACTAAATGTTTTTGTCACATATGCAAGATTATGCCTCCACTGATATCTGGTTGCACAGAAATTCCGCTAATTCTAAATACACTCTATTTTTATTCTGCACAATTCTCCTTTGTCCATTTCTGTAATATGTGTCTTGCCTCATGAATCTGTATATTCAAATGCATGCTCATAGAAAATTAGTTCTGAAGTCTTATTATGATCAGTAGAGAACAAGATGACAATATTTATAATGAGAGATGCAGGTCTGTATGCGCTATTATATGGTTGACCCAGAAGGCAGTCATCCTGTTTGTGAGAATCTTACAGTCATGGAAATAAAAAAAAATTGTTAGAAATTATTTCTGAAGCATTGCTTTATTTTTTTCAGAAAGGACTTGTAGATGCAAAACACTTAAATACTCTGTCTTGTTCTGAGCTGTTTACACACACTCCTCTTCTCATTTTACAGCTCCTTGACAGTGGTTCTAAAATGTCAGTGGAGCCAGAACCATCCTAGGGTCTTGAGCAAACTCCAACATCTAGATATAATTCCCCAAGGATATGATTCAGTAGGTGTGAGATACACTTCAGAAATGTGTTTTCATAGCAATTCTGAGTGATGATGTCACTACTGAAAGAATCATTGTGTAGATGATAACCTGCCTCATATGACTAAGCTTGCACATGAAGGTGTTCACAGTAGTGAAGCTTGTAGGTAGAGGGGCTGCCAGAAATCTTATGTGAGACAATAGCTTCAATACATGATGTTCCTGCAATCATTAGAAATGGAAGCTGGGCCACAGATCCATCATCTCACACCTGACCCAACCTTCATGATTTACTTGACAAACTCAGGGAGCTCATAGCTCCAAGAGAAGCAGACTGGGATTCTTGAGGCCATCTAGGATTAAAGTCTAAGTCTCTGAAACAACGTTATGTCTGTTTCATGAAGGTCTCTGCTCCCTTAGTGGAACACTGGAAGAATATCAAAGTAAACTACTCTATAAGAGAAAGTTATTCTGAGAAACTTACTAAATTGTAACCAGGAAGACCTATGGAGCAACCCTGACATACATACAGGGATGACACACTCTTGTACTGACGCAAGGTCTTAGATGTAAGGAGATTTTGTTGCCAAAGATAACATTAGTACTCCATAAATGCTTAATATTATGGAGAAACAGAAACATTGGGGTTGAAGGGATTGTGACTAATCAGATGTACAGGAACTTGCTGTAGATAGGTAAAGTTGAACAAACTTCACCTGGGGCGTAATTGGGAAGAATTCTGGTCAGATATGAAGAGTGCTCAGAGAGAAATACTGATGATCTGTGCTCCCCTGTTTTATAAAAACTGCTTTTAGAAAAGAGATGATACATGAATGTAGATAGTGTTAGCAGAAACTTGAAACTTTGATTTGAGTAGGGCCATGTCTTACTTAGTATATTTTGAGAATAATAAATGTTTCAATAATTTATGGACATAATGATATATTACTCTCTCTCTCAAACATCCCTCACTTTGGGCAGAGGAGGAAATATGATGAGGGATACCTAATGCTAAAAGCCCTCTGAAAAGCAGTATGAGAACCAACTACTATAGAAGTGTCTGAAAATAAATACATTTATTGAAAGAATTTAAAAGAAATAAACATATAATGAGGGATACAATATTGCAAATAGACTTTATAGGTATGAAAATAAATCCCTGGTGCTAAGAATGTAGTGCATCTTTTAAAATACAACCCAAGGCAGACCTTATCCTAAGGAGCAGCTGTGGACACAAATTGAATATCACGTTTTGCGGTGGTTGTTTTCCTTTTCTTTTTTAAGAGATAAAAGAACATGAAGTTGGATGGGCATGGTGAAGGGCATCTGGGAGAAGTTGGACGTGGGAAAGAAAATGATAAAAATATAAAACCAAACACAACTGGCAATAAATCAATAAAATGATTCTTATGGATATTCTGCTATACTTGTAGATCAGAGCCTAGCATAAACATCACTGGAGAGGCTTCATCTAGAAACTGATAGAAGCAGATGCAGAGACCTACAGCCAACCATTAGGAAGAGCTAGAGGAGTTCCATGGAATAGTGCGAGGAAGGATTGTAGAAACCAAAAGGGTCAAGAACACCAGGAGAAGTCTACTCACACAATCAACTAACCAGGGCTCATAGGGGCTCACAGAGGCTGAAGTGACAACCAGGAACCTATATAGGTCTGACCTAGATCCTCTGCATATGTGTCATGGTTGTATATCTGGGTGTTCTTGTGGGGTTCCTAACAATAGGAGGAGTCTTTGAGTCTTTTGCCTGCACCTGATACCCTTTTCTTTCCACTGGATTGCCTCGTCCAGCCTTGACATGAGGGAGGAGCCTAGTCTTACTGTAACTTTTTATGCTGTGTTCACTTTACATCCCTGGGAGGCCTGCCCTTCTCAGACAGGAAACAGAGGAGGAGCAGATCTGGGAGAGAGTACATCCCTGGGAGGCCTGCCCTTCTCAGACAGGAAACAGAGGAGGAGTACATCTGGGGGAGAGGGGAGATGAGGGGGGAGTAATTAGGAGAAGAGGAGGGTGGAGAAACTGTGATCAGGATGCAATGTAAGGGAGAAGATTAAAATTAATTAAGTAAATAAATAAAAAGAATGAATTAAAATAAATCAAACGGACAAAAGCTAAACATAGCATAGAGGACTCGGGGTGATGAGTAAGAGCTGATGTTTCTATTTGATGTTTTTCAAATTCCCTAAAATAGTCTGATGTGTTCCTCCAAAATATTCTTCTCTGTATCTGCTACATTTAGCAACTTATTGATTGGTCTTGGATTTTATGCACATTAGGAAGAGAGGGGTATAGAGTCCATACATATTATATATTTCTTCCCTGATCTGAGGATGCCAACTAATGCAATAATAAATGGATAAATCAAATAACATAAAACTCTGTGCCATATGATATAATACAACCTAGGAAAATGTGATAGTCATTATTTTGAGATATTTTACCTCTTGTTTGTTCCATATTCTAATACTGGTGAAAAGATACTTACATTCCATCAGGACTCTTATAAGGAAAAAGATTCAACCCAAACCACTGGCCAAATAGCTACCCAGACAGAAAGGGTGTGTATTAAGGTAGGGGAAGGACAGTACAATATTATTATTTAGTGTTCAGAGCTATCTTTACAATAAGTCCTAAGTAACTCCCAGGGCTTGTTGCAAAACGGTGTGGCTGCCTCTAAGACAACCAGAATGTGTCCTGAAAACTGATAAATACAGGGACTTCCAGTTGATGCCTGTGTTGCCATAATCAAGAGTAAAAGATAAGATGGTGCCTCTAGGTGGTGGCTCAGTTTAGTTTCCAAAAAGAAAGGCAGTGTTTCAAGAGACCCCTCACAGCAGGCCATTGACTTTGCCACTTAGTGTTCAGCCTTACACATGACTTTCTTCTTTGGGAGTCACTATCTCCTAAAGATTCTAGTGAGATGCAGCTGGGTTCTACCCTGACAGAGGGAAACAGGGTATCCCAGGGTCTGTGTTCTCATAAGATTGAACCATCCAGAGGTTGGAGCAGCCATAACTGTGAACTATCCACAAAATAGACTATAACGACTAACTCTAAGCCAAGGATGGTAACCATCCTTCCATTCTAAAGTGCTAGTATAAAATACAGCACAGCTTTGCCAGCAAATATAATCATCAAGAAAAATACCAGGTATAATATGATGCAAAGTCTTTAGTATGGCTGGCTAATATTCTCTGACAAGGTCAGCAAAATCAGGTTTTCAAAATCCACAGAGGAAGCCCAAACTCATCCCTGAGGGAGAATCAGAGATTATATCTCAGAAAGAGCCTGAAGTCTGAGTTCCTGGAGGCTTTAACCAGTCATCAACAAAACCAATCAAAAAGAGGTCATGATTGAGGGGCAGGGCCAACTGTCTAGATATTTGGGATTTAAAGCCCGAGAGGGGTGTTGCTGAACCAGGTCCTGGGACTTCAGCAACCCTTGAAGAGTTGAGTCTGTGGAGTGAGCTGAGGCAGTGGCAGTCCCCACAGGTGAGTCCCTGACTCTTCCGAGGCAGAATCCTAAAGTCTTGGAGCGGCCTGTGAGAGACTCTATGGGGAATCAGGAAGATCCCCAAGGAAGAGTACATATTCTAAGGCTCAGCATACATGCTATGAGTAGGTGGAGGGGAGGGCGGAGGGAAGGCAGAGAAGGATCATCCAGTGTTCTTTCCCCTAGCTCCAGGTTTGCAGAGTATCCACTAAGTACAAGTCTGAGTGTTTCCACAGAGAGTGACAGCAGGTGCCATGCACACTGGTAACCATCAAATGTCATGTCCTGGAAAATATAGATGGTCTCTTGCATATAGCCCCTGGGTGTATCTGTTTTCAGTGCGTGTGCAGATGAGGTAGTAGTAGAGTGAGAGGTGGCAGGTCCCTATGCAGGCTCCACGGGGATGGTTGCTTTAGAGACCCAGAAAGTCCTGAACATAAGAGGTTTTCTATTGTACTCTACATTCACACTTGGATCTAGCTTCCTTGCTTTTCTCCTTCTCCTCCTCTTCCTTCTTCTTCTCTGCTTCTCTTTCTCTCTCCTTCTCTCTATCTCTCTCCTTGTTTTTTTCCCCAGGGTTTCTTCGTGTAGCCCTGGCTATTCTGGAACTCCTTCTGTAGATCAGACTGGCCTTGAACTCACAGACATTAGACTGCCTCTGTCTCTGGAGTCCCAAGATTAAAGACATGCACCACCACCAACTGGTTCTTATGATTTTCCATGTGACACCATTTTTATTGAGGTAGTGAGTGGGGCATATGATTGCATGGTCCCAAGTGTGGGATGGAAGGAATAGTATCTGAGATTCTTCCTTCATTCCTTATAGAAGACATTTCACAAAGTTTTCATTCAAGTAGGGAAGATGCAAGACAAGTCTGATAATTGCTGTATGTAAGAAAGGGATATAAACATCATGTGGCCTGAACTTAGGGATCACATTGAAATTAGAATCCAATATCGTATAATAGAAGTTTTGTAGTGTGGTATAACTGCAAATAGTCTCTGAGTAGTTGGTAGGGCTTGTAAGAAGATGTACCATTTCAGCTAACCAAGTTGGTAATCATCTTGAGCAGTTGGTACCCAAAACTGACCTTAAAGTAGCACTGTCAGCATCATGACATCATATCAACCAGGTGGAGTCATTATGTGGGACCCATTTTTTTTCTGGAAACTTTAAAGATTACTGCCGGAAAATTTATTGTTCATTGTGGAAAACATTATTCATATAGACATATATTCAATGAAAGGTACAATAGAGACAACAATAGGTATCGACAGCAGATGTAGCTCAAAATGGAGTATAATAAAGGTCTTTTTATTTAGGGGTAGACTCACAGATCAGCTGTCCTCTGCACGAGCGTGGAACAGGACCTGAATTCAGCAGCCAAGGGGCTGCACACATTTCTACATCTGTATATATAGTACAGATGGCCATGCCCGGAGTGAACCAGTATCTTAAAGGCTAATTAACTGAAGGCATTCCCACAGCAAAGTTTTGCTTGGTAGAAATCATGATACCTAAATACATTGTTCTCTCTAGCTTCTGTTCCTCACTATGTATGGAGATCTCTTTGAAATAATAAGATGCATTGCTAGAATTCTGAGCATATGCTCTTCATTTTGTCATTGGATCTAATAAACATCAGCAGCTGAAGACATTTTATAAATGTTTGTGTAGTGAGATCTTAATATCTCTCCCCTCTCTAGGTGCTATAGTCATGATGTCCATACTCTTCCTGGTCATCCTGTGCTTGGGAGTGTCCTCAGGTATTCCAACACTTGATCCCACATTGGATGCTGAATGGCAAATGTGGAAGATGGAATATGAAAAATCATACAGCCTGGTTAGTAACCTAAAAACTCTTCAGAAGAACTTCAGAGCGCATTGCAATTGCTGTTGCAACTGTCCAGGCAAATTAGAAGTTACAGATTCCCCCCCACCACTGAGAGATTACATTATCATGATCATTGTGAACACAGGGTGGCCAGATTCCCCTTTGCTCGGTATATGGAGGGTGTGTGGCTCTAGTGTACGAGAACAGCTCTCCTGGGTCTCTAATTATCAGCAGCAGCAAGTCCACAAGATCTGCTCATGCAGTTTAGTTAGAAAGAACTGTCATCCATTATGTTCTTATCCAGGAGGAAGAAACACCGAGGAGAGCAGTATGGGAAAAAAACTTGAAATTTATTAAACATCACAATGGGGAAAATGCCCTGGGGAAGAATGACTTCACCATGAAAATGAACGCCTTTGGTGACATGGTGAGTGTGACGTGCATTGCTGCACACTGTGTTCTCTTGAGTGCTTTACATGGAGTCTTTTCTTTTATAACTCTTTATGTACTTTCCCTGGAAGACTGATGAAGAATTCAAGAACATGTTGATTAAATTCCCAGTTCAAACTCACAACAAGGGGAAGAGCATCTGGAAACGTGATGTTGGTGATGTGGCTTTCCCCAAATTTGTGGACTGGCGAAAGAAAGGCTATGTGACTCCTGTGAGAAAGCAGGTATGACCATGTCATGTACCCGTCTTCTTAAAGCAAGTTGAAGAGAAAAAGGACATGGTGTTTTATACACATTGTGTGTAGAGAGATGTGCAATACATTTTTAAATAATATCTTTTCTTCTTTGAATGCTTCATACACTTTTACAAGTATATTAATCCTAGAAAACGATCACACCCTCTCTCTTTTAAACTCAATCACTCTTTCTGTAGAATTCGTGCCCTTCTATTGTCACTAAAAACCCACGAAACCAATTTGTCTTGTTCAAATGTTCAAATGTGGCATGACCGAGGCATGAACAGACTTCCAGGAGTCATGTCCTTTAGGGGATCGATTATCCCTACCCAGTTGTCTATCAACCACTTTTCAATAATTTTCACAAAGTAGACATTTGTCTGAGTTCTCTCTGTGATTGGTATTTGTTTGTGGATGACAATCTTTCCTTCCCTACTCAGGGCAACTGCAGTTCTTGTTGGGCATTTTCTGCGATTGGTGCTATAGAAGCTCAGGTAATCTGGAAAATAGGCAAGCTCACCCCCCTGAGTGTGCAGAACCTGGTGGACTGTTCCAAACCTCAAGGCAATAATGGCTGTCTTTCGGGTGATACATACAATGCCTTCCAGTATGTTTTGCACAACGGAGGTCTGGAGGCTGAAGCAACCTATCCATATGAAGGAAAAGTAAGTGGACCTTCTATGTTGTCATTTTATCTCACTTTGGAGTGTGGGACAATTGTAGAGAAAATCCACTGTCTTCAGAGCTCAAATTATTTGGTAGAATCTCTCTGTTCAACATCAGTTCTGTCATTAGAGTATCTACATTTGCATAGCTCCCTGGTGAAATGATTTCAGTGCGACTCTCTTTGCTTCTGTGCACAGAAGAATATTCAAGATATTGTACATATTTTACAGATTTCCCCACCATTAAAATATCTTATGGATAGTGAGAGCAAGTGGTTGTTATTGAAGACATGCAAACTAGTTTTCAGCTCTAAATCTCACAGTAGTATTTCACTTCCTGGGGTCAGGACTGGAGTGTGCTCAGCTGCAAACTGCAGAGTGTTACGGTTTTGGCTCTTGTTCCCAAGAAGGTGTCTGGAAGTAACTGACTCTCTTACCTCTTTATCTTTTAAAGGAAGGACCATGCAGGTATAATCCAAAGAATTCTATTGCTGATATCACAGGATTCGTGTCCCTCCCAGAAAGTGAGGATATCCTAATGGCTGCTGTAGCAACTATTGGGCCCATCTCTGTTGGAATTGATGCTTCTCATAATTCATTCAGGTTCTATGAGAAAGGTATACATATTTTCTTCTAGATAAGAAAAACATTATGACATCCCTATGCCACAACGTGTTCATAGATTGGTATTTATGTATAAATGTGATGTGAATAGTTGGTTCTCTAGGATTTTATTTCTCTCTGTATAATAGTCTTGAGTGCAGTTTTTCACCTGATGTGACCACCACATGCAAGTTAATATGCTATAATTAACAACATTTATTGGTTACGTAATTTTTCAACTCTCCTCCATTTCATGGAAGTTTTAGATATTTATAGAAATTGATTGTTTGAAATTAAAATAAAACAGATCTTCTTGAATTAAGTAATTTATCTTGTATGAATTTAGTGTGGCACAAGATTCAACTAATAAAAAATGTAAGATTCCAAGGAACCATCTCATATGCAAGTAGACAAGTGTTTATCAGCAATTTCATGCTGTTTAGGATTGTTCCCTTTGCTGTGAAACTCTCCTTATATTCCTATTCTTGGTAATAATTAATCCAGCTCTTTTTACATCACTTCAGAGAACTTTGAAAATGTCTCTGACTGTTGGTGGTAGGACTCACTGTCCGGTGTTCTGTGCACCTCACTTCAGTTTCCATTTTATTTCTCAGGTATTTATCACGAGCCAAATTGCAGCAGTAGTTCTACAAGTCATGGAGTTCTGGTGGTTGGCTATGGATTTAAGGGAAATGAAACGGATGGTAAAAAATACTGGACGATCAAGAACAGGTATACATTGCCAAAAAAATGTATATTTGAAATTTCAGGGGCTTGAGGAATAGTTCAGTGGCTAAAAGCACTGGCCCCCTTTCCACTTGGTTCATAAAGGAATTGCACACTGCAGTCAGCAGCTGGAATCGTAGCATAAAACTTTATCCCATTTAAGTTGAACAAATGTCTGTTCTTGTCTTCCCATGGACATTCATGAGGTTTGTGTACATGTGAATGTTTGCATATCTGTGGATACCTGTGTATGCAAGTGCACATGTGTAGAGGTCTGATGTTAACATCAGATTTTTCTCAATTTATGCAGCTTCTATATCAATTTATGTAGCAGTGTGTCTCACTGATCTATGAGTTCACTGTCTAGTCTGGCTAGCCAGCTTGGTCTAAGTATGTCCTGTCATGTATTTCCTGGGAATTTGAGTTACAGGTACAATAAAATGTTGATCTCACTTCAATGTGGCTCTTAGCGTTTACCTCCAGTCCTTGGCCTCTGAACAGTTTTACATGATGAACGACCTACTCACAATGTGTGATCATAATATTCCCCTTCTGTCACTGGTTTCTTGTGGGTCAATGCCATGTCTGTGCCATAGCTTTTCTAAAATCTGACACATTTCTTAATTTTGAACCATATATGGGTAGACAATCATTCTGCCTATTCTCTACTGTGGTGTTTACAGTCCTGATTTTGTTGCCTCTTGGTGCTCAGGAGTAGACCCTCTACCTTTTCTGATCCTTCTGTTAGGTTTGTCTCTGGTCAATATATACGTAATGTATAATGTGTATATGTTATATAATAAATATAACATGCAATGATTTTTCCACTAAACGAAAAACATGATTTTTTTTCAGCTGGGGTACAGAATGGGGCAAGAGGGGCTACATGAAAATTGCCAAAGACCAGAACAATCACTGTGGAATTGCTTCCTATGCCCACTATCCCACTGCGTGAGCTGCCTGATGACATCACAGGAAGCAGTTGGCAGGAGACAGCATTTACAGATGAGTGCTATTTGCTTCTTGGTGATCACCCTTTGATGGGTATTTTCAAGAACTGTTTCCCTGAAAAACTTCATTGTTATATGAATTTTGGGACCTTTCAACTGTTTGGCATTATGGTCACTGTTGCTCTAACCAATGTATGTTTATGACTCCTGTAGAAACTTAGTATTAGTTTTAAAGATTGTGCAAATAAAAATCATTTAAATAGTAAAAAAATTCAAATATAATTTCTGGGTTCTTTCTCTTTTTTTCAGTGACTTTTTATGATCAAACTTGCAATTCGTTATGAGCATTCTGGTGTTCATAGGATTATGTGTGTGGATCTACTGTGAGGGATGGTAGTCAACCAGTGGTTGTGGTTTGCTTATAGAGTTCTAGTTATCCTCCAGAATCCCTCTCCTGAAAAGCTATATGATAATTTTTGGAATTGATATTTTTAGCTAACACAAATTCACCCAATCCCAATTCTTGGCCCATTTGTGCAGTGCCATTGACCCCATGTGCTCCTCCAATGCACAATGCTGGGCTGTGACTCTACCTTGCCATGACTTCAACCCTGTACTAGCTTCCTCTAGAGCCAAGAAACCATACTACAGCATGCACTGATAAAAGTAACATAGCTGCAGCACAAGATAAGGACCTTAAAATAGACTTTATAAGTATCATAGAATTCTTTACAACATGAATGAAGGAGTCGATGATGACAGAAAGAGTGAAAGGAAATTAACAAAATAATTCAAGGCCTAAGAGCATAAATAGAATCCATAAAGAAAACACAAACTGAGGGAATTCTGGCAATGAAAAATTTAAGAATTCAAACACAAATCTTTGAGTCAAAACTCAACAACAGAGTATAAGAGTTGGAAGAAAGATTTTTAAGGAACCGAAAACAAGATAGAAAAAAAATGAATACCCCAGTAAAGGAAAATGATAAATCAATAAATTTCTAGACAAAAATCATCCAAGGAATGTGTGACATTATGAAAAGACCAAACCTTTGAATAATAAGAATAGAAAAAGGAGAATAAACACAGGTAAAAGACACAGAAAATATATTCAACAAAATCAGAGAGAAAATTTTATAACCTAAAGGAGGCGGTGCCTCTAGAGGTACAATGTACAAGAATTATACAAACCACAACAAAGACAAAATACCCTTAAAAATGACAATCAAAATACTATGTATACAGAATAAATATAAAATATGAAAGACTGCAAGGAGGGAAGACAAGTAACATATGAAGACAGGACTATTAAAATAACCCCTGACTTCTCAATGGAGACTCTAAAAGACAAAAAGCCCAGGGAAGATATTCTACAAACTTGAAGAGACCTCTAATGCCAGCCCAGACTAATACGTCCCAGAAAACATTCAATCATGATAGATGGAGAAAGAAAGGCATTTTATGATAATTTCTAATTTAAGCATTATCTATTTTAAAATACTGTCCTATGGAAGGCACTAGAAGGAAAACTTCAACCTTCAGAGGTTAAAAACACACATGATAAAACAAAGAATAAATAGCCCCAGACTAACAAATAAAAATGGGGGGAATACAAAGATAACAAAACTATAGGAATAAAAAACACTGTTCAATGACAACCCTCCACATTAATGGTATCAATCCCCACCTTAAAAGAAACCAACTAACAGAATGGATGCAAAAATAGAATCTAACCTTCTGCCACATCCAAGAACCACATCAAATATAGATATCACCTCAGAGTAAAAGGATGGAAAAATATATTCCAAGCAAATGGACCCAAGAAGCCAGTTGTTATATCCAGTTAATACCTGACAAAATAGACATCAAGCACAAACTGATCTGAAAAGATAGAGAAGGATACCACACACTCATCAAAGGAAAAGTCCATTTGAATTTTTAGCATTTGTGCACCAAACACCAGGGCAGGAAAGTTCATAAAGAGACTACTACTACTTAAAACGCACATTGATCCTGACACACTGATAGAGGGAGACTGCAATGTCTCACTCTAGACCGTAAGCAGGTAATCCAGAAAAAACTAAGCAGAGAAATGCTAGAACTAAGAGACTACATAAACCAAATGGAGCTAACAGATATTTATAGAACATTTCACCCAAACACAAAAGAATATACCTTCTCTACACATCATGGAACTGTGTCCAATATTGACCACCATATCATTAAAAATAAAGAAAGTCTCAAGAGGTACAGACACCAAAATAAATAAATAAATAAATAAATAACAGCTTCTGTAAGGCAAGGGACACTGTCAATAGAATAAAATGGCAGCCTACAGAATGGGAAAAGATTTTCATCAGCCCCACACCCAATAGAGGACTGGTCTGCAAAATGCTTAAAGAGTTCAAGAAACCAGACATCAAAAAAAAATCAAATAATCCAGTTAAAAATAGGGTACAAACCTAAACAAAGAATTCTCCGCAAAAAAATTTCAAATGGCCAAGAAACAATTAAAGAAATGTTCTGCATCCTTAGCCATCAGGGAATGAAAATCAAAATGACTCTTAGGTGATCAATTTTAGCAGACCTAGAACCTCTAATGAAATAGAAAGAACTAAAAGTCTACCAACCAACACCAGTCTGCCACCAGATGGATTTAGCACAGAATTACACCAGACTTTCAAAGTGAAGTTAATGCCAATATTCCACAACATAGAAACAGAAGGAACACTGCCCAGTTTATCTTATGATATCCCAGTTACCCTGATATCTAAACCCTATGCAGACCCAGCAAAGAAAAAGAATTACAGACCATTTCCCTTATGAACATAAATGCAAAATTTCTCAATACAATACTTGCAAAATAAGAGTAAGAACACATCAAATTATCAACCACACTATTCAAGTGGGCTTCATCCCATACATGCAGGGATGGTCCAAGATACATAAATCAATATGTAGTCTACCCTATAAGCAAATTGAAAGAAAAAAACACATTATCCTCTCATTAGATTCTGAAAATGTCTTTGATAAGCCTCAACATCCCTGCATGATAAAAGTTCTTGGAGAGTTTAGAGATACAAGGGACTTCTTACCTTAGTGTAATAAATGCAGTTTACAGTAAGCCCAAAGCCAACATCAACTTAAATGGAGAGAAACTCATAATAATCCAATTAAAACAAGGGAAAAAGAAAGCATTGTTCACTTCATCCTTGTATGTTTAATATAGTATCTGAAATCTTAGCTAGAAAAGATCTTTTAGCAAAAGATCTGAATGAAATCAAGGAGGTACAAATTTGAAGGTAAGAAGTCACAGTATTTGTATTTAGATGATATGATAATATACATGAATACCTAAGAATTCCACCTGGAAACTCCTACAGTTTGATAAACACTTTCAACACAGGAGCAAGGCACAAAATTAACTCACAAAAATTAGTAGCCTTTACACATAAAAATGACAAATAGACTGTGAAAGAAATCAAGGAAATAAGATTTCACAATATCCTCAAATATATAAAATAACACAGGATAAATGAATTAATAGCAGACAAAGAAAGACCTTGAAGACAAATTTTAGAAATTGCACTGTCAATGAAAAAATGACAAAAGCAAAACCAAAGCCATAAAAAGGAATATTTAGAACTTTGGAGATATTATGAAAAGAAAACACATATGTATCAAATGCATGGAAGGACAAGAGCGCCAGGTGAATGACATCAGATACTCACCAAGAGTCTAGAAGAAAATGTCCCCAATCTTCCCAAACTCAGGAAACCCATAAAGATACAGGAAGTACACAGAACACCAAATAGCACCAGAAAAGGAACTCCACACACCATATTGTGGTGGAAACAATACATGTAAAGAACAACAAAAACAAAAGATATTGAAAGCTACCAGAGAAAAGCCACAAATCACAAATAGTGAAAAAGCCATCAGAATTTCTAGTGACTTCTTAATAACAGCTTTCTAAGACAGAAGGACTTAGAGTAATGTGTTCCAAATTCTATGAGACCATGAATACCAGCCAGCCGGGAATCAGAAAATAAAATATCCGACATATTTGAACTAGAACAAAATTTTTCCATAATACAGGGTAACAGAGTTGTGCCTGCCAAACTAGCTGTAATGGTTAATCTGGTTGACAACTGGACATGTGAAAGGGAACCTCTTTTGAGAAAGAGCTTCCATCAGATTCATCTGTGAGCATTTCTCTTTGGTTCATTTTCATTTCTGGTAACTGACATTGAGGGTCCCAGCACAGTGAGATACCATCCCTACACAGGTGGACCCGGACTGTACAATTAAGGTGACTTAATATGAGCTTTGGAATAGGACACTATTCGTCATTTGGGGATGGCTTCTCCATCAAACTTATGCCTTGAATTCCAACCTAAGTGGTTGACTGTAAACTGTGAAATACACACTTTCATCACCCTTTTATTGTTCATGATATCTGGCATAGTGACAGAAGTCAAAGTAGAACAGAAATTAGTAGCAAGAAAAGGGGGGTGTTGCTATGATAGTGTTGTTTTGGAGGGGAATTGTGGTCACATTTGGAACCCTGTCCTTTAAATGCCAATGGGTTTTCAGGGCTTAATGTGATATTTAGTGTTTTCTATAGATTATGGGGGCAATCTAGAGGTAAGAAATGATGCTGTCCAGTGTTGTTAGTATGCTAGTTTTTATCTGTGTGTGAAGCAATGAGTGAAGAAATGTTTAAATAGTATGAATATTCTATCTAGGAAGAAATATAAATAGCCCTAACATAAGTCTGAGCATTTTGGTTCCATAAGTATAAAGAATATAATTTAAAAACCATTTTGGTTAATTTAGAAAAAATGTTGCATTACTAGAAATAATGTAGTACCAGTGAGATAGAAGTTTGCAGCAAGCAGATCTTGTAAGAGGTAGGCATCCTAAGCAAGCTCCAGACAGGCTACAGGCAGCTCAAATATGCGCCAAGCCCAGGATATATTTACGATATGTTAATGATCTAAATTCAAGAAGAGGGAGAAGAAATTGTGATCGGATGTAATGTCTTAGAGAAGAATAACAAAATTAATTAATTAAAAAAGAATTTATAGGAAGTTGTACTGCAGAGCCAAGTATACAATCATCTTGTGAACGAAGAGTCCTCAAGAGACAGCCAAAATTGCTGGGTTTATGAGGATGGCTTTATCCCAAATCTCAAGATAGAAGCAGAAGAAACAGGTTATATTTTGAATAATGACTGTTGGCAAGAAACACTCATTTTGCTGGTGTGCCAAAAAGACCACAAGGTCAGGAAACATTTTATTTAATTCCAAATTAGTGGGAAAGCCTCGGATCCCAGTCCTGGAGAACATGCGGAATTTAAATTGCTCGTTCATGAATTTGCCTTCTTTCTCCACTTGATAGCTTGTGTTCTTCACATGTACGTCCTTTTTTTCTCAGCTGGATCCTACTCTCACAGAGCTGCACACTCTTCTATCAAGGAACTACTCACTTCTATCTTCACACTGAGGTTTGTTATTTGATTGCCAGACTGGAGAATTTGAGTCAGGTTTACAAAGTCCTGTAACAAAGGAAGGGCCCTTGTTTGTCTCACAAAGGATCAGCCTACAGTGTCAATGGTTTCTCTATGTCTGCATTTAGAGAAGCCGTTAGGGCTCTAAGGCAAAGTGGTAACTAATACTCATAAAGAGGAAGCCCCCCTGAGGTACGAAACTTATCTTGTTGAGAAAGACTTATTAACCAGCTTTTGTACCTGGGTCTTGTCAAGAAGATGGTTTCTCTGTGCTCTGTGTTCATCTGTCAGTATTATTGTCATGGTTACAAATAATAAATGTTGTCAGAGATCTGTCCACATGGATGGCACTGTACTTAGTACTTGACACCTTATAAGGGAGTCATGGACCTCCACAGACCAAGCACCCTTTTAAATTCCTTATATAAATAAGAAACATAGAACCAATCGATATCTATGGGTCTAAGCCTACTCAAACACACTTGTCAGAATAAACTTACCAGTACTCTGGGGAGTAATGAGGTTGTTGTCACAGATATGGACATGCTAAGGTCCCCAGTGCATCAAGCCCATGGAAATGGAAAAGATTTATTTCTTTATGGAATTCTAAATTCTCCAAGACGTATCCTATGGAATCCAGCCTGGAGTTAGATATCTAATTCTCCCAAATTTAGTACCCTGGTGTTGATTCACATGACAAGAACAGTGTAAAATTACTCTGGCAATTTCAGTATTTTGTAAAAAATGATGATTCCATTCAGTTCTCCTTGTTGTATTATCTCATTTAAAAATACAGACAATCTATTTAATGTAGAAATCATATAAAATTGAATTTCAAGAATATTCTGAATTCGAGGTATCAAATATTTAGAGTTTTATCAAAACAACCCATTCATCAACATCTATTACTTTATCAATTATAATAAGAAAACTGAGAAACAAAGTGCCATAGTATTTTCACTTGTGCCTAGCATAGTGGAAACCTTAGAATATCCAGTAGGAATGGAATCTCAGGATAGATGTAGAGAGATCTATGCATCCCATTTCAGCACACTTCTTGGCCTGCAAGATCAGCACCATGGATGTGGGCCTATGCAACTGCAGCATGCTCCACATGACTGAAACATAAGGACATTGTAAACTTCCCAAAGGAGGCCTTACCTCCCCTGAGGAATGAATGGAAGTGGGAAGGGGAAGTGGAGAGGCAGGAGAAGGGAAGGGAGGAGGAACTGGGGTGGGTATGCAAAATGGAAAAAAATTAAATGAAAAAAGAAACCTAGGGAAAGGCAGGGAGAAGACAAAAGTAAAAGGAAAATAATGAGGAAGGAATAAGAGAGGAAATGAGGTACAGTGGGAAGAAAATGTAAGATGAGATCATTTATATGGATAGAAAGAGAGCAGATCAATGATAGATAGATAGATAGACAGATAGGTAGACAGACAGACAGATAGATAGATAGATAGATAGAGAGACAGACAGATAGACAGACATATAGATAGATAGATAGACAGATAGATAGACAGACAGATAGATAGATAGATGGTAGATAGATGATAGGTAGGTAGATAGATAGGTGGATAGATAGATAGATAGACAGACAGACAGTCAGATAGATGACAAATATCTGGTAGTGCCAGATCTGTTCTGAATTAATTTTTTTTACTCATTCTGAGGAAATATAGACTCCAGTAGCAATTGTGGGAAACAGTGTGGTTGCTCCTCAAAGAATTGTCCATATAACCTAACCTGCTACATAAACAACCTAGATAAATGAAAATATGTATTAAGGAAAATTCAAGTGAACAAACATTCTAGAACAACTAATAATAACAGCCTAAAGCTGTGACAAATTATCACTGGTTGAAGAATATATAAGGGAAATGTATTTCATAGACTGAGGATTTTAAGTTACAAGCTGAAGTGTTGATATATGCCATAGTACCAATTATTTTAAATTACTAAGTCAAGCAAAAACTTGCGACATAAAATGAGATACTTTGTCATTTTATTCTTATGTAGGAAGTATAATATTTTACCGAGATATTGGTGAGGTAATAGTTGCTGTCCTGTCAATTCTGAAGTATGACATTGCTGCTGACTGTGAAGCCATGGGAAACAATCATTGTGTAGATGGTAAACTGCCTTATGTGACCAACTTTACACATGAAGATGTCCACAGTAGTGGTTGTTGACGGGACGTGCTGCCCAATAACTGTATAATGTGGGAAAATGACTCCAGTGAATATCATGCCAGCAATCCTTAGAAATAGAAGATGAGCTATAGATTAATCAACCTCAGCTCTGACCCAGAGGAAGGAGGGTATACACTTCAACCTAGCATCACAGGGAAGGTGTTCCTGGGTAGGACTGTGTATCATAGGAACTAAGACCAACTACTGACACAAAGGACTGTATTAGAGTCCAGTTACTGTGAAGAATTAGCCCACACAGTGGGAGAAGATACTTGCTGACTGTATACGCAACAGAGAATTAGTGTTTTGGATATGTTGGATATGCACTGAACTGAAAAATAATAAACAATAAAACAAACTAAGTAGAAAGATGGACTTTTAAACTGGACAGAAAATTCTCAAAAGAAGAAATAGAAATGGCTGGTAGATACTTTAGAAAGTTTTCAAAATCCTTAGCTACCAGGGAAATGCAGACTAAAACCGAGTAAAGATACCATCTCATGATAATCAGAATGGTGATGATCAGGGATCACATGACGGCACATCCTGATGTGGATGTGGGAAGAGGACCCTTACACTCTGCTGCTGATAAAGGCGCAGCTCCATTCAGTGATCTTACCTGGCTCCTCCAGATTTGGAAAGATTTGCCAGTCAGCTTGGGAAGGGTTAATCTTTCCTCATGGGAAAACGAAAGCTAAATATCCAGAGGAAAGGGAAACTAGGAATCCAGACGTCCAGCAGGAATTCAAACAGCACTGACACATCCTGATAACGCTCATTCTCACAAGCATTTAGACGATACCCCAGCACACAATGCAGATGAATATCTTCCCTGGGCACAGTGCAGATGCAGAGAAATGAATGGACTAGACACAGCCAGTGAGAAAAGTGGAAATTCCAGCTACTGTAGAAAGTCAAATGATGACAAATAATGGCCTAAGAACCAATCTCTTTCTGCGTTTGGTTTTATAAATGAAATGATTTGAACTCAGCCACAATTTTTCTTTAACTCTAGTCTGTGTTTGTATACAGGGCTTTGTTAAGAGATATATCAGAAAGGTTTTTCTTCAAGACTTGGTATTTCTACTGAAGGAATGTCAGTTTCACGGAGGAGGTATTTATCATGATTGTATATTACACTATCAACTATTCAGTTTGATCATATACATATAAAATCAATGAGGAAATCTTTATTATGTTGCAAAATCATCTATGTAAAGTTCATAGTATAAAATAAAAATATTAATTATGTGTCATCCTTTGCACAAGGGCCATGCTAATCTTCTCTGTATCGTTATGATTTTAGGATATGTGCTGCCAAAGTTTCACAGAGAATGATTTTATTCCTGTAAAATGACTGCTTCCCAAGCTAATTGAACTTTAAATCTAGAATACTAATCAAATTATAATAAACTTCCTGATATAGTCTGAAACAAAGACAATTAAATTAGTCATATCTAAATTCTACATTTTTCTAAAACAAATATTTATTGCACAGAAAATAAAATTAAAAGCTTATTACAAATACCATATTGAATCACAAATGTCATATGCAGATCCCATAGTTAATGAAAAAATGCACAATAGTTCTTTTAAAAAACATGAATTTTACACAACTTTGTTATTACAGCATCTTTGAATATGTTTGAAACGCAAACAATAATCAACTTGGTGAAATCTAGGACAGATCTTTTACATAACAAAACCTGTAAGAAGTGTTTACAAAATGTGACAAGTGTAGGAATATCTAATGACTTAACTGGGAATGTCTAATGTGCTTTCAGTGCTTGGGAATGTCTAAATAGAAAGTTTGGCAGGAGTATTTTGTTTTGAAATTAAAATGCTAGTAAACATTGTTCAAAACAGTGGTTGAATAAACTGAAATTTAAAAGTTTTCTTAAAATTTAGCCACTTTAATTATAATGTGGTCAGGGTCATGAACAGGGAAAATAGAATATATAAATAGTGAAAGTTGATATGACTATATAAGTTATATACTTCAATATGGAACATAAAGATAATTTTAGAAATATAATTGTTTGAATACCTTACTTTAGTCTTCCTACATTTGAAAACTGATAGATACATCAATCTTATGTTTAGTAACTGATATACCTGCTTGTGTGTTGATAGGAAAATTATTTTATTTTGATACTTAAATAATTCTAATATATTATGATTAAACTGGCCTAGTGTGTGTTTAAGCACATATCTGCATATGTGTGTTAATTTTTTAAATTTCTAGGAGAAAAATGATGTGGGATTCCTCTCTCTATGCTGTGAATATGTTTTATTTTTTATTTGTAAGTTGCTTACAATGCACTACCTGTTTATTTAGGTAATATTATATTCTTCTGGTGTCTTTGATGGATTTAAAGACTAAATAGTTATAGTTACAGTTTTCCTTGGTTATAGTAAAAGACAAATTATATAAAACTTTAGACTCACAAAAATATTATAACTGTAATCCTTGCTTTATACCTGTTTTGTTATATGTAATTTTACTCTGTTAAAGGTAAAAGCTTCCTTTCATTTATATAGGAAACGGGAGATGATGTTGATTCCTCTCTGTATGCCATGCATATGTCTTATTACCATTGGTTAATAAAGAAGCTGTTCAGGTCTATTTCAGTGCAGAATAGAGCCAGGCTGAATCAATAGAAAACAAAATATCAGGCCTAGAATAAAAGTAGAAGATGCAGACCATCAATGAAAAATAATGATTAAAACCAAACCAAAAACACCAAAAAGGAATATGTAGAACTCTGGGAGATCATGAAAAGACATATACTAATTGCAGGCATAGAAGGAAAAGGTAAATCTCAGGTAAATGGTGTAGATCTGACATTCAACAAGACTGGTCGTAGAAGAAATCTTCTCCAAACTCCCCAAGCTAAGAAATGATACACCAAGGAGCACACAGAACACGAAATAGCACCAGAAAATTCCACAAACCACATCATAGTTAAAACATTAAGTATGCAAACTGAGAAAAGATATTGCAAATTACCAGAGAAAAGGCACAAATCACAAAGAAGGACAAACCCAGCAGAATAACAGGTGAGGTCTTAATGGAAAATTTAAAAGACAGGAGGTCTTAGAGAAATGTGCTCCAAGTCCTAAGAGCCCTCAGATACCAATCCAGGCTACCTTACCCAGCAAAAGCATCTCACTGTGCTGAAGGAGAATGAGAAACTTTCCATGTTACAGTGTATCAGAATTAAGTCTGCTAAGTGGATCTGATGGTAAAATCTTGTTTGTCAACTGAACATAAATGGAAGAGAGAACCATATTTGAAATATAACTTCCATAGGATTGGCTTGAGGGCATGTGTTTTGGGCATTTTGTTGACAGCTAATTGATGTAGAGGGACTCAGCCCACTTGAGATTATACCATCCCTACACAGGCCTACCTGGGTTATACAACAATTGTTGAATGTGAGCCTAAAAGTAAATAAATATTTGGCATTTGGGCTTGTTTTCTCCATCAAACTCGTGCTTCGAGTTCTATACCTTGACTTCCCTAAACGATGGAGTAAAAACTGTGAAATAAACCCTATTATCACCCAATTTTCTTTTGGTCATGAGTCTAGCATAGTGACAGAAGCCAAAGCAGAACAGAAATAGGTGACAGGAAAATGGGGAGCTGCCATGATAGTCCCGACTGTGTTGCTTTTGAGCATTGTAGTGGCATTTGGAAGCTTGGGATGTAAGTACCATTCAGTGCTCAGAGCTTAATATGCTGTTCAATGCATTCTGTAGATTATGGGGAAGTCCAGAGGCAGGAAAGGATGTTGTCCATTGTTGCAAGGTTCCTAGATTTTGTGTCTGATAATTTAGAGAATAAATGATGGAGGAGTGTGAGTATCATGTCTATGAAGAAACACACATTCCCCAAACATGTATCTGGACATTATGATTCCATAAGTGTAAGAAACATAACTTAAAAAGCATTTTTTGTTAACTTACAAAACATTATGTTTAAGTAGGAATAATGAAAAGCATGATATACAAATTTGCACCAGGCAGCTCTGGTAAGAACTAGGCCTCAGAAACAAGTTCCAGGCAGGCTACTAGAAAACTCAGCTAGGAGCCTACCCCAGGACTTACCTATGATATGCTAATGACAGAACCCTCAGGTGGCTCTGAAGTGCTAGTGAACCAATCCCAAACTGTGATCTCTGATAGCACAAAACTATTGCATAGTTAAATGATAAGATTACTGAAACTTTGGGAATGGTCTGTAGGATCACACCAATGTGCTCCTGCAACATAACTTCTCTAGCTTTGTGCTTATACCCACATGAAAGAGGACGTAAGAATCTGTGTATTGTCTTGGTCTCAGTGAACTTTGAACTTTCAACATTGTTACTGGGCTCATACAGGCCTGTCTATCAGTCATAGCCATTGACCTAAGCTCACGAGGAGCTCCTGAATCTTCTAGACTTTCATCAGCTGCTTATACCCACATGAAAGAGGACTTCGAAATCTGTTCTTTGTCTTGGTCTTTGAAATTTCAACACTGTTACAGGGCTCACACAGGTCTGTCTGTCAGTCATAGCCACTGCCCTAAGCTCATGAGGAGCTCCTGGACCCCCATCAGTGCCACTGTCCTAGGCTGACACTGAAGGACTTCACAGCAGATGTGGGTCAAGCCTGAAAGCTGCCAAAGCATCCTCAATGGAGAAGATTCCCCAGGAAAACCAATCAGCAGCATTTCTGCACAACAGCTGTTCCCACTTGGTATGATGTCTGCTTAATTTTTATGTTATCATGGTATTATAATGAATGTTTGTGTGAGTAGAGCTTATATATTCACACAAGTCCTTGATTACTTAGTGCCTTAGGGCTCATAGGCTCATTGACTGTGCAAAAAGGTGGGGTCATTTTGGTGTCTGAGCATAATTCTTGATGCCAAGAAAGAGCTTGCTTGCCCTTACAGGTGAAATACATCCTTCTGGCTAGGATTTCAGGGTAGCAGTGATTCATTCATTCAAGAAGTTGAGGTACCCCTAATGTCTGGTCAAATTTTAGAATGTGAAGGATGTTCCTCGTGACTTATTCAAGAACAAATATTATATCGAAGTCACAGCTCTGCTGAGTAATTTTTCTCTGTTTGGTTCTTAATAGGCAAAGGACATTTTAATGAGGAAGGTATAGAAGTGAAAGGGTGTAAGGAAGTCAGCTACATGACAGATAAAGAGAGCATAGGTTCTCCTTAAGTCTATCAGGAGGCCCTTGGGTGGATTGTGACTCAGGAGAGGTGGATTGTTTTGGCCCAAGGCTTCCTTTCCTGTTGACTAGCTCATTCTTGCTGATTGTATCTATCTCTTAGGGCTCAGAAAGTATCTGGCCCAAGGTCCAGAATCATTTGTCACTGAGACACAGAGTGATGCAAGTTCATCTGTACATCTTTCCAAGCTAGAGTTCACTGTAATTGCCAGATGCAATGTCACTCAAGTCTCTGCATGAATTCTGACCATTTTGTGCCCACAGCTAACATATACTGCCAAAGGAAGGATTTAGTGGTATATGTTAGAATTTGAATAATGTACCTATACATTTGGAAGGGATCAAAATAAAGAGATGTCTTTAGCGATCACCAAGCCAATACAAACTACATTGTCAACTCAATCTTCTATGTTTAGCCACATAGATGGTTTGTGTATGATTTATTGTGAATAACTTGTAGTGGTGAAGAGGATCAAGGATTTCTTGTCATTTCGCCATGCTTAGTGACCTCAGTTCTTCATTCTTGGGTGTCTTTAAAAGATATGTGTGTTAATAGAGCTTAACTGGCCTACCCCCATGTTACCAAGTTGTGCCAAGCTAATTCTAGCCTCAAAATTTACACATATACTTTCAAGTCTTCCATCCATTCTGGAGGAGCTACTCCTTCTCTGTGGTATTGGAGTGGGAAACAGTATCTCAGGCGCAGAGGGAGCTGGATTGGCAATTATGCTATTGGTTATTTCCAGGCCCTAAATGCCATGTGAGAAAACTTCAGGATGAAGAATTGAAATTTGTATTAAAGAATTTAGAGCGATTATACTGCAGAGCAAAATACCCAATCATGGCATGAGTGAGAAATCCTTAAGAGACATCCAATATGACAGGATTAGTTCGTGGTCTTTACCCCTAATTTTGAGAAAGAAGCATAGGGAACATAGAGTTTATTTTAAACAGTGTTTGTTAGCAAAGTGTATTCATTTTACCCATGTGGCAAGGAGAAAATTAGGTCAGAAGCCACTTCTTGTTGAATATAGACTAAGAGCAGTATGCCTGTCAAACCAGTTAAGATGGCTAATCTTGGATATCAAATGAACATTCATAGGGAAGGAAACATTTTTAAAAGTAGCTCCCTAGCAGTGATATCAGGACCTGTCCCTGGTACCTAGCTGGTTTGTGGGATCTGTTCCCCATGGCTGTATTACCTCACCCTGCCTTGATACAAGGGGAGGAGCTTGGTCCTGCTTCAACTTGATGTGCCACGCTTTGTTCAAGCTCATGAGAGGCCTGCACCTTTCTGAGTGGAGATAGAGGAGCGGGTCAGAGTGGGGAGAGAAAAGGAGGGGAGAAGTAGAGAGAAACTATGGTCAGTATATAAAATAAATCAAAAATGTTATTTAAATAAAGTAAAATAAAATAAAAAATAACTTCTACCATATTGGCCTGAAGGCATGTGTTTTGGGGCATTTTTCTGATTGCTAACTGGCATAGAGTTGGCCTGGCCACTAGAGGTGAAGCCATCCTACAAAGGTAGACTTGAACTATACAAGAAAGATGGCTGAACTTAAGCCTGGGGACAAGCTAGTACTGGACATTTGGACATGGCTTCCAATTCAGACTCATGTGTCAAGTGCTAAGCCTTGGCCTCCCTCAACAATGGTCTGTAAATTGTAAAACAAACCCTTCCACTCTCAAAGTTTCTTCTCTTCCTAGTGACAGGAGCCAAACTAGAAGAAAACTTGAGAGCAGGAAAATGGGGAGTTGTTAGGATAGGCCTGACTGTGTAGCTTTGCAGGATGGTGGTGGCTTTTGGAAGGTTGGGCTGTAAGGCCCTTGTGTGTTCAGAGTTTCTCATGCTGCTCAGTGAATTCTCTATGTTGTGGAGAAGTATAGACTTAAAAAAGCATGTTGCCCACTGTTATACGTCTCATAGCTTTTGTCTGTTTGTGAAACAATGAGTGAAGGAATCATGAAGGAAAGTTAAGAGTGTGTCTAGGAAGAAACACACATCGCCCTAACACAAGGCTTGGCACTTGTAAGGAACAAGGCTTAAATATATTTAGTTAACTTAGAAACCACTGTGAGTAACTAGAAATAATGCAGTTCATGTAAGATAGAAGTTTGTACCAGGCAGCTCTGGGGAGAACCAGGCCTCATAAGCAAGCTCTAGGCACACGGAGGAGCTCAGATATGAGCCTAGCTGAGGGCATATCTATGTGGTGCTAATGAGGTGTATCTAAGGTGGTCCTGATGTGCTAGAAACCCAGCCTGAAGTATGGAGTTCAAATAGTGCAAAGCTATTGCCAGATAGAAGCATTAAAAACATGGAAGTATGGGAATGGCCTGCAGGATGAGTCCACTGTGCTCCCATGGCGTGAAGATAGCACTGTGGCTGGGCCCACATAGTCCTACCATAGCTCGCAAGGATGTACTGAAACTCAAACAACTGCCCGGCTTACCATGAATGAAGAACTTTAATGGCAGATGGAGATCAGCCTTGCAATCTTCCAAAGTGTTCTCACTGGAGGAGATTAACCAGTGGAACCGTGCAGTAGCATTTCTGCATGACAACTGGTTCCCGCCTGGTAACGCTTATATCATCGTGATAATACTCTGTGCATCTTTTATATTAACATGATATTATAAGGAATGCTGGTGTGAATAAGTTGACTGTATTCAAAAGAGAAATCCTGTGGTGTGGACACCCTAATGGCCTACCACCTACAGCCCATATGTCTGAGCACTCTGCAGTGAAGATGATATAATTTTGGTATTTGAGCATCATCACTGGTGCCAGGAACAGCTGGTTTGCCCTTACAGATGAAATGCCTCCTTGCCTCCAAGGGGTCAGAGCAACGGTGATGCTTCTAAAGCAGTGAGGTGCCCATGGATCCTCGTCAGGGTTTTAGACTGTGAGGATGTTCCTTGTAGCTTATTCATGAGCAATATATCAAGGGCTTAACTCTGTCGAGTATTTTTTCTCTATTTGATTTTTAACAGGCAAAGTACATTTTAATGAAGAAGATAAGGAAGTCAAAGAGTGTAAGGAAGGTAGAGACATGAGGCAGAAAAAGGGTTTAGGTCCCCCTTACGTCTCTTAGGAGGCACTTGGATAGATGTGACTCAGGAGGATTTGACTGTTTTGGCCTAAGGCTTCCTTTCCTGTTGACTAGATCTTTCTTGCTGATTGTGTCTATCTCTAAGGGCCCAGAGAGTACCTGACCCAAGCTCCAGATTCATTGGCTACTGGGACAGAGTGATGGAAGTTGATCTGTAGACCTTTGCAAACTAAGGTTCACTGTAATTTCCTGATGTAAGGTCACTCAGTTGTCTGCTTGCATTCTGATCATTTTGTCCCCACAACTCATACATCCTGCCAAAGGAGGGTCTTAGTGGTATTTTTAGAGTTTGAAGGAAAGGTTACATAATTGAAGGGAGCAAAAAAGAGTGAGTGCTTCTAGAGGTCCGCAAGGAAATTCAGAATACAGTGTGAATTTGCTTTCCTATGTTTAACTGCAGAGATGCTATATGAGGCTTATGAAGGTCTTCTTGTCATTCCTTTCTTCTCAAATTCTACAGTTCATTATTAATGGATGTCTTTCAAAGTAAATGTGTAATAGAATTTAACTGGCTTACCTGATGTTTGAGAGTCATGCAAAGCTGATTCTAGTCTCAGGAAAGATACATATACAAATGAATCTCTTACCAATTCCCTATGAACTCCTCAATTTGATTTCTCAATGACATTGAAGGTGGTAAAGACTGGGGATGTCTCAGGTCAAGAGAGAACAGCGTGAGCTACTTTTATACCCAGTATTTTCAGGATCAATATGCCATTGATATGCCATTGATAAAATCAGAATGAAAAAAAATAATTTACAAGAATTTGTACTGTAGTGTCAAGTACCCACTCAAGGCATGAGTGGGGAAAGAGGGAGGGTGGCAATCAGGGAGGAAAGGAGGACACATGAAAAGAAAAGGTAAGATGATAGAATTATAGATATCAGTGATAGATAAATAGATTTGATATATATATATACACTTATACATACACGTGTCATATATACATACAATAAAAGACTTGATTGGCAGATAGATAAATGATAGATAGATAGATAGATAGATAGATAAACAGATGAGTGTGGTGGATTAGGGCAGACCTGTTATGAATAAAATTTTACTCTTTCTTTGGGGGAATGTTGACTACAATACCAATGATGAAAACCAAAGTGAATGGTCCTCAAAGAACTGCTCATATGTCTGGCCCTGCTGTGTAGACAGCATAGACAATTGACAGTGTTTATTAAGAAAATTCAGGTGCACAAATATTTTAGAACCTTTACTCATAGCAGCCAAATGTTGTGACAACTTACCATCATTCTAAGAATATGTAAGTGAAATGTATAGCTATATAGTGAAAATTTCACTATAAAAGTAGAGGATTGACATATGCCACATTGTGAATAATTTTAAATTATTAAGTCAGTTGAAAAATAATGACCTAAAATGAGATACTTTATGAATTTATTTTTGTGTAGGCATAAGTATAATATTTTATTGAGTTATTAATGATATAATAGTTTTCATCTCAAAGTGAACATTTCGATTTTTATGCCATATATGCTAGGCTTATTGTATATACACCTCTGTTGATGGTATCTGGTTGTACACTATTTCTATTAATTATAAAGACATCTCATGCTTGTTCTGCACAATTCCTTGTACATTTCCAAAATCTATATATAAACTTATGGATTTGTATGTTCTAAATACAAAGCTTTAAGAAAATCACTCTTGGAGTCTTGTTCAGTGGATGACAAAATAAAGACATTTGTAGTGAGAGATGCAGGTACACATGCACTATCATGATGTTGCTCCAGGAGGAAGTCATCCACATTTGTGAGGCCCTGGCAGTCATGGGAATCAGAGCATGGATAAAATTTATTCCTGCCATGTAGCTGTCGTTCAGAGAGGATTATAGATTAGTAACACCGAAGTGCCCTGTCTTGTGCTAAGAAATTTATACTCGGTCCTTCTCTCATTTCTCAACAACTCCACAAAGTGATTCCCAAACTATCATGATGCTCACAACTACCTTAGGGACTTGAGCTAACTCCAATGCCTAGATGTAATTCCCCAGGGATCTAATTTTGTAGATGTGGAGTTTAATTTAAAAAAATTTTCCTAGCAGTTCTGAAGGATGACAAACTGTGCTATCAACCATGACCTCACAGAAAAGAATCATTGTGTAGATGATAAGCTGCCTTACATGGCTAACTTTACATATGTAGGTATTAAAAGCAGTGGGGGTTATAGGTAGAGGGTGCTGACACCTAACTTTCTAATGTGGGGACATAACTTCAATGTATGTCATGTTCACAAGCATTAAAGATTAAAGCTGAATAAGAAATACGTCTACCATCCTCATTCCTGAACCTTGCTTCATGATTTGCTTGACAAACTCAACTCTGTAAGTTCAGAGTTCCAAGCATACAAACTGTGATTCTGAAGGACACCTGAGATGAGAATCTAAATCTCTAGAACTTTGTCATGTCCCCTTCATAAGGGTGCCTGCTCCCTGGAGATACATTGGAATAACATCAACGTAAACTTCTTAGAGGAGAAAAATAATCTTTGACACTCACGCAATACAGAATATATTTAAGAATGACACACTCCTGAACTGAGGCAGAGGTCTTAGCATTGCAATAACCCAAGTAAGGAGATTTTGTTGCCAAGGAGAATATTGGTACTCAAAAGAAGAAAATGATTATGAAGAAAGAAAATACTAGGCATGAAGGGATTCTGACTAAGTAGAAGCACAGAAACTTGCTGCAGACAGGGGAAGCTGAGCAGCGTCAGAGGGCACCTGGTAGAAAATGATCTCGATCAGATATGGTGGTTGTTCAGATGGAAATAAAGACTGTTCTTGCTCCTCTGATTTCTCAGAATTGCTGCTTTACATAGGGTGATACAAGGATTTGGACAGCAGTCATAGACACCTTGACCTCTGAATCAAGCCATGTCAGGTTTTATTTACAGATTCAGAGAGCAGAGATTTCAATCACTTATGAACATAATGAGGAGATAGCACACCAACGAGACATCATATGTTACCAATTAAAACCTAGTTCTAAGAATGAGTTTCATCATTTTGAATCATGATGTGGTATGTACTTAGGTATATGTGTTACTTTTATTGGATGATGAATAAAGCTGTTTTAACCTATGGTCAATCAAAAAATAGCTAGGCAGGAAGTTCAAACAAAGATACAGGGAGAGTGTAAGTGAACTTGAGGAGATCCTGTGTAGCCTCTGAAGGAGAAAGATGCCAAATCGTTATCAGTATGCTGCAGCACGTGGCAATACAGAGGTTAATAGAAATTGGTTAATTCATGGTGTACGAGCTGACAAGGAATATGCTTGATCCATTAGCCAAACAGTGTTGTACTTAATACAGTTTCTGTGTGATTATTTAGGTCTGGGCCATCATGAAATGAAAGTGCCGTCTCCATTTACATAATCATATGGCCTGTCTTAGTCAGTGTTCTACCATTACAGAGAGACAACATGACTGTGGAAACACCTGTAAAGGAAGATATTTAATTGGGTCTCACTTACAGTTTCAGGGGCATAGCCCATTGTTATCATGGCATGGAGCACAGCAGTATAAAGGCAGGCACACATGGTACTAGATAAGTAAGTGAGAGTTTTACATTTGGATCTGCAAGCAGTACAAACAGACAGTGATACTTGACTTGGCATGTACTTTTGAAACCTCAAAACCAACTCCGAGTGATGTATTTCCTCCATCAAAGCTATACCTTCTAATGCCTTCAGATAGCTTCATTCACTGGTGAACAAACGTTCAAATCTGTGAGCTTGTGGGAGAGATATTCTCTTCCAATCACCACATTCCCCTCCCTGGAACCATGGGCTTATAGCCACATCAGAATGCAGAAATGCATTCAATCCAAATTTAAAATATTCTGTAGTTTATAACAGTCTCAACACTCTTTAAAAGTTCAATATTCAATAATCCAATGAAAAAAATGGAGTACAGACCTAAACAGAGAACTCTCAACAGAGGAATCTAAAATGGCTGAAAGATACTTAAGGAAAAGTTTAACATCCTTAGTCACCAGAGAAATGCAAATCAAAACAACTCTGAGATTCCATCTTATAGCTGTAAGAATGGCTAAGATCAAAAACACTGATGACAACTTATGCTGGGGACATTGTGATGTAAAGGGAACACTCCTACATTGCTGGTGGGAATGAAAGCTGGTACAGCCCCTTTGGATGTCAGTGTGGCGATTTCTCAGAAAATTGGGAAACAACCTTCCTCAAGACCCAGTAATACCACTTTTGGGTATATATCCAAAGGATGCTCAATCTTGCCAAAATGACATGTGTTAAACTATGTTCATAGCAGCATTGATTGTCATAGCCAGAACCTGGAAACAACTTAAATGTCCCTCTACCAAAGAATGAATAAGTAAAATGAGGTACATTTACACAATCTTGAATTTTGCAGGCAAATGGATAGAGCTAGAAAACATCATTTTGAGTGAGGTAACCCAGACCCAGAAAGACAATTATCACATGTACTCACTCATAAGTAGTTTTTAAGCATAAAGCAAAGAAAACCAGTCCACAAATCACAATCCCAGAGAACCTAGACAACAATGAGGACACTAAGAGAGACATACATAGATCTAATCTACATGGGTAGTAAAAAAGACAAGATCTTCTGAGGAAATTTGGAGTATGGGGATCTTGGGAGAGGGTTGAAGGGGAGGGGAGGCAGGGAGGGGAGCAGCGAAAAATGTAGAGCTCAGTAAAAATCAATTTAAAAAAGTACAATGTTCAAAGTCTCTAATACTTGTATCATTGTCTTTATTATTATTATTATTTTATTACTTTAAAAAAATACCAATCCAAATTCCCACTCCCTCCCCTCCTTCCACTCTCTCAACACATCCTCCCACTCCTCCCCCTCTAATTCTAAGAGAGGACAAGGCACCCTGCCCCGTGGCAAGTCCAAGGCCCTCCCTACTACATCTAGGTTGATCAAGGTATACATCCACAGAAAATAGGGTCCCAGAAAGCCAGTACATGCAGTAGAGATAAATCCCAGTACCACTGTCAGTGGCCCCTCAGTCTGCCCCAACTGTCACCCACATTCAGAGGGACTAGTTTGATCCCATTCTTATTCACTTCCAGTCCAGTTGGAATTGGTGAGCTCCCACTAGCTCAGGCAAACTGCCTCAGTAGGTGAACCCCTCATGGTCTTGACCTCCTTGCTCATATTCTCACTCCTTCCACTCTTCAAATGGACCTTAGGGGCTCAGTCCAGTGTTCCGATGTGGTTATCTGCCTCTGTTTCCATCTGTTGTTGGACAAAGGTTCTATGGGGATATTTAAGATAATCATCAGTCTAACTATAGGGCAAGGCCAGTTCAGGCCCCCTCTCCTCTATTGCTTACACTAAGAGACCATGGATGCAAGCCCACACTACTATACCCAGCAAAGCTTTCATTGTGTCAATGTCTTAACTGTAACTCCTTATAAAATTAAGCTTAGAAGCAGATCAAATTCTTCCAACATAGAATGGCACGGGATATACATTATCATTACAAAGGCAAATAAAGAGATTATAGTGAGGAAATACTGTACCAAAAGAGGAACTAAAACTGGCAGGGAAAACTCCAAATTCTACATGTCCATGTCTGATGTCAAAGTGTTCTTCAGATTTCCAACTCGTTTTAATTCTGAATGCCTGCAGGTACTGATTGCAATAAAATGTGAGTGACTATCCCTGAGACCACCACGATGTATCCTGAAACAGTAAATATAGTAACTGTGCAATGATGCTGTGCTGGTACAATGAAGAATGCCAGGTAAATAGTGCTTCTAGATGGCAGGCCCATGTGACATCCAAAAGAGAAAAGTCAGAGAGTTTCAAGAGATGCAGCCACAGCCTGCCATTTATTTCCCCTCCTATACTTCAACCTTGAACACCACTTGCCCTTTGAGGGTCATATCTCCTAAACGTCTTGTGAGATCCAACTGTATTACAGACTGACACGTTAACATCCCAAGAGTCTGTGTTCTCTAGGCCAACCATATCTGAGAAGTAAACACAAAACAGAATGCATTGATTAACTCCTGACAGGGATGGTAACCAAAGCCTCCCATTCTAAATGCAAGGGTACATCACACATCTTTTCCAGAAAGTGTAATTAGAATACAAGCAGCTCAGTATAATGTGACCCAAAGCCTACAGGACTGCTATGCAACTGGATTTGACAAGGTTCACAAAGTCAGATTCCTGTTGTCCAAAGAGGAATCCCACAGTAATGCCAGAGGGAAGGTCAGAGGTTATATCTCAGAAAGGGCTGAATACCAGTGCCTGAAGACTTACTCATGTCAGTAACACAGCCAATCAAAGGGAGAGTATGACTGAGGGGGGGATCAAATGGACAGATATTTGCGACGTGTAGCACGAGTAAGTTACTGCTGTGTCAGATTCTGGACCCTCAACAACCTCTGAAGAGTTGAGACCGTGGAGTGGACGAAGGCAGTAGTCATCGCCACAGATAGGTAAGACCATGCCTTTCCAAGGCAGAATGCCAGGTACTTGTGTGTGTTGGTGGGTGGGGGGGTGAGAGACTCCAGGGAAAATCAAGTAAATCCCAAAGACTATAGTCTAACTGGTGTGCGTAGGTATAGTGAAATGGGTAGGAAAGGTAAAGAAGACACCACATTCCTTATGGTCTGTTTGTATAGGGAGGGTCTCCATTACATAAAAGTTTGGGTCTGACCACAGAGATTTACAGCTGGTCCTTTGAGCACCAGTAAACATCCCTGGCACCTGCTGGTCCAGTAAAGACCATCTCTTGCACATAACCCCAGAATGGATCTGTTTTCAGTTCACATGTACAGACATATTAGCAGATAGTATGTTCCTATCAAGTCTTTTGGGCAGTGATGCTTTAGAGATCCTGCACTTCAGAATCTGATAATCCCACTATCAACTTGATCTTGTTCTCCACCTACTCCCATGGTTCCAGCTTGCTGTTGGTTTTTAATGTGACACTATTCTCATATAGTTAGTGAGTTGGGAGTTTGATTGCACATTCCCAACAGCAGAACACAAGTAATAATAAATGACTCTTCCAACATTCTTATAGAAGATATTTTACAAAGTTTTATTGAAGAAGGGAGGGTTAAAGTCAAGCCTAGCACTTTCTGTATATTAAAAGTGCTTATGATGTCGTGTAGTCCCAACCGTTAACCTCATTTTGAAAGTAGAATCCAATACCATGTGATAGAAGTTTTTCTTGGTATAAAAATGAGTCAGTGATATCCTAAGAAAATGGTTGTTTTTTGCTTCTGTTCTTCACAGTGGATGGAGATAGTTCTGAAATAATGAGATATAGTTCACCTACAGTTTTCATTGCTAGAATTCTGGGGACAGGCTCTTCATTTTATATTGGATCTAATAAATATCAGTGGATTACTCAGTTCAAACACATCCTCGGCCTTTTCTACAATCTTTTAAAAAATATTTGGGGCAATAATTCAAAAACTTTTATCGACCACAAATGGATTAATTTCTTATGAAGGAATAAGAAGAAATAAAAGCATTGCTGTAATTATGTCTTCATTTCTCTTCCTTATCCAGGTTCTTGAGATATGACTCCTGCTATCTTCCTGGTCGTCCTGTGCTTAGGAGTTAGGTCAGGTGCTTCAGCACTTGATCCCAGTTTGGATGCCGAATGGGAAGAGTGGAAGATACTCTATGAAAAATCATACAGCCTGGTTGGTAACCTGGAAACTGTCTGGAAGGGCCCCTGAGTGCAAGTATCTGGGCATACTAGAGGTCAAAGATGCCCCACCACAACCACCCACTACTGAGAGATTAATTAATTATGATCACTGAGAGTAATCGGTCCCCAGATTCACATTTCCTCACTGTGAGGAGAACGTGTGGTGGCAACAGTGTCCTACACTAGCTCTCCTGGAACTCTAATCACTGGGCAGCAAATCCACAACATCAGCTTGTGCAGGAGTTTAATTATAAAGAACTGTCACCCATTCTGTTCTTATCCAGGAGGAAGAGGCACCGAGGAGAACAATATGGGAAAAGAACATGAAAATGATTAAACTTCACAACAGGGAAAATGCCCTGGGGAAGAATGGCTTCACCATGAAAATGAACGCCTTTGGCGACATGGTGAGTGTGACGTGCGTTGCTGCACACTGTGTTCTCTCTTGGAGTCTTTTCTTTTATAATCATTTCTGTACTTTTCCTTGAAGACCGATGAAGAATTCAAGAAAATGATGGTTAATTTCCCAATGCAAACTCTCAAGAGGGGGAAAGGCATCCGGAAACGAGCTCTTAGTGGTTTACCCAAATCTGTGGATTGGCGAGAAGAAGGCTATGTGACCCCCGTGCGGTACCAGGTTTGACAGTGCCACCTGCCCTTCTTCTTAAACCACATTGAAGAGGAAAGAACTTAGTGCCTCTGTTTTCTTATTGAATGAGGAGAGATTTGCACCTCATATTTAAATAATATTTTTTCTTCCTTGAAATCTTTATACATTTTCCAATGTATACTGATCTTGACAGTCCACCAAACATATTCTCCAGGTATTAACTTCTACCACAACTCATTGCAGAGTTCGTGTCCCTTCTATTGTGATTAATAACCGATAAAAGCAAGAGGTCTTTCACAAATGTGGGGGGACCCACAGGAGCATCTCACACTACCAGCCTCCAAGTCCTCTGAGAGACTGGCAGCTCCTTTCTAGGCATCTGTCAACTGCCAGCTCTTCATTTTCACAAATTATTTTCCTGTCTATGTTGTTACTTGAGTTAGTATTTGTTTGTGAAAGGCCATATTTTCTTCACTTTAGGGCAACTGCGGTTCTTGTTGGGCTTTTGCTGCAACTGGTGCCATAGAAGGACAAATGTACAAGAAGACAGGCAAACTCATTCCTCTGAGTGTGCAGAACCTAGTGGACTGTTCTAAACCTCATGGCAATAACGGCTGTGATTCGGGTTTCATACACTTTGCCTTTCGGTATGTTTTGCACAACGGAGGTGTGGAGGCCGAGGCGACCTACCCTTATGAAGGCAAAGTAAGTGAACCTCATGTCATGTCAGCTCAACCTGCAGCGAGGGACAACTGTAGATATGATACACGATCTTCAGCACTCAGATAGGATGGTAGAATCTCTCTGTACAGCATCATCACAGCCATTATATATCATCCTTTGCATAAAGTTTTGGTGTGATGATTTTGGTATGACTCTCTTCCATGTACATCGAGAATATAGAAACTATTAAATATAAAATACAGTGAATTTTCTTATGGATGGGGGAACTATTGGTTGTCATTGAAGACAAGAGAACTTATTTTCAGTTCTAGATCTTAGAGTACCATTTTACGTCCTGGGATTATTTACAATAACCCAGACGTTTGTGTGCTCAGCTGCAAATTTCCAAGTGTTTTAGATGTGACTCTTGCTCTCAGGTCTGAATGGAAGAAACTAAGTCTCTTATCTCTTCACCTTTTAAAGGAAGGACCGTGCAGGTACAATCCTCGGAATGTAGCTGCTAAAATCAGAGAATATGTGGCCCTCCCAGAAGATGAGGATGTCCTAATGGATGCTGTAGCAACTAAAGGGCCCATTGCTGCTGCAATGCATGTTTTATATAATTCTTTCACATTCTACAATGAAGGTTAGCATATTTCCTTCTAACGAAGAAAAAAAAAAGCATTGTGACATCTCTGTGTTATGACAAGTTCTCAGACTGGCTGTTAAGTAAAAATGTGATGTGAATGGTTAAGTTTCTGAACTTTACTCATCTTCATATAATAGCCCTGAGTACTGAATTTCTCCTGATATGCACCCCCATATGAAAGCTAATGTATCCTATTTATTAAAATTTATTGGTTAGCTGATTTTTCAACTCTTCTCCACTTCATGGATGTTTTAGTTGTTTATAGAAACTGATTATTTGAAATAAAATTATAACAGAGCATTTTAATTAAATAATTTATGTCCTCTAAGTTTAACTTGGCATGCGACTAGTAGAAAAACTACAAAGTTCTAAGGAGTCAATTCATATGCATGCAGACAATAGCTATCAATAAAGATCACTACTTTGGATTTCTTCAGTTTTCTGTGAAACTGTGTGTATGTGTGTCTATGTGAGTGTGTGCATGTATGTGTATTAGCATTCTTGTGAACAATTCATCTAGCTCAAGTCTGACTGTAGTTTATATCGAGTTCAAGTCTGATTGCAGTTTATATTTAGCTGAAGTCTGATTGCAGTTTATGTCATTTTGGCGATTGTTGAAATAGTTCTATTGTTGGTGGCTGTGGTCACTCTCAGGTGTCCTGTGCATCTCACATCAGCTTCTGTTATTTCTCAGGCATTTATCATGAGCCGAACTGCAGCAGTACTACTGTGAACCATGGAGTTCTGGTGGTTGGCTATGGATCTGAGGGAAATGAAACAGATAGTAATAACTACTGGCTGATCAAGAACAGGTATAAATTGCCATGAAAATCTGTATTTGAAATTCCAGGGGCCTGAGAGATGGTTCAGTGGTTAACTGAACTAGATCTCTTCCAGGGGATTCATGAAGAGACTGTAAATTGCTGTTAGTATTTTGATATACAGCTTGGAAAATTTTCTTTCATTTAAGTTGAACAAGATCTGTTCTTGTTTTCCTGTGTGTAATTGAACATGTGTAGAGGTCTACTGTTGGCATCAATAGTTTCTCAGTCATTATATACCTTCTGTATTGAGGCAGTGTTTCTTGCTGGTCTTATAGTTCACTATTTACTCTGCCTAGCCAGCTTGTTCTTGGTATGTTCTGTATCTATGTCCAAAGAATGTGGGTTACAGGAACACTATAGCGTCAATCTGGCCTTGCAGGGGCTCTTGAAACTGATCTCAGTTCTTTAATTTTCTCAGCTCTCATATAGCTCCAAGAACTTACTAACAATATGTTATCATAGAATTCCCAACCCTTCACTGGTTTCTAGGGTATCAATGTCATGTGTGTGACATTGATTTTCTAAAATATGACACATTTGATAGTTCTGAAACATGTAACGTTAGAAAGGCATCCTGCTGTGGTTTTCACATTCCTGTGTGAGGCACCTCTTGGTAATCAGGAATAGACCCTCTGCCTTTCCTGATCATTTTGTTAGATTGGCCTTTTGTAATAAATCCAGCATGTGATAATATTTCTTTTGAAAATACGATTTCTTTCAGCTGGGGAGAAGATTGGGGCATGAGCGGCTACATGAAAATTGCCAAAGACAGGAAGAGCCACTGTGGAATTGCATCCTATGCCCAATACCCTCTTGTGTGAACAGCCTGATGCCCACATGGAAGCAGTGGGCAGGAGACTGCATCTCCAGGGAGGTTATATCCACTTCAAAGACCAGCCTTTGCTTAGTGTGTTAAACTGCTGAGTCCCTCAAGATCCACACTGCAGTGAGAATTCTGGGAGCTTTCAAGTATTTGAAATTACAAGTTTTGTAACTGCCTCTAACTAATGAGTGTTTATGATTACTGCAGTAACTTTATTTTTAATTTTAATGCTTGTGGAAATAAAATCATTTAAAAATTAAAATTCAAGTATCATTTCTAGTTCTATATATTTTTGTGCAGTTACTTTTTTTGTTGTCAAACATGTAAATCACATTGAAGTGGGGATGAGTGTTGTGCTGGTGTCTGGAAGAAACAGTGGGTAGGTTCTCCTTGATGGATTGTACTGCTCATTGCTGTGGTTTGCTTTAAGGGTTCTGTTTATCCACCAGAAACCCTACTCTGAATGAATATATGACAATATCTGGATTTGACAGTTTTAGCTAACACAACTGTGGGAGTCCACAGAAGTGGCTTCATTTCACCTTGACCAGAAATCAGAGAGTTCGTGCCTGTTCTTTCTCCTTCATGGCTATTGACAAGAAGTTTAGCTTGGGGTGTGTCTATTAATAAAATATCTTGACATAGGGTGTGGTTACTTGGTTCTTTGGGTATTAAGATGACTCACAGAGGGGCATATGTTCCACCTTCACCAATGGTCAGAGAGGTCAGACATATTATGCTTCTTCAAGGAGATGACAGGATGTTTGGCCCAAGGAGTGACTACCTTCAGGATGCTTGGTCTAAGGTGCGGTTGCTGCATGCCCTGCCTAAACAACAAAATACTTAACTCAGGATACAGTTTCTTGATGCTTCAGGCACTGAAGCACATAATTGCTCTATTTCTTCTGTGTATCGTGTTGAAGCAATCTTTTGACTTCTTCCCCCACCTTTGGATTGGGTTGTATAAACATATGGAAAATAAACATGGGCAAATTCAGTATTCACTGAATTGACCTTCCAACTGTTTTCTGTGGGTCTGTATCTCTGCTCCTTTGAACATTTCTAATCCACGTGCCCCTACCCTGGAACATGTGAACCCCGTCGAGGCTGGACCCTGACAGATGTTGCCCTAATGTTGGACCCCAGTTTCAGTTCTTGACCCCCTCTCTGCTGTGCAATGGCACCATGTGCTCCTTCACTGCATTGAACTGGGCCAAGACTCTCCCTCATTCATTAATTAACCTTGTATTGGCATCGACTAGAGCCTAGCAACCTTACTACAGTAGGCGCTAATAAGTGTCACATAGCAGAAACACATGACAACAACTTAGAAATAGCCTTTATACCTATGAAAGTATTTCTTAAAGGAGAAATGAAGAGGTCAATAAGGAGAAAAATATTCAAAGGCAATGAATTAAATAGTTCAACCCCTAAGTGTAAAGATAGGATCAATAAATAAAACTCAAACAGAGAGAATGCTGAACATTTAAAATTTAGGAACTTGAACTGCAGAGAAATGTTCACTAACAGACTATAAAAGTAAGAAGAAAAACCTTAAGAAATTGAGACAATATAAAAAATGGATACCTCAGTCAGAGTAAAGGTTAAATCTAATAAATTTCATGCACAAAACAAAAAAAAAATCTAGACCACTATGAAAAGACCAAATCTAAGAATAATAGGAATAAAGGAATGAGAAAAACACAGGCTAAAGGCCTAGAAAATCTTTTCAACAAAGTCAGAAATGAAAAATTCCCTAACCTAAAGGAGAAAGTGCCTGACAAGATAAAAGAAGCATACAGAACACGAGATAGACTGACACAGAAAAGAAACTTCTCTCAATGCATAATAGGCAAAACATGAAGCATGCAGAATAAAGAAAGAATATGAAAAGTTGCAAAGAAAAATGATCAGTAACATATACAGACAGGACTATTAGGATAACATACATAGGACTTCCCAATTGAGATTTTAAGGTCAGAGAAGACTCGACAGTAGTTCTACAAATTCTAAGAGACCAGAGAACTCTGCACAGCCTACTATATGAAGCAAAAGATTAAATCGAAATAGACTGAGAAAGACATCCTATGATGAGTCCATATTTAATCAGTATCTAGCTAAATGTTTAGTCCTGTCATAGATGCTAGAAGGAAAACTTCAACCTGAACAGGTTAACCAAACCCAAAAGAACACCAGTAAATAAGTTCAGGTCAGAATTCAAAAGAAGGGGCAACACCACAACATAAAAAACAAAAACAAAACCAGAAATCAAAAACATTGTTCCTTGATAACTCTCAACACAAATGACCTCAATAGAGACACAGACCACCAGATAGATACAAAAAAATACAGAATTCATACTTCTGTTGGATATAAGAAACACACCTTAACATTAAGGGTAGATATCACAGAAGGGTTAATGGATATACCAAGAAAATGGACCTAAGATGAAAGTTTATGAATCCAGTTAATATCTGACAAAATAGATGTCAAGCCAAAACTATTAGAAGAGATAGAGTATACTACACTCATCTAAGAAAATATCTACCAAGAGGACATTTTGATTTTAACATCTATGCACCAAATTCATCAAAGCCAAGTGCATAAACACAACTACAACTTAAATCACATAGGGACCCTTACAAACTGACCCTTATACACCATATAGTGCATTATTATGTCAATGCTGTTCTCTCACTAATAAACAGACCATCCAGAAAAATTAAACAGAAATTCTGGAAATAATTGACATCTTAAACCAGAAAGACCTAACATATATTTACAGAAAATTTTGCCCATGACAAAAGAATATATGAAACCCTCCTATTCCCACAACCTCAAAGGAACTCTGAAGCACAGGCTGTGACTACACAGAATGGGCCAAGAGGTGAGTGATTATGCAACAAACTGGACACTTCACTCTCTAGATCCTCATTATGGGGGGGACCCTGGTCCTCTCCCTCACCAGACTCAGTTTCTTTAACCAGTCAGCAGGCAAGCTGTCAGCAGGTAGGCTGCTCCAACACCCCACCCCATCAATTGGACCCTGTAAGCTACACATCACGCTCCATCCCCAAACCCTCCTATCCCCTGCCACCTCAGAAGAACTCTGAAGTACGGACTGTGAGCAGAGCAGCAGAGCAGACCAAGGGTAGACCATGAGAGCAGGCCAAGAGGGTAGACCATGAGAGCAGGCCAAGAGAGACCTCAGAGTCAGAGCAGAACAAGAAGAGCTCATAAAGACAGACAGCAACTGCAAGGATTGGACATCTGATTTCACACTTGAAACCATGAAAGGCAGAAGGTCCTGAACAGAGGTTCTGCAGATACTAAGAGACCATGGATGCAATCCCAGACTACTATACTCATAAAAGCTTTCAATCACCATCAATGGTGAAAACAAGATACTCCATGACAAAATCAGATTTAAAAACAACCTATCCAAAAATTACGCCCTACAGAAAGTACTAGAATGAAAACATCAATGCAAGGAAGCTAACTGCACCCACAAGAACACAAGCAACAGATAACCTCACTCCAGCAAACCCCAAAGAAGGGAAACACACAAACACAATCGCTGAAAAATAACAGGAATTAACAGTGGCTGGTCTTTAATATCTCTTAATATCAGTAGACTCAATTCACCTATGAAAAGACACAGATTAAGAGAATGGATACAGGAGCAGGATTCATTTTTCCACTGTGTACAAGAAACACACATCAACCTAAAAGATAGTCATTACCTCAGAGTAAGGGGTGGGAAAACATTTTCCACTCAAATGGACCAGGAAACAAGTGACTGTAGCTATCTTAATATCTAACAAAATAGACTTCAAATTAAAAGCAATCAGAAGAAATGTGGAAGAACACTTCATACTCATCATAGGAAAATTCAGTCAAGATGAAGTCATAATCTTGAACACCAAAGCCCCAAGAACAAGCGCACCCACATATTTTATAAACATTACTAAAGCTTAAATTGCACATCAAACCCCACATACTAAGAGTAGAAGACTTCCACACTCCACTCTCCCTAATGGACAGGTTAACCAGATAGAAAATTAACAGAGAAATATGAGAACTAACAGATGTCATGACTCAAATGGACTAAAGAGACATCTATAGAACGTTTCCCCAAACACAAAAGAATATACCTTCTTCTAAGCACCTCATAGTACCTTCTCTGAAATTAACCACATACTTTGTAACAAGCAAGCCTTAACAAATAAAAAAAATCAGAATAACCCTCTATATTTACTGGATCCCCATTGTTTAAAGTTAGAATTAAACAACATACTAATTGCAGAAAGCCTACAAACTCATGGAAATTGAACAGTGCTCAATTGAATCACCACTGGGTCAAGAAAGAAATTAAGAAAGAAATTAAAGATTCCCAACAGCTCAACAAAGATGAAGAAACAACTCACCAAACCTATGGGACAGTATGAAAGCAGTGCTCAGAGGAAAGTTCATAGCACTAAGTACCTACATAAGGAAAGTGGAGAAAACTCACACTAGTGACTTAACATCACATCTGAAAACTCTAGAACAAAAAGAAGCAGACTCACCCAGGAGGAGTAGATGACAGGAAATAATCAAATTGAGGGCTGAAATCAACAATAGAAACAAAGAAAATAATATAAAGAGTCAATAAAACAAAGTGTTGGTTCTTTGAGAAAATTAACAACTTAGACAAACCAATATTAAAACTCCTTAAAATGCAGAGAAAGAAGTTCCAAATTAATAAAATCAGAAATGAAAACGGGGACATAACAACAAACAATGAGAAAATCCAGAGAATCATTAGGTCATACTACAAAAACCTATACTGCACAAAATTGGAAAATGTAAAAGAAATGGACAGTTTTCTGGATAGGTACCACAAATCAAACTTAAAACAAGACCAGGTAAAAATTTAAATAGACCTATAACCTGCAAGGAAATAGAAGCAGTCTTCAAGAACCTCCCAACCCCCCCCCAAAAAAAAAATCAGGACTGGATGCTTTTAGTTTAGAACTCAACAAGGACTTCAAAGAAGAGCTAACACCTGTACTCCTCAAAGTGTTTCACAAATTAGAAACAGAGGAACACTGCCAAACTCTTTTTATGAGGCTACAGTTACCCTGATACTGAAACCACATAAGGACTCAACCAAGGAAGAGAATAACAGACCAATCTTCCTCATGAACATTGATACAAAAATACACTATAAATTGCTGGCAAACTGAATCCAAGAACACATCAAAAGATCACACCATGATCAAGGCGGCTTCATCCCAGAGATGCAGGGATGGTTCAACATACAAAAATCTACCAATGTAATCCACCATATAAATAAACTGAAAGAAATAACCATAAGATCATCTCATTAGGTGCTGAAAAACATTCATCAAAATCCAACACCCTTCATTATAAAGGTCTTGGAGATATCAGGGATACAAAGTATGTATCTAAACACAATGAAAACAACACACAGCAAGTTGACATCAAATTAAATGGAGAGAAACTCAAAGTGATTCCACTAAAATCAGGAACAATAAAAGGCTGTCACCTTGTTCCATATCTATTCAAATAGTTCTTGAAGTACTAGCTGGAGCAATAAGATAACAAAATGAGATCAAGGGCATGGAAGTTGGAAAGGAAGAATTCAAACTTTCACTAGTTGCAGATGATATGACAGTAAACATAATTGACCCCAAAAACTCTACCGGAAAATTCATACCTTCAGTAATGTGGCAGGACATAGGATCAACTCAAAAACATCAGTAGCCCTCCTATATACCAATGATAAAGAAACTGGAAGGAAATCAGAGAAACATCAACATTCATAATAGCCACAAGTAACAAAATATCTTGGGGTAACACTAACCATAGAAGTGAAAGAACTTCTATGTTCTTTCTACAAGAACTTTAACCCTTTGAATAAAGAAATTGAAAAACATACCAGAAAATGGAAAGATCTTTCATGCTCTTGAATGGGTAAGATCAACATAAGAAAAATGACAATCCTACCAAAACTATCTGTAGATTCAATGCAATCCCCATAAAAATCCCAATACAATTCTTCACAGACATTGAAAGAATGATACTCAACTTCATATGGAAAAACAAATAGCCCTGGATAGCCAAAACAATCCTGTACCATCAAGGAACTTCTGGATGCATCACCAATCCTGACATCAAGTTCTATTACAGAGCTACAGTACTGAAAACACCTTGGTATTGGCATAAAAATAGGCAGGTTGACCAACGGATTAGAATTGAAGACCCAGATATTAATCCACACACCTATTAATACCTGATTTTTGACAAAGAAACTAAAATTATACAATGGAAAAAAGAAAGCATCTTCAACAAATGGTGCTGGCATAACTGGATGTCAACATGTAGAAGAATGAAAATAGATCCATGTCTATCCCCATGAATAAAGCTCAAGACCAAATGGATTAAAGGCCTCAATATAAATCCAATCACACTGAACCTGATAGAAGAGATAGAGGTAAGTCACCTTCAATGCATGGGGCACAGGAGACCACTTCCTAATTATAACTTCAGTTGCACAGAGCCTGAGAGCAACAATAAATAAATGGGACCTCCTGAAACTGAGAAGCTTCTGTAAAGCAAATGACACAGTCATTAAGAAAAGAGGGCAGCCCAATTAATGGGAAAAGATCTTCACCAACCCAACACCAGTACTTGAAGTTTAATCTAGACCAGTAAGACAACTGAAGTAGATCAAGTGAATAAGAATGAGAAAGGAATAAGTCAAAGTATCTATGCTTGCAAATAATCTATTAGCATACATAAGTGACATGAAAATTACCCTGGGAAGCTCATACAACTGACAAACACTTTTAGCAAAGTACCAAGAAAGAAATTGTACTCACAAAAATGAGGAACCTTCTTATATACAAATGACAAATATACTAAAAGATCAGGAAAATAAGACCCTCACAGTAGCTTCAAATTTATATAGATATGCATAATATTATGGGGATTACTCTAACCAAGCAAGTGAAAGACATATACTATAAAAAATCTTTAAGACCTTCAAGAAAGAAATTGAAGAGCTATCAGAATATGGACTCCTTCCCTACTCATGAATTAGTAGGATGAATACAAGCAAAATGTTCATAAAACCAAAAGCAATATACACATTCAATGCAATCCTTACCAAAACTTCAACACAATTCTTCACGGAACTTAAAAGGACAAATTTCAACCTCCTATGAAAACAAAAACCTGGGTGTAAAAGTAGACTGAACATTGGTTCCGGGCCACCCAGACTGAATAATCACACAGAACTATATTAATTACAAGACTGTTTGGCCAAGGGTTCATGTGTCTTTCTAGCTAGCTATTACATCTTAAATTAACCAATTTATATTAATCTGTATATCACAAAAAGAATGTGGCTTACTGGTAAGGTTCTGGTGTCTTTCTCTTTTGGCAGCTAAATGGGTTCTGCCTGAATTTGCCTTCTTTCTCCTTACATTCAGTTTAGTTTTCCTGCCTAGCTATTCTCTGTCCAGCCATAGGCCAAAGCAGCTCCTTTATTAACCAATAGTAATAAAACACTTCAGCATACAGAGTGGAATCCCATATCATATCTCCTTTTCTGTTTAAATAAAAAGGAAGGTTTTATCTTTTATATAGTACAATTACATATAACAAAACAGGTATCAAGCAAGAATTACAGTTACAGTATTTCTTTCTGACTCTAAAGTTTCATATCTAGTTTATCTTTTATCATGACTAAGAAAATATGCAACCATAATTATCTGTCTTCAACTCTATCAAAGTCCCCAGAAGAATGCAATATTACCTAAGTAAACAGGAAGCACATTGCAAGCAATTCCAAAGCTCTAGAATTGACAGAGATATCTCAATGCCTAGACAGTCAACCGAAGTTCTTCTGTAATGTTGGAATATCCATATTCAGCCTACAGGCCAATAGTATCCTCTTGCAGAATGTCTGACAGCCTCTTTCATGAGGCAGGAACCCTGAAGAACTGTCTCACCTGCTTTAGGAAAGTTCAACATTCATTTCTTTGTGGGCCCTGCATGTCCAGTTTTTACATCAAGCAGTCCAGGCAAGACTAGCAAACTCCATAAGGAGGCTCTTTGATTCCCATCATCATCTTGAAGAAGATTGGTGCTGCCATAGGAGACATGTCTCACTGTTGAGAACAGTCTCAGTTCTTAAACATTTTAAATGCCATATTCTGTAGCTCTTTGAAGTGTTGAAAATTATCTAACTGAAATATATCTCTGCATATCTAGAAAACCTAACATGACTACAAGTTTGACTATTATAAATGACTGTTAATTTGTGTTTCTTAACTGTATATGACATTATTAAATGAGATGCAAATATAATACCTTAAACAAGATTATATATACAGTGTAACAAACTCGGCTTTCAATTTGTATCAATAGATCATGATCCATACCAATGCAACATATTCATCTCTATAGCATATCCCTTATTATTTTTTTGAATTGATTGTGACTGTTAATCACTTAAAATCAACTCCTTTTAAATGAAAACAAACATTTATAAACAGTGATTTGGGAAATTTGGGCATAGCTTTCTCTAAACTACTTTTGGTTCTTTGTTGGAGGAAGTATTATTAGGGTTCCTGGAGATTTTTCAGGAGGTTTTATTCCATCAATCCCCATTAGCCTGGAAGAAATCCATAGGTCCCCATCCTCTGTGGTAACAAAAGCAGAACCTCTTTTCCAAAGTAACATATCCTTAGGCTAAAATCTTGAAATCAAGGTACCTTTAAAATTTGTATTTGGTTTAGCTTAGCAGCCCATACAATAAAATATCTCTCAGTAGGTAATTCATTCATAGTCAAAAATTTCAAAGAAAACACAACAACACACATTACCCAGGCTCTTTTTTTGTATTTTCCATCTATATGTAGCTATTTTAAACTCTATTTCATTTATTTTTATTTTTTAATTTTTGGTGTTTTTTGAGACAGTATTTCTCTGTGTATCCATGGTTGTCCTGGATCTCATTCTGTAGACTAGGCTGCCTTTGAACGCACAGAGAACCACCTGCCTCTGCCTCCAAAGTACTGAAATTAAAGGCATGTGCCACCACATCTGACTATGATATTTCTTTTTTAAGCACTTCCTCTGTCATTTTCTTTTCTTCCACAGCCTTTATAGATAATGATATAGATATAGATAGATAGATAGGTATAGATATATAGATAGATAGACAGACAGACAGATAGACAGATAGATATTCTGTAAACCATTTAGAGGCTTTTTCCATCTGATTCTGTCTTTGCTGTATCTCTCTATCATTTTTGAGCACATGAGTCTTTAATTTGCCAAGCAGTGAGTGTAGGATTAAAGTTTCGACTTTGATGGCTGGCTCCACCACATTACTTAGCTTCTTGACAGTACCTTCATGGCAGAGGTACTGTCAGGAGCCACATTTATTGTAGCAACTGTGTGGAGTGCCTAGGTCCATGCCCCCTCCAAGAAGCCTGCCACTGACTGCTCGTAAACATCATTTAAGTGTTTGGTGACAGAGACTCTTAAAGGAGCTGCAAGGCTTTTGTTGATAATACTGAGTCAAGAAGCCACTCTTAAAGGAGCTGTGCCTCTGCTTACCCACCTTTGGAACATGCATTTTTTATCATGTGTTCCCATATCTTAGGTGCTGGTGGTGGTGGGGAGGATCAAACCTGTCTCTGATTGCTGAACTCTGTAATCAAAATTGTAAAAACCTTAATCACATGTGCAGAGTGAGAACCAGAAATTATTTGGTTTGATGAAATCATTAGAAATATTCAGAAGTCAAGAGATTCAGACTTTACAAAAGACAGTGATAAAAAGATTTGAATCAAATGAGGTAAATTGTGAAATAAATCTTTTCTTTTCCCAATTTTCTTGTGGTTATGGTGTCTAGCATAGCAACAACACAGCAACACAACCAAATTGGTGTTAGAAAACTAGAGTGTTGCTCTGAAGATCTGACTATATTGTTTTGAAGGATTGTGGTGGCATTTAAAGCTTGTCCTGTGTAGTAAGGAGGAGCGGGCCTGCTTTTGGACCTGGCCGCCCGGCTCCTGCTGCGTACCCGAAATAATTACACAGAAACTGTATTCATTTAATTACTGCCTGGACCATTAGTTCTAGCCTCTTATTGGCTAACTCTCACATATTTGTTTAACCCATTTATAATAATCTGTGTGTCACCACGAGTTGTGGCTTACTGGGAAAGATTCAGCGTGTCTGAACTGGCAGGTTTCATGGTGGGTGACTATCCCTGACTCTGCCTTCTCTATCCCAGAATTCCGTTCTGTCTACTGCACCCACCTAAGGGCTGCCCTATCAAAAGGCCAAGGCAGTCTCTTTATATAACCAAGGAAAGCAACACACAAATACCGAAGGCCCTCTTACTTCAGTCCTGTATAAGCCACTGTGTGCTCAGAGATTAATGTGCTTATGGTGTATTCTATAAACGATGTGGAGTTCAGAGTAAAAACAAATGTTGTTAATTATTGTAATTCTCCTAGGTCTGTCTGAGTGTGGAGCACTGAGGGAAGAGATGACAACACAGTATGAATATCGTGTCAAGGAAAAGACACACAATACTCTAACATATGTCTGTGAATGTATTCCACCAGTGTAAGGAAGGAAAAATTTTGGTTAGTTTAGAAAAGTTATTGTGTCAGGGGGGATGATGTAATGCATGTGAGATCAAAGTTTGGCACCAGGAACTCTGGTAAGAGCTAGGCCTCATGAGCAAGCTCCAGGCAGGCCAGTAGGCAGCGCAGATATGTGCCTACCCCAAGACATGTCTATGATGTGCTAATGAATTAAAACCAATCTGGTATTGATGTGCTAGGGAACCAGCCCCAAGCTATAAACTCTGATAGTGTAAAGCTACAGCCCAATGAAAGCCCATGGGAAGAGTTGTTGGACAATGCTGTTGTTCTCCAAAGCGATGAATTCTCTAAACTGTGTGTTATACACATTTGTTAGAGGACTAAAGACTCCATGCATGGCCCTGGCCTCATAGACCATTGACTTTCAGAGTGATAAGTAGGCCTGCACAGCCATAGCCATTGACTAAGCTCAGAAGGATCTCCTGGAGGCTACCAGTGCCACTCTCAGGCTGTTACAGGAGAAGGACTTTACAGCACAGGTGGGTCATGCCTGAAATCTTGCAAAGTGTCCTCACTGGAGAAGTTCTCCAGTAGAAACCAGCAGTATCAGCAACAGCAGTATTTCTGCACAACAGGTGTTTCCTGCTTGGTGAAATATCTGTTTACCATTTATATTGCTATCATATTATAAGGAATATTTGTATGAATATACTGAATATATTCAAAAGACAAATCTGTGTGGACATTGTAATTGCCTCATGCCTTACAGTCCATAGTGCTTGAAGACCACAAAAAGATGGGTCATTTTGACACCTGAGCATCGCCCTTGGTGCCAAGAAACTGATTATTTGTTCCTTACAGGTGAAGTGCATCAAGGCGGTCAGGAATTCAGAGCAGCAGGGATTCATCTACGGCAATGAGTTACCCACGAATTAAGCCTTGTCACAGTTTTAATACATGGAGGATGTTCCTTGGGGCTTATTAATGAACAAATATTACACTGAGGCATTTATCTGCTGCGTTATTTTTCTCTGTTTGGTTCTTAACTGACAAAGATTTAAATAAGGAAGATATGCTGGGAACCTCCTTCAGTAAATGGCCTTTGAGATGTTGGACCACTTTGGGTGTGGGATTGGCTAATGAATTAAAACCAATCTGGTATTGATGTGCTAGGAAACCAGCCCCAAGCTATAAACTCTTATAGTGTAAAGCTACAGCCCAATGAAAGGATTAAAAAATGGAACTATGGGAATAGTTGTTGGACAATGCTGTTGTCCTCCAAAGAGATGAGTTCTCTAAACTGTGTGTTATACACATTTAATACCAAAATTGTGCACAAGTGTACCTGCTCTCTCTCTCTCTGTCTCTGTCTCTCTCTCTATTCTCTTGTTTGATTGCTGGATTCATTTTGTATTGTCTGGTAATGTGGAGGACTGTGATATGTGAGCTCCCTCTAAATAAAGAACCCTTCATTATATTTAATTGTGAGCTAGTGAGGTGCTATTTTATTTGCGTTCTTCTAAAAGATATAGAAGTGAAAGAGTGTACGGAAGATAACAACATGACAGAAATAGAGGATTTGGGTTCTCCTTATGGCTCTCAGGAGGCCCTTGGGTAGATGTGACACAGGATTAGACTATTTGGGCCCAAGGATTTCTTTCCTGTTGACCAGCTCTTTTCTGCTGATTGTATCACCTCTAGGAGACCAGACAACTTCCAGGAGACCAGACAACTTCTGACTCAAGGTCCAGAATCATTTGTCACTGGGACACAGAGTGATGGAAGCTCATCTGTCCATCTTTCCAAGCAGAATTTCACTCTAATTGTCTGGTCCAAGGTCACTCGAGTGTCTGCATTTGTTCTGACCCTTTTGTACCCACAGCTAACATATCCTGCCCAATAAGGGTCTTAGTGGTATATGCTAGAGTTTATAGAATGGGCCTCTACATTTGGACATAGCAAAATAAAGAGGAGAAGCCTTTAGAGATCAGCAAACAAATTCACAGTAAGTGTGAACTCGGTCTTCTGTTTAGCTACCTAGATGATGTGTGAGGTTTACTGTGTAACACTTCTGCTGGTAAAGAGGAAGAAAGTCTTCCTGTCATTCTCTCCTGCTCGGTGACTTCAGTTCTTCACACATGTGTGTCTTTAAAAGGCGAGTGTGCTAAGAGAATTCAACAAGCTCCCCTGACATTAGAGAACTCTACCAAGATGATTCTAGCTTAAGAAAAGATGGACTTGCTAATTCAAGTCAACCTGCCATTTCTTAAGAAACCTTTTGTCTGGCTTCTTTATGTTACTGGGGGAGGTAAGGATTGAGGGTGTCTCATTCACAAAGAGTACAGGGAGAGCCTACTTCTTCCTGGTATTTCAAGATTCTAGAAAATACATTAAAAATTAAGGATGAAGAATTTAAAAAGAATTAAAGTAGTCACAGGAAGCTGTAATGCAGAGCCAAGTACACCATCAAGGGGTGTTTGAGGAATCCTTATGAGATAGCCAATAATACTACAGTTAGTTGGTGACCTTATCACAAATCTCTGGAAAGATGCACTGGAAATATAGATTATATTTTGATTTGTGTTTTTGGCCAAGCAATATTCATTTTACTGCTGCATCAAGCAGAAGGCTAGAAAGTCAAAAGTCATTTTTTATTTACTCCGAACTCAGTGTTAAGACTTTGAACCTAACTATTGTGGAGCACAGGATGTTCAAAGTGCAAGCTCACACATTCACCTTCCTTCTTCATTTGATATCAAGAAAACATACAGTGCAATTTAAAAGGAGGTACAGAGCTACACAGAGAATTCTGAAAAGAGCAAACTCAAATGACTGAGAAACACTTAAAGAAATGTTCAGCACTGTTAGTCATCAGGGAAATGCAAATCAAAACTACTTTGACATTTCATTTTACATCTGTCAGCATTGCTCACATCAAGAAAAGACGTGATGGGTTATGCTGATGATAGTGTGGAATAATGGGTGGTGGTCAGTCATACATTGCCTATTAAGACTTCAAATTTGTAAAACTACTATGGAAAACTGTGTGGGGATTCTTCAGGAAGACAGAAATCGATGTACCTCATGATTCAGCTATATCACCTTTGGGCCTGTAACCAAAACATGCTTCATCCTACCACAGAAATACTTAATCACCCAGGATTGGTCAATTCACAATATCAGAACTTTGAAACAGTGGAGAGATCTCTCAGTGGATGGAAGTCTTAAGAAAATGTGGTACACTTACATAATGGAGCATTACTCAGCTGTTAAAAATTGATTCACAGGTAAGTGATATAAGTAGAAAAAAGTCATCCTGATAGAGGTATCCAAGACCCATAAATACAAATACAGTTTATTTTCTCTTCCATGTGGATTGGCTGAGAAGTGAATGATAAATAAGTTACCATCCATAAAACATGGAGGTTAGGAACAAAGTAATGTACTTGGGGGATAGTGGTCAATCTCCCCAAAAAGGAAAAACATGATAATAATAGTAATAGATAGCATCATCTCATGATAAAACTAGCAGACATGTACAGGAAAGACATTAAGACATGGCATAAAGATACTTAAAGTTTGTTGTGACCATTATGCTACTGTATTGAAGAAATTCATTCTGTGAAAATGGCCATTGCTTCAGATGCAGTTTGCAGATTCAATGCAACCACAGTCAAAGTGGTAGGTTTATTTATGACAAACATAAAAAAGCAATACAGAAACATTTTGGATGCACAAACGACCAAGATAGCTGAGGTAATCTAGAACCAAAAGAATACTGTGAGCAGTATCATCCTACATAATTTCAAATAATAGTGCAGAGCCACAGTGATGAAAACAGCATGGTGCTGACACATGAAACAGACATATGCATATAAACCAATGGAAAAGAACAGAGGATCCAGATATAAATGCGCTCAGCTACTCCTACAGGACTGTTTCTACAGGACACAAAACAAACCAACAAACAAAAACAACATGAAAAATAAACTAAAAAACACCAAAACAAGCAAATAAATTGAAGAAAATAAAAAATCCTTAAAAATTGATGGTACAAAATTTTTATTTGCAGAAATGGAGTTGGATGCTTCTATTTCATCCTGGGAAAGAAAACAAAACAAAAAACAAACAAACAGAAAAACAGCTCCAAATGGATTAAACATCATCCTAAAACCTAATAATCTGTAACTTCAAATCTGACACACGGGAATCTGTCAGGAATCTACAAGGATGACCTAAATAAAACCCTTAGCAAGAGCACATACATTGCCTGAATTGGCCATTTCCTGTGACCAGATCAGTGCCTAGCCACACTGACCCCAGAGAGGCATCATTCAGCAGCAGTGGATAGAAACAGATGTAGACACACAGTGAAACATAAGGTGCAGTTTGGGGAACACTGTAGAGGAGGAGGAAAGAGGATTGCAGGAAGCAGAGGGGTCAAGGACACCACAAACACACACAGAATTGGCTGAACTGGCATCACAGGGACTCACAGAGACTGAACTGACAACAGGGAGCCTGTTTGGGACTCAACTGGCAGTCTACATCTGTTTCAGTTGTATAGTGGGATCCTCTATGAGAAACCAAGCAGAGGGAACAGCTTCTGTTTCTGACTCTTATACTGGCTGTTAGAACTCTAAACCTCCTACTGGGTCACCTTGCCCAGCCTTAATATACAGGGAGGTGCCAAAACTTAGTGCAACTTGATATGCCATGTTTTGTTGATACTCATCAGAGATCTAGCTTTCCTAAACAAAATCAGAAGAGGAGTGAATTGCTGGTGGGAACAAAAGGATAGGAGCGAGGGACTGGAAGAAAACGAGGGAGGGCAAACTGTGGCCGGGATATAAATGCAGTGTCTATATTCGTTAATGGTAATCACAGCATACAGAGGGGACTCCCACATCAAAAGTTCTCAAAAAAAAAAGAAATAAAAATTGCTTATAGACACTTAAGAAAGTTTTCAAAATACTTAGATACCTGGGAATTCTGGTTACATCTATGTAAAAATTCCATCCCATGTTAGTCAGAATGGTGATGATCAGGAATAAACATGACAGGAAATTCTGACGTGGATGTGGGAAGGGGATCCTTACACACTGTTGCTGGTAAAGGATCAGCTCCATTCAGTGATCATACCTGGCTCTTGAAGATTTGAACAGTCTTGCCAATCAGTCTTGGAGGGTTAGTCTTTCCAATGAGAAAGGAACCTAGAAACTCGGATATCTAGCAGGAATCAAACAGCAATGCCACCTCTGACAACATTCATTCTCACAAACATTGATAGAACACCACAGGATTTGATATAGATTAAGTATCTACCCTGAACACAAGGCAGACACAGTGAACTAAAGGGGCCAGACACAGCCAGTGAGAAACATGAAAATGCGAGTGTGCTGGCTGGATTGTGCCAAGTTGATACAGACTGGAGCTTTCTGGTAAAAAGATGCCTCAATGGAGAAAATGTCTATGATTGACCTTGCTTTAAAGCCTTTCTTAATTAAAGATTGATGGGTTAAGGTCCAGTTATTTTGTACAGTGTCATTCTTGAGTTTATGATCTTGGGTTCTAAGAAAAAGTAGGCTGTGCCAGAAAGGGAAAAGATCTTTACCAACCACACATCAAATAGAGGTCTGATCTCCAAAATATACAAAGAACTAAAGAAATTGGTCATCAAAAGAACAAATAATCCAATTTAAAAATGGAGTACAGACCTAAACAGAGAACTCTCAATGGAGGAATCTAAAATGGCTGAAAGACACTTAAGGAAATGCTCAACATCCTTAGTCATCAGAGAAATGCAAATCAAAACAACTCTGAGATTCCATCTTACACCTGTAAGAATGGCCAAGATAAAAAAAAAATGATGACAACTTATGCTGGAGAGGTTGTGGGGAAAAGGGGACACTTTTGCATTGCTGGTGGGATTGAAAGCTGGTACATCCCCTTTGGATATCACTATGGCAATTTCTTGGAAAATTAGGAAACAACCCTTCTCTAGACCCAGCAAAAACACTCTTGGGTATATATCCAAAGGATGCTCAATCGTGCCACAAAGACATGTGTTTAACTATGTTCATAGCAGCATTGTTTGTCATAGCCAGAGCCTGGAAACAACCTAAATGCCCCCACGACCGTAGAATGGATAAGGAAAATGTGGTACATTTACACAATGGAGTACTACACAGCAGAAAAAAATAACAACATCTTGAATATTGCAGGAAAATGGATGGAGCTAGAAAACATCATTTTGAGTGAGGTAACCCAGACCCAGAAAGGCAGATATCATATGTGCTCACTCATAAGCAGTTTTTAAACATAAAGCAAAGAAAAACAGCCCATAAATCACAATTCCAGAGAACCTAGACAACAATGAGGACCCTAAGAGAGACTAACATAGATCCAATCTACATGGAAAGTAGAAAAAGACAAAATCTCCTGAGTAAATTGGGAGCATGGGGACCTTGGGAGAGGGTTGAAGGGGAGTGGTGAGGCAGGGAGGGGAGTGGAGAAAAATGTAGAGCTCAATAAAATTAATTTTTAAGAATCAGTATATGCAACCATGATGAACAAGCCAGTTGTCAGCACTCCGCCACTGCATCCTCATCAGCTATGGCTTCCAGGTCCAACCCATGTTTGAGTTCCCATCCTGACTTCCTTTGATGATGACCTGTGGTGTGGATGTATAATCAGAATGAACTCTTTCTTCCCCAGGAGCTTTTGGTCATGATGAGCTATCACAGCAACAGTAACTCTAAGACAGACAAGAGATGACAATTTCAGAGGCTGGCAAAAACTATGTAAAAACAAATTACTATCTTTTGCTTATGTAAATGAAATATATTTGGATTCAACCACATCTGTTATTTAACTGTAGTCTGTATATAAGGCATGTTAAAGAGATGTTAAAGGGAATATTAGACCAGTCCTACAAAGATTTACATCAACCTGGTGCATGTGATTTGCCATTCATTAGACATGAAATGAGATGTATTGACATGAGTAGAAGACACCATTACTACACTAACATGGAAAGTAAAATTGATCAATCAGAAACACAGTATCAAACCTGAAGATAAGTAGAGGATTTAGACAGTCAGTGAAAAATATAAAGACAACACCAGAAACAATAAAAGGAATAAGTAGAACTTTGGGACACCATGAAAAGACAGCATCTATGTATTGTGGGCATAGAAGAAAAAGAAGAATTCCAGCTGAATAGCATAGACCAGATCTTCAGTGTGTTCATTAAAAAAAAAAAAACTTCCCAGACTCCTCAATATAAGAGAAGGCATACCTCTTTAAAAACAAGAAGACAGAACACCAAATCGCACCAGAACGGAAACTCCACATATCATTTTATAGCTAAAATAATAAATATGCAGAACAAAGAAAATAAAACATACTGAAAACTACCAGAGAAAAGTCAAAAACCACAAACAAGGACGAAGCCATCGGAAGAAGAGGTTTCTCAAGGGAAACTAGCTGAAGGGCAGTAAAAAATCTCCAGGACACAAACTAACATGCCATGTCTTCCAAACCAGGCATGGTGGCTAATCCTGGTTGTCAACGGAACATACGCAGGAGAGAGAATCTTGTTTGCGAAAGACTTTCCATTGGATTGGCTTGTAGATACGGTTTTGGGCTTTGTATTGACAGGTAATTGACATAGAAGGGCCCAGGCTACTTGGGGTGACGCTATTCCTACACAGGTGGGCCTGGGCTGTACAAAAAAGTGTCTGAACATGTGATGGGAGTAGGTCAGTATTTGGAATTTGAGCATGGTTTTTACTTCAAAGATATGCCATGAATTCTGTGCCTTGGTTTCTCTCAATAATGACCTAAAAATTGTGAAATAAATTCTTTATTATGCCAATTACTAGTTTTCTTGTGGTCATGATGTCTAGCATAGCAAATAAAGCAACAATGGAACCAAAATTGATGTTGTATAAATAAGGTGTTGCTATGATACATCTGACTGTATTGTTTTGGAGGATTGTGGTGGCCTTTCAGGCTTTTCCTCGACAAGGCATTGGGAGCTCAGAGCTTAATGTATAGTTCGGTGTATTCTGTAAATTGTGTGGAAGTTCAGAGTCAAAAGCAAATGTTGTTCATGGTTGCAATTCTCCTATGTCTGTGTGTGAGTGAAGCAATGAGAGAAGAGATGATTCCATAGCGTGAATACCATGTCTAGGGAAAAACACACTACACCCTAATACATGTCAGTGAATTTACATTCTACCAGTGTAAGGAAATAAATATTTTGGGTAATTTATAAACCGTGTTGTGTGAGTGGGAATGATGTAATGCATATGAGATTGTAGTTTGGCACCAGGAACTCTGGTAAAAAGCTAAGCATCATAAACAAGCTCCAGGCAGGCCACTAGGCAGCACAGATATGAGCCTACCTAGCCCAGGATATAATTGTGAACTAAAGCCAGTGAGATAAATACCAGCTGCTGCGGATGTGCTAGAAAATCAACCCCAAGCACTGAGCTCTGACAGTGCAAAGCCACTGCCCAAGGGAAAGATTAAAGAACTGGGACTGTGGGTATGAGTGTAGGATGATACTGATGTCCTCCCAAGAAATGAATTTTCTAGTTTCTGTGTTGATACCCATTTGCTAGAACACCTAAGACTCCACGCATGCCCCTGGCCTAGTGACCACTGACTTTCAGAATTTAGGTCATAACCAGTCATAACCATTGACTAAGCTCAGAAGAATGTCCTGGATAGCTACCAATGCCACTCTGATGATGCCACAGATGAAGGACTTCACAGCACAGGTGGGTCAAGCCTGGAGTCTTGCAAGTGAACTCCCTGGGAAAGTTCTCCAGTAGAACCCAGCAGCAGTAGCAGTCTTTCTGCACAACAGGTCTTTCCTGCTTGATGAAATATCTGTTTACCATTTATATTGGTATCATATTACATGTAGCATTTGTATGAATATACTGAATATATTCAAAAGACAAAGCCTTAGGATGTGTGGACATCCTAACTGCCTAATGTATTACAGTCCATATGCTTGAGCACTCTGCAAAAAAAAAAAAAAAGGGTCATTTTTGCACCTGAGCATCGTCCTTGGTACCAAGAAACAGATTATTTGTGCCTTAAAAGAGAAGTTTATCCTGGTGGTCAGGAATTCAGAGCAGCAGGGATTCATCTATGGCAGTGAGTGACCCATGAATGAAGTCTTGTCACAATTTTAAGATGTGGAGTATGTTCTTTTTCGCTCATTCAAGAACAAATATTTCATGAGGCATTTCTGCTGAGATATTTTTCCCTGTTTGGTTCTTAACTGACAAAGGACATTTCAATGAGGAAGATATAGAAGTGAAAGAGTGTAAGGAAGTCAGGTACAAGACAGAGAAAGAGAGTATAGGTTCTCCTTACGTCTATCAGGAGGCCCTTGGGTAGATGTGACTCAGGATGGGTGGATTGTTTTGGCCCAAGGCTTTTGTTCCTGTTGACCAGCTCGTTCATGCTGATTGTATCTATCTCTTAGGGCTCATAGAGCATCTGACTCAAGGTCCAGAATCATTTGTCCCTGGGACACAGAGTGATGGAAGTTCATCTGTACAACATTCCAAGGTAGGGTTCACCGTAATTGCCTGATGCAATGTCATTCAAGTGGCTACATGTGTTCTGACCATTTTGTCTCTACAACTAATATATCCTGCCCAATGAGGGTCTTAGAGTTATATGCTAGAGTTTGTAGAATGGGTCTCTACATTTGGACATAGAAAAATAAAGAGAAGAAGCCCTTAGAGATCAGCAAACAAATTCACAGTAAGTGTGAACTCTGCCTTCTGTTTAGATGATGTGTGAGGTTTACTGTGTACACTTCTGCTGGTAACGAAGAAGAAAGATTTCCTGCCATTTTCTCCGGCTCGGTGACTTCAGTTCTTCACACATGGGTGTGTTTAAAAGGCTAGTGTGATAATAGAATAACAAGCTCCCCTGATAGTTGAGAACTGTGCCAAGGTGATTCTTGTTTAAGAAATATAGACTTACTAATTCAAGTCAAGCTGTCTTTTCTTTTGAAATCCTCAATTTGATTTCTTTATCTGAGGAGGTAATGATTGGGGGTATTTCAGACGCAAAGTGTACAGGGAGAGCCATCTTTCTACCCAGTATTTCCAGGATCTAGAAAATATACTGAAATTTAAGGATGAACAAAGAAAAAATATTAAAAATTCATAGGAAGCTGTAGTGCAGAGCCAAGTACACCATCAAGGAGTATTTGAGTAATCCATAAGAGAGAGCCAACATAACTGGAGTTAGTTGTTGGCCTTATCACAAATCTCAGGAAAGATACACTTGGATCATAGGTTATATTTTGATTAGTGTTTTTGGCTAAGCAATATTGATTTTATTCTTTATCCGGGAGAAGACAAGAAGGTCAAAAGCCAGTTTTTATTTAATCTGTAATCACTGGGAATAGTTGGGACCAAACTATTCTGTGGCACAGGGTGTTCAAAGTACAAGTTCACACATTCACCTTCCTTCTTCATTTGATATCAAGAAAACATAAAACACAATTAATTCTCTACATAGAGAACTATAAAAACAGCTAACTCAGTGGTTGAGAAACACTTATGGAAATGCTCGGCACTGTTAGTCATCAGAGAAATGCAAATGAAAACTACCTTGAGATTTCATTTTCCATCTGTCAGCTAAGACAGACAGTTAAGGTCAATAAAAGAAGTGGCAGTTCATGCTGCTGGTGATGTTGAATAATAGGGGACAGGGGTCATACATTGCTTTAAGACTGCAAACTTTATGAAAATCTGTGTGAAGATGCTTCAGAAAGATAACAATCGATCGACCTCATGATTCAGCTATACCACATTGGGCATGTAATAAAAATATGCTTCATCCTACCACAGAGGTACTTGATAAGTCAAGATCATTACTGGTCTATTCACAATATCAGAACTTTGAAACAGTGGAGGGATATTTCAGTGGATCGAAGTCCAAGAAAATGGGTTCACTTACACAATGGAGTACGACTTGGATGATAAAAAATGAATTTACAGGTAAACAGATGTAAGTAAAAAAATCATCTTTTTTGAGATATCTAAGACTCATAAAGACAAATATGGTATATTTTATTATATGTGGATTAGCTGTAAAGTAAATGTTAAACAAGTTGTCATCTATAAACATGAAAGTAAGGCACAAAGTAATGTACTTGGGGGTAGTGATGAATCTTCCCAGGAAGGAAAAGAATTAATAGTACTAATAATACTAATAGAGAACAGGGTAGTGGAGCAGGAGAATCAAGTGAGGAGGACACATGCTGGGATGAGACAGAGAATACAGAGAAAGACAGTTAAAGTTAAGGGTCATTCGAATGTTAGTATGGCAATCTAATACTGTGGAAAATTCCTAAATGGTATACATATATGAAGAACTTCTAATCATATTTGCCAAGTAATCAAGAGAAAGGATGATTTACCTCTAAGTCGATATCTGTTTCTTCTATGCTTTCTTGGCCTCTTTCCCTTCTGTTTGTTTATTGGTTTGTTTATTTTTTCCCATTCTGATTTGTCTTTGTTTTGTGTTATGTTTTATTTTACTTTAGTTCAGTTTTATCCTTACATTTTCTACAAGAGACAGAAATGGATGGCGTCAGAAAGTCAGTGGATGAGGAGAGGATTTGGGAAGAGTTGATGGGGGAGAAAACATGATCATGACACATTGCATGAAAAAATATTTTTTGAGTAAATGACAGAACAAACATCAGCATAAAAATGGAAAAAATATTGCATTAGTAAAAGAAATACCTAAATATCTAGATGCATGACTTACCAGTTTTGAGACAAGAAAACCTGAAATCCTTAAACAGAGTACTTTTCATCAATAAGGTTCAGGAAATATCTAATGTCTAACTGAGCCACATCTGCTTCTTCACCCCTAAAAAGGCCCAGGAATCCAGTAATATATGGTTAACTAGGGACTTGTAACAGAATATTTTCAAATTAACATTAACAATTCTGTAATTATTGCACAAAATAGAAAAGGCAAATGGCCTTTGCTTTATTACCTCAATAACAAGCACTTCACACACTCATACCCTCCCAAATAAAGCCTCTTTATGAATTTTTTAAAACTTTATGAATTCATTATTACCATGGGACCAAAGCCAAATAGAGATTCATAGAAACAGCATTAAATTAGGGACCTATCTCTGTGATCTACGAGGATGTTAAAGGAGGCCACTTGTTTATCTCTGAACTGAAATAACCACACACAAGCTGTATTAATTAAACCACTGCTAGGCCTATTAGCTCTGGCTTCCTATTGGCTAGCTCTTACATCCTAAACTAACCTATCTCCATTAATCTGTGTATCGCCATGTAGCTGTGCCTATTGACATGGTTTTGTCATGTCTATGTCTGGAGGGGCTACATGGCTTCTCACTGACACCACCTAATCTCGCCCCCTCTGTTTCCTTGGAACTCGTGCCTTGCCCAGTTTTGCTAGGCCACCAGCCAAAATAAACACATTTATTAACCAATGAAGGAACACATAGACTGAAGGACTTCCCACACCATTTCCCATTTTCTGTTTAAACAGAAAGGTAGATTTTAACTTTAACATAGTAAAATTACATACAATAAAACAGTTATCAAGCAAGAATTATAGTTACAATATTTATATCTACTTTATCTTTTATCATAACTAAGGAAAACTATGATTATAACTATATAATTTTCAATTCTATTAAAAACTCCAGAATGATATAATATTACCAAGTAAACAAGAAGATCATTGTAAGCAACTTCCAAAACTCTAGAACTGACAAAGACATCTCACTGCCAAGACAGTCACCCAAAGTTCTTCTGTAATGTTGTAGGCTCCCATGTTCAGTCTACTGGCCCATAGTATCTGGCAGACTTTTCCATGTAGCAGGAAATTTGAAGATCTGTCCTACCCTGTAATGGCCAAGTCTATCAGTTGATTTCTTCTGTGTCCTGCAGAATGTCTGGCAGACTCTTTATTGAAGTAGGAACCCCAAAGGACACTTTTACCTTTAGGCTAGTTCAGCAATCATTTTTCTGCGGGTCCTACAGTGCAGTTCACATAGCATAATATCAGTCAGCCCAGGCAAGAGCAGTTTCTTCCCCAAATGGCTAAAAAAAAAACTCCATAAGGAAGCTCTTTGGTGCCCATCTTCTTCTTGAACTAATTGGTGCTGCCAGGAGGAGATATGTCTCATGTCATAAAAAGTCTTGTTATTAAAACCTTTTAAATGCCATATTCTGAAGGTCTCTGAAAGACTTGAAGAATACCTATCTAACTGAAATATATCTATCTAGAAAACCTAACTAACTTGAAGCTTGACTATTATAAATGATTATCTATTAACCTACATTTCTTAATGATACATTGAATTTTTAAATGAGCTGCACAAACACAATACCATAAACAAGATCAGAAATACATATACACAGTATAATAAAGTTGACATTGAGTTTGTATCAATAAATGAAGATCCATACAAATTCAAATCTTCATAGCATATCCCCCATTAAATGTAAACAAATATTTATAAACAATATTTGAGAATTTGGGTATAGTACTCTCCAAACTGCTTCCTGCTTTTTGTTAGGCAATGTAATTTTGGGGGCTATTTACAGGGATCTTTGGGGGAGTCTTGGGCCATTAAACAACATTAGTCTAGAAGAAATCCACAGGTTCTCATCTTCTGTGGAAACAGAAGCAGAACCTCTTTTCGAAAGCAACCAATTCTTGGACTCAAATTCTGAAGCCAAGACGCCTTTAAAATATATGTGTTGATTTAGTTTGGCAGCCTGTGCAATGAAATGTCTCTCTGTACTTGCTCATTTACAGTCAAAAAATTCAAAGAAAATACAATAACATACAAAATCCAGAATCTGTGCATATTCTATCTTTATGAGGCTTATTTTTCTTACTCTGTTACTTTACTACAAAGTCTCTTTAAAGACTTTGTTTTTTTTCTTCTAAAAAACATTTACTTCTTTTTATAACTCTCCATATTTTATTCTCTCTCCAAAAACTATATAAATTTTTAAACACAACGTGACCCATTTAGAAGTCTTTTTCCTCTGAATTTGTCTTTATTGTGCACTGTAATCATTTTTTGACCAGGACAACTTCTTAAAGTGTTAAACAGCTTAGCTAGTACTGAGGCTGCTTTGCATTTTGGCTCCACCCAGCCCAACATGGCCGAAGTCTGTTCATTACTTCTAAGACTGCCAGGTGGGAGTTGTATTCACCTCCTCAACTCTAGTAACCAGTTAGCTCATGTTGCCAACATGTAACTTGCTGCAAGCTGCCCACAAACACCATTCAAGTGCTCAGCCTCCTGAAAGAGCCAGGGTTTGTGCAGGAGTAGTACCCAGGAAGCAGCCATTTCCAAACCATGCCTTTTTTCTCTACTACCGCTGAATCAGGAAGACCTCCCTTAAAGAAGCTGCGCCATGCCACCAGCAAACAGTGCAAGAAGCTGTGTTTGCTAAGTTCTATTTTTTTGTGTCTAGAATTTCTTCCCAAATTCTCTCAGGTTTTAAGTGGATTTAATTTGCAACACGTTGGGCACCAACTTTATTACCTCGATAACAAAGCACTTCAGACACTCACATCCTCTCACATTAAAGCCCCTCATTCTAAATTGTTTAAAACTTTAAGAATTCCTTATTACCGTGGACCAAAACCAAATAGAGATTCATAGCAACAACAGTAAAATTAAACACCTATTTCCATAATCTACAAGAATTCTAAAAGTTATTAATAAAATGCTAACAAACAAAATCCAAAGACACATCAAAAAGATCATTCATCATGACCAAACTATCTTCATTTCAGAGATTCAGTGGAATACCAACATATGGAAATCAAAAAATGATACCAATCACATATATTTATTCAATATAAAACACCCAAGATCTTTTTTGACAAAACCGAACATCATTTCATGATAAACCTGCCCCACAAACCTATGGTAGAGGTAACAAATGGCATGTATAGGAAAGACTTTAGGACACGGCAAAATGATGCTTGAAGCTTGGTATAATCACTATGCTTCTGAATTGAACAAACTCATTGTGTGAAAATGACCACCACTTCAAAAGCACTCTACAGATTCAGTGCAACCCCAACCAAAATTCTAGGTTTATTTATCATCATTTATGCCCCAGAAAAACTTAAGCATGCATGGGTATCCTGTTTATGGTAGTTTTCCAATTGTTAGTATCCTGGGAAGTCCTAGATGTTTGTGTTATTTTCATACCCAAGGTTCCAATGTTTTTCTTTATGCTATCTATTCATCATTTTATTGGGCATTCCTCTTTGCCTTACCCTATGCACTCCTCCAAGCAGTGTTATCTTCACATATCTTTTGTCATTATTTCTCATAACATAGCCAAAGTATCTCAAGTGCTGTTCTTATATCCTGCAGTTTACTTCATTTTGTAGATGGAGATGTTTCTTAATGTCATCATTGCACAGGTTATCTCTTTGTATGATGCCTAAAATCCTCCTGAGACATGCCATCTCAAGCACATTCAGCTGCTGTTCTGAAGAACATTTTATTGTCCAGATTTCAGAGTTGGAAAGAAGTCAGCTCAAGACAAGTGTCTCATATACTTGTAATTTTCTTGTTGGTGGTATGTCTCTTGCTGATCAAACCTTTCCTGGTGTATAGAATGCAGCCCTCACTGTCTCTATCTGTCTCTTGACATCTGAAATAGTTCCCTCCTTTGAACTGAGGTTTCCTTCCAGATGGACAAAGTTGACTGCTTGCTTGAGGTTCTGATTCTTTATTGCAATGTTAAAAATCCTTGTGTGCCCTTCCCATTTATAGTATCTCAGTCCTCTTGATATTTACTTTCACACCAAGGCTTTCACTTACTTCCAGCACTCTATTTACCTTACCCTGCAGCACACTTGGAGCCTGAGGAGGAGGAGATTGGTGAGCAGATAGTTGGTGTGTGAATCAGTGACTTGGGTTTTGCCAACAAAACGATAAGCACTACTTGCTGAAAGGTTTATTTATCACAGACATAAATAGGCAATAAAGAAACATTAAGGATGCTCAAGAGACCAAGAGAAATGAGGGAATCTTGAATCAAAAGATACTGTGGGCAGTATCATCCTATAAAATCAGATGATTGTGTAAAGCCATAGTAATAAATCAGCATAGTACTGACACATGAAATAGACAGATAAATAAATGAAAAAGAATAGAGGAATCACATATAAATGCATTCAGCTATACCTATTTGACTATTCTTATATGGTGCAAAAACAAACAACCAAACAAAAATAACAAAAAAACAAAAAAAATCAAAACAAGCAAAAAATGTTGAAAGAAGCACAATATTCTCAAAAATTGATGGTACAAAACCTTTACTTGCAGAAACAGAGTTGGATGCTCCTATTTTACTTTTAGAAAGAAAATAAAACTAAACAAAAACTCAAATCAAAATTCATCAAATATCTCAGCCTAAAACCTAGTAATCTGAAATTGCATAATCTGGCACAAGGTAAACTTCCAGGAATCTACAAGGGTGACCCAAGCTAACAGCCTTAGAAATACCAGAATAGTAGTATGAGTTGGCCATCTCCTGTGACCTGATTGGTGTCTAGCCCAATTGTCATCAGAGAGGTATCATTCAGCAGCTGATGGAAATAGATGGAGACACACAGTCAAACATTAAGTGTACATGGGGAGGTGTCAAGTCTTACTGTAGATTTATACACCATGTTTTGTTGATACTCAAGGGAGATCTATCTTTTCTTTAACAAATACAGAAGAGGAGTGGATTGGGGGTGGAAACACACAGGTTTAAGGGGAGGGGCTAGGAGAAAAAGATGGAGGGGAACCTCTGGTTGGTATGTAAAATAATAAATGAAAAATTATTTTTTTAAAAAAATAAGTTGGGTATACACTTCACCATAGTGTCACAAGATATCCTTTCTGATTTGAACAGTGTAACATAGGAACTAAAATCAGCAACTTACAAACTGGCCTCCATTAAATGACAGTTTCAATGAAGCAAAGGAAAGTATCAGTTGAGTGAAGAAATAACCCACATAGTGGGAGAAAAATATCCACTAACTCTACATCCAGCAGAGAATTAGTGTCCTGAATATGCACAAAACTGAAAATATGATAAACAAGAAATAAACCAATTACAAAGATGGGCTTTCTAACTGGACATAAAGTTCTCAGAAAAGGAAATGGAAATGGCTGATAGACCCTTTAAAAAGTTCTCAAAATACTTACATATCTGGGAAATGCAGATTAAAACTATGTAAATAATTCTGTCTCATGTCATTCATAATGCCATTATCAGGAAGATACATGACAACAAATTCTGACGTGGATGTGGGAAGGGGACTCTTACACACTGCTGCTGGTAAAGAAACAGCTCCATTTAGTGATCATACCTGGCTCTTGCAGATTTGAACAATCTTGCCAGTCAGTCTTGGGAGGGTTAATCTTCCCAATGAGAAAGTGAGAGAGGAACCTAGAAACCCAGCAAGAATTCAAACAGCAATGCTATCCCTAACAGCACTCATTCACACAAGCACTGAGAGGATACCCCAGGATTTGATTTAGATAAGTATCTACCCTGGACTCAGTGCAGATATAGTGAACAGAAGGGGCCAGACACAGTCAGTGAGAAATATGAAAATGCCAATGTACTGGCTTTATTTGTGTCAAGTTGATATAGACTGGAGTTATCTAAAAAATGGGGGAGCAAGTCAACTAAGAAAATATCTCTTTATGATTGATCTTGCTTTAGGGCCTTTATTAATTAGTGATTGATGGAGTTGTGTCCAGTTATCCTATACAGTGTCACTGTTGAGTTGATGATCTTGGGTTCTGTAAGAATCAGGCTGTGCAATCATGATGAATAAGCCAGTTGTCAGAACTCTACCACCACATCCTCATAAGCTACGGCTTCCAGGTCCCACCCCTGCTTGGTTTTCTGTTCTGACTTCCTTTGATGATGGACTGTGGTGTGGATGTGTAATCTGAATGAACCCTTTCTTCCCCAGGAGCTTTTGGTCATGGTGGTTTATCACAGCAACTGTAACTCAAAAACAGCCAAAAGAATAGCATTTCAAAGCCTGCCAAATAATGGTGTAAAAGCAAATTTCTATCTTTTGTCTATATAATTGAAATGTATTTGGATTCAACCACATTTGTTACTGAATACTAGTCTGTATATAAGGCGTGTTAAAGAGATGTTTCAGGGAAAATTTGGCCAGTCCCACAAAGATTTACTTCCACCTGGTGTATGTGATATGCCTTTCATTAGACATGAAATGAGATATATTGATATGAGGAGAGGACATTATCGCTACACTAATATGGAAAACTGATCAATTGGAAACACAATATCAAACCTTGAAGACAAAGTAGAGGATCTAGATAGTCAATGAAAATTATGAATAAACAAGAATGTTGGCAGACCATGAAAAGACAACATCTATGAATCATTGGCACAGAAGGAAAGGAATTCCAGCAGGATGGCATACACCAGATCTTCAACATGTTTACAAAAGACAGCTTCCTGAATTCCTCAAACTAAGAGAAGTCATACCCGTTCAAAAACAAAAAGATAGAACAACAAATAGCACCAGAACAGAAACTCCACATGCCATTTATACTTAAAGCAGAAAATATGCAAAACAAAAAAGAGGTATTGAAAACTACCAGAGAAAATTCACAAATCACAAACAAGGGCAAACCCATTAGAATAACAAGTAAATTCTCAATGTAAACTACAAGACAGAAGGGCTTACAGCAATATGCTCCTATTTCTAAGAGATCACAGATGCCAGTCCAGACAACCTTACCAGCAAAATTATGTGACAGAGTTGAAGGATAGTGAAAAATTCTTCATGATACAGGCTAATAGACTATGTCTGCAAAACCAGCCATAATGGTTAATTCTGTTTGCCAACTGAACATATATGGGAGAGAAAACCTCTTTTGAGAAAGAGCTTCCATCATATTGGCCTGATGCATGTGTTTGGGGCTTTCTCTTGACTGGTAATTGACACAGAAGGGCCCATCCCACTGGGGTAACACCATTTCTACACAGTTGGGCCAGGACTATACAAAAACTGTAGCTAACGTGCAACTAGGAGTAACTCAGTATTTGGCATTTGAGCATTGTTTTTACTTCAAACATAAGCCATGTATCCCATTTCTCTCAATGATGATCTATTCATTATGAAATAAATTCTTTATTATCATGGTCATGATGTCTAGCATAGCAACAAGAGCCACAATAGAACCAAATTGGTGAGGCTGAAATAGGTTTTTGCTATGGCAGATCTAACTGCATTGTTTTGGAGGATTGTTATTTCATTTCAAGCTTTTCCTGTAAAAGCCATTTTGAGCTCAGAGCTTAACGGACAGTTCAGTGGATTCTGTAAATTATATAGAATTTTGAGTCAAAAACAAATGTTGTTCACTGTTGTAATTCTCCCAGGTCTGTCTGTATGTGCACAATGAGGGAAGAGATGATGGCATAGAGTGAGTATTAATTAAGTCTAGGGAAAAACGCACAATACCCTAACATATGTCTCTGAATTTAGATTCTACCAATGTAAGGAAGAAAAAAAATTGGGTAATTTATAAACCGTGTGTTATGAGTGGGAATGATGTAATACATGTGAGATCAAAGTTTGTCACAAGTAACTCTGGCAAGAGCTAGGTATCATGAGCAAGCTCCTGGCAGGCCACTAAGGCAGCTCAGACATAAGCCTGGCCAAGGATATATCTGTAATATGCTAATGAGCTAAATCCAAGCTGGTACTGATGTGCTAGAAAGACAGCACCAAGCTGTGACATGTGAAAGGGCAAAGCTACTGCCCAATGAAAGGGTTAAAAGGTGAACTACAGGAATGGGTGTAGGATGATACTGCTGTCCTCCAAAGACATGAATTCTCTAGCCTGGGTGTTGGTGTCCATTTGCTAGAGGACTAAAGATTCCATGCAGGGACCTGGCCTCAGTGACCCCTGACTTTCAGAATTGTAGGTAGGCTACACAGGCCTCCTGTCAGTCATAACCATTGACTAAGCTCAAAAGAATGTCCTGTATGGCTACCAGTGCCACCCTGATGATGCCACAGATGAAGGACTTCCAAGCACAGGTGGGTCAAGCCTGAAGTCTTGCAAGTGTACTTACTGGAGAATTTCTCCAGTAGAACCCAGCAACAGCAGCATTTCTACACAAGTGTTTCCTGCCTGGTGGTCAGGAATTCATAGCAGCAGAGATTCATCTACGGGAGTGAGTTACCCATGAATAAAGCCTTGTCACAATTTTAAAATGTGGAGTATATTCTTTTTTTGGTCATTTATGAACAAATTTACACTGAGACATTTCCTGTTGAGTTATTTTTCTACATTTGGTTCTTAACTGACGAAGGACATTTTAATAAGGAACATGTAGAAGTGAAAGGGTGTAAGGAAGTCAGCTACATGACAGAGAAAGAGAGTATAGGTTCTCCTTAGGTCTATCAGGAAGCACTTGCGTAGATGTGACTCGGGAGGGCTGGATTGTTTTGGCCCAAGGCTTCGGTTCCTGTTGACCAGCTTGTTCACGCTGATTGTATCTACCTCTTAGGGCTCAGGGTGTATCTGACTCAAGGTCCAGAATCATTTGTCACTGGGACACAGAGTGATGGAAGTTCATCTGTATGACTTTTCAAGGTAGGGTTCACTGTATTTGCCTGATGCAAAGTCACTCAAGTGTTTTCTTGTGGTCTGACTATATTTTCCCCACAACTAACATATTCTGCCAAATCAGGGTCTTAGTGGTATATGCTAGAGTTCGTAGAACTGGTCTCTATATTTGGACATAAATTAAAGAGGAGAAACCAGTAGAGAACAGCAAAAAAAATTCAAAGTACAGTGTATACTCTGTCTTCTGTTTAGACACATAGATGATAGGTGAGGTTTACTGTGTACACTTCTGCTGGTAATGAAGTCAAAAGATTTCCTGCCATTCTCTCCTGCTCAGTGACTTCAGTTCTTCACACATGGGTGTATTTAAAAGGTTAGTGTGCTAAGAGAATTTAGCAAGTGCCCCTGATATTTGAGAACTGTGCCAAGGTGATTCTAGTATAAGAAATATGGACTTACTAATTCACATCAATCTATCTTTCTTTTGAAATCCTCACTCTGACTGCTTTATATGAGGAGGCAATGATTGGGGGCATTTCAGACACAAAGAGTACAGAGTTAGCCTTCTTTCTACCCAGTATTTCCAGGTTCTAGAAAATATATTAAAAATTAAGGATGAAGAATTTTAAAATGATTTTAAAAAATCACAGGAAGCTGTAATGCAGAGCCAAGTACACCAACAAGGGGTATTTGAATAATGCTTAAGAGAAAGCCAATATTACTGAAGTTAGTTGGTGGTCTAATCACAAAACTCAGGAAAGATGCACTTGGACCATAGGTTATATTTTGATTAGTGTTTTTGGCCAAGTAATATTCATTTTATTTCTATGTCAAGGAGAAGACTAGAAAGTCAAAAGCCAGTTTTTATTTAATCCAAACTCACTGGGAATAGTTGGGACCAAACTACTGTGTGGCACAGGGTGTTCAAAGTGCACAGGGTGTTCAAAGTTCACACATTCATCTTCCTTCTTCATTTGATATCAAAAAATATATAACACAATTAAAATGGAGGCACAGATCTACATAGAGAATTCTAAAGAGAGTTAACTCAATGACTGAGAAACACTTAAAGAATTGTTCAGCACTGTTAGTCATCAGGGAAATGCAAATGAAAACTACCTGGAGATTTCATTTTCCATCTGTCAACTAAGACAGACAGTTAAGATCAATAAAAGAAGTGGCAGTTCATCCTGATGATGAGGTTGAATAACAGGGGGCAGGAAGTCATACATTGCTTTAAGACTGCAAACTTGTAAAACCTATGAAAATCTGTGTGAAGATGCTTCAGAAAGATAACAATCGATCGACCTCATGATTCAGCTATACCACATTGGGCATGTAATAAAAATATGCTTCATCCTACCACAGAGGTACTTGATAAATCAAGATCATTACTGGGCTAGTCACAACATCAGAACTTTGAAACAGTGGAGGGATATTTCAGTGGATCGAAGTCCAAAGAAAATGGGTTCACTTACACAATGGAGTACGACTTGGATGATAAAAAATAAATTTACAGGTAAACAGATGTAAGTAAAAAAAAATCATCTTTATTGGGGTATCTAAGACCCATAAAGACAAAGATGGTATATTTTCTTCTATATGTGATTAGCTGTGAAGTAAATGTTAAACAAGTTACCATCCATAAAACATGGAAGATGTGTACAAAGTAATGAAGTTGGGAGGTAGTGATCAATCTTCCCAGGAAGGAAAAAAATTAATAGTAATAGTAATAGAGAACAGGGTTGTGAAACAGGGGAATCAAGTGATGAGGACACATACTGGGATGAGACAGAGAATACAGAGAAAGACAGTTAAAGGAGAGGGTCATTCGAATGTTAGTATGGTGACCTAATACTGTATGAACTTCCTAAATTTTATACATATATGAAGGACTTCTAATCACATTTGCCAAGTAATCAAGAGAAAGGATGACTCTGCCTCTAAGTCTGTATCTGTTTCTTCTACACTTTATTGGCTTCTTTTCCTTTGTTTGTTTATTGGTTTGTTTATTTTTTCCCATTCTGATTTGTATTTGATTTGTGTTATATTTTATTTTACTTTAGTTCAGTTTTATCCCTTACATTTCCTACAAGAGAGAGAAAGGGATGGCGTCAGAAAGTCAGTGGATGTGAAGAGGAATTGGGAAGAGTTGACAGAGGAGAAAACATAATCATGACACATTGCATGAAAAAAATCTATTTTCAGTAAATGACAGAACAAACATCAGCATAAAAAAGAAAAAATATTGCATTAGTAATAGAAATAGCTAAATATCTAGATATATGACTTACCAGATTTGAGACAAGAAAACCTAACATCCTTAGAGTCTTCAGCAATAAGGTTCAGGAAATATCTAATGTTTAACTGAAACTCATCAGCCTCTTCACCCCCAAAAGGGCCCAGGACAATATGTTTAACTAGGGACTTGTAACATAAATTTTTCAAACTGACATTAACAATGCTCAAATTATTGCACAAAACAGAACAGGCAAATGACCTTTACTTTATTCCCTCAATAACAATGTACTTCACCCACACATATCCTCTCACATTAAAGCCTCTCATTCCAAATTCTTTAAACATTTTGAATTTGTTATTACCATGGGACCAAAACCAAATACAGATTCATAGCAACAACAGTAACACTAGACACCTATCTCCATGATCTACAAGGATTCTAAAAGTTCTCAATAATATGCTAACAAACAAAATCCAAAGACGCATCAAAAAGTTCATTCATCATGACCAAATTATCTTTAATCCAAAGATTCGGTGGCAGACCAACACATGGAAGTCAACAATGATATCAATCACATATATTGATTCAATGACCAAAGTATCTCAAGTGCCATTGTTATATCCTGTACTTTACTTTCTTCTTTAGATGGATATGTTTCTTAATGTCACCGTTGCACAGGTCATCTCTTCGTATGATACCATTCATATAGGTATGATATTATAAGGAATATTTGTACGAATATACTGAATATATTCAAAAAAAATCTTGTATGGACATCCTTACTTCTTAATGACTTACAGTCCATATGCCTGAGAACTCTGCAAAAATGATGGGACATTTTGGCACCTGAGCATCGTCCTCAGTGTCAAGCATCAGATTATTTGGCCCTTACAAGTGAAGTGCATCCTGGTGTTCAGAAATTCAGAGCAGCAGGGATTCATCTGAAGCAGTGAGTTACCCCTGAATGAAGCCTTGTCACAATTTTAAGATGTAGAATATGTTGGTTTTTTTTTTCACTCATTCATGAACAAATATTACATGGAGGCATTTCACTGCTGAGTTATTTTCCTCTGCTTGGTTCTTAACTAACAAAGGACATCTTAATGAGAAATGTATAGAATTGAGATAATGTAAGAGACATGATACAGAAAGAGGGTATATGTTCACCTCATCTCTGTCAGGATGAACTTGGGTAGATGTGACTCAGGAGGATTTGACTGTTTTGGCCTAAGGCTTCCTTTCCTGTTGACTAGATCTTTCTTGCTGATTGTGTCTATCTCTTAGTGCTCAGAGAGTACCCAACCCAAGGTCCAGAATCATTGGCTATTGGGACAGAGTGATGGAAGTTCATCTGTAGATCTTTGCAAGCTAAGGTTCACTGTAATTTCCTGATGTAAGGTTCATAAGTTGTCTGCTTGCATTCTGATCATTTGGTACTCACAGCTCATACATCCTGCCAAGAGAGGGTCTTCATGATATTTATTAGAGTTTGAAGAAAAGGTTACACAATTGGAAAGGAGCAAATGTATAATGAAAGTCTCTAGAGATTGACAAAGAAATTCATAGTACAAGTGAGATTTTGGTCTTCTATGTTTAACCACAGAGATGGTACATGGGGTTTATGTGAAAATCTCTACTGGTGAAGAAGAGGAGGGAGTCGCTAGAATTCTTTCCTTCTCAGATTCTACATTTCATATTAATAAATGTCTTTAAAAGGAAAGTGTGTTAATAAAAGTTAACTGGCTTACTGGATGTCTGAGAGTTGGGACAAACAGATTCTAACCTCGGAAATGATATATATAAAAATGAGTCTCTTACCATTTTTTTACAAACTTCTCATTTTGATTTCTCAATATCATTGAAGGTGGCAAACACTGGGGATATCTTGGGCAAGGAGAGAACAGTGTGACCTACTTTCAGACCCGGGATTTTTATGATCAATATGACATATGAAAAAAATTATAGCTAGTGCTGCTATTTCTAATTTTACATACTAATTTTTTCATTGATTTTATTGTTAGATAGATAAATGATAGAAAGAGAGAAAGAAAGAAAGAAAGAAAGAAAAAAGAAGGGAAAAGGGAGGGAGGGAAGGAAGGAAGAAAGGAAGAGAGGGAGGAAGAAAGAAAGAAACAAAGAAAAAAATTCCTGATGTAAGGTCACTCAGTTGTCTGTTGTATTCTGACCAATTTGTTGGAATAGACAGATACACAAATGAGCATGGTGGATTGTGCCAGACCTGTTCTGAATGAATTTTCACTCCTGCCTCGAGGGAATGTAGACTACAATGGCAATGGTGGAAACCAATGTGATTGCTCCTCAAAGGACTGCTCATAGTCCAACCCTGCTGTGTAGACAGCCTACACAAATGACAGTGTTTATTACAAAAATTCAAGTGCACAAATATTCTAGAACCTTCACTCATAGTAGTCTAAATTTGTGACAAATTGACCTCATTTGGAGAATATGTAGGTGAAATGTATAGTGATATAGTAAAAAATTTCATTATCAAAGTAGAGTGTTAATATATGCCACTTTGTGAATAATTTTAAATTATTAAGTAAAAGGAAAAATCATGACTGTAAATGAGAGACTGCATTATTTTTATGTAGGCATAATTATAATATTTTACTGAGGTATTCATGATATAATAGTTTTCATCTCAAAGAAATATTTCACATTTCATTCCATATTTAATAGGTTATATATACACTTTCAGGGATAGTATCTGCATGCACACAATTTAGATTAATTGTAAAGATATCTCAACCTTATTCTCCACAATTCTCCTTTGTCCATTTCCAAAATTTTTGTATAACCTTATGGGTTGGTACATTCTAAAATCCAAGCATTGAGAAAATCTCTCTTGGAGTCTTTGATCAGTGGAAGATAAGATGGAAGATATTTGTAGTGAGAGATGCAGGTACACATACACTATCATGAGGCTGCTCCAGGAGGAAGTCATCCCCATTCATGAGGCCCTGGCAGTCATGGAAATCAGAGCATGGACAAAATTTATTCCTGCCATGTAGCTGTCGTTCAGAGAGGATTATAGATAAGTAACACCAAAGTGCCCTGTCTTGTACTAAGAAGTTTATATTTGCTCCTCCTCTCATTTCTCCACAACTCCACAAAAGTGATTTCCAAACTTTAATGATGCCCATAACTACCTTAGGGTCTTGAGCCAACTACAATGCCTGGACGTAATTGACCAGTGTTCTGATTCAGTGGGTATGGAATCTATTTCAATATGATTTCCTAGCAGTTCTGGAGGATGAAAGACTGTGCTAAGAACTATGACCTCATAGAAAAGAATCATTGTGTAGATGGTAAGCTGCCATATATGACTAACTTTACACATGTAGGTTTTCATAGAAGGTGCCAAAACCTAACTTTCTAATGTGGGGAAATAGTTTCAATTTATGTCATTCTTGCAAGAATTAAATGAAAGCTGAGCAATGAATATATCTATCATCCTCATCTCTGACCTTGTCAGATTTTCTTGACAAACTCAACTCTGTAAGTTCAGAGTTCCAACCATACCAAATGTGATTCTGAAGGACACCTCAGATGGGAATCCAAATCTCGAAAACTTTGTCATGTCCATTTGATAAGGGTGCCTGCTCCCTGGAGATACATTGAAAGAATATCAAAGTAAACTTCTTAGAAGAGAAAAATAATCTTTGACACTCACGCAATACAGAATATCTTTAAGAATGACACACTCCTGAATTGAGGCAGAGGTCTTAGCATTGCAATAACCCATGTAAGGAGATTTTGTTGCCAAAAGGAATACTGGTGCTCAATAAAATCAAATGATTATGAAGAAAGAAAATACTAGGCATGAAGGGATTCTGACTAAGTAGAAGTACAGAAACTTGCTGCAGACAGGGGAAGCTGAGCAGCATCAGAGGGCACCTGGTAGGAAATGATCTCGATCAGATATGGTGGCTGCTCAGATGGAAATAAAGACTGTTCTTGCACCTCTGATTTCTCAGAATTGCTGCTTGACATAGGGTGATACAAGGATTTGGACAGCAGTCATAGACACCTGGAGCTCTGAATCAAGCAGGTCTTATTTATAGATTCAGAGAATGGAGATTGAATCACTTATGAACATAATGATTTGTTACTTTCTTTGACTTAAAGAGCCTTCACTCTAGGCAGAGGAAGAAATGGATGGATAACTAACACTTAAAGCATTTTGAAAAGCCATAGGAAAACCAATTATGTTAGAAGTGTCTGAAAATACATATGCACATAAAAGAAACTTCAGTGTGTCATCTTGTAATAGAGGAGATAGTACACCAACTAGACATCATATGTTACCAAATAAAAACAGATTTCTAAGAATGAGTTTCATCTTTTTGAATCATGGTGTGATATGTACTTTGGTATATGTGTTGCTTTTATCACTTGATGAATAAAGCTGTTTTGACCTATGGTCAGTCAAAATATAGCTAGGCAGGAAGTTCAAACAAAGATACATGGAGAACATAAGTGGACTTGAAGAGATTCTTGTAGGTGCTAAAGAAGAAAGATGCCAAATCATTATAAGTAGTAAATATAGTAACTTTGAATTGATGCTGTGCTGGTACAATGAAGAATGCCAGGTAAATGGTGCTTCTAGACGGCAGGCCCATGTAACATCCAAAAGAGAAAAGTCAGAGAGTTTCAAGAGATGCAGCCACAGCCTGCCATTTATTTCCCCTCTTATACTACAACCTTGAAAACCACTTGCCCCTTTGAGGGCCATGTCTCCAAAATGTCTTGTGAGATCCAACTGTATTACATACTGACACATGGTAACAGAACATCCCAAGAGTCTGTGTTCTCTAGGATCCAATCATAGCTGAGTAAACACAAAACAGAATGCATTGATTAACTCCCGACAGGGATGGTAACCAAAGCCTCCCATTCCAACTGCATGGGTACATCACACATCTTTTCCATAAAGTGTAATCAGAAAACAAGCAGCTCAGTATACTGTGATCCAAAGCCTACATGACTGCTATCCATCTTTCTTTGACAAGGTTCACAAATTCAGCTTCCTGTTGTCCACAAAGGTATCCCACAGTCATGCCAGAGGGAAAGTCAGAGATTGTATCTCAGAAAGAGCCTGAAGTACTAATGCCTGAAAACTTAATTCTTTCATTAACACAGCCAATCGAAAGGAGCTCATAATTGAGGGGCGGGTTCAGACAGACAGATATTTGAGATTTATAGCATGAGTAAGAGTTGCTGTGCCAGATTCTGGAACCTCAACAACCTCTGAAGAGTTGAGACTGTAGAGTGAACTGAGTCATCACCACAGATAGGTAAGACCCTGCCTTGGCCAAGGCAGAACAGTAAGCGACATTGGGTGGGTGCTTTGAGAGACTCCAGGGAAACATCAAGTAAATCCAAAAGACTATAATATGAGCCTCAGCAGCACTGGTGTGTGTAGCTGTAGTGGATTAGGTAGGAAAGGCAAAGAGGACAGCACATCCTTATACATCTGTTTGTGTAGGGTCCCATTACATGAATGTTGGATCTGTCTCCAGAGATTTACAGCTGGTCGTTTGAGCACCAGTAAACATCACTGGCACTTGCTGGTCCAGTAGAGATCATCCCTTGCACATAATCCCAGAATGGATGTGTTTTCAGTTAACATGTACAGATGTCATAGCAGATGTTATGTTCCTATCAAGTCCTTTGGGCAGTGTTGCTTTAGAGAAAAAGCAAATTCAGAAACTGGTAATCTGACTATCAACTTGCCATTGTTCTCCACCTACTATCATGGTTCTGGCTTCCTGTGGGTTTTTCATATGACACTATCCTGATATAGGTAGTGTGTTGGGATTTTGATTTCACATTTCCAAGGGTAGAACACAAGGAATAGTAAATGACTATTCCGACATTCCTATAGAAGATATTCACAATGTTTTATTTAAAAAGGGAGGGTTAAAGTCAAGCCCACTATTTCTGCATATTAGAAAGGCTTATGATGCCATGTGGTCCCAATCCTAAAGCTCTCCTTGAAAGCAGAACCCAATACCATGTGATAGAAGTTTTGCTTGGTATAAACAATGAGTCCTGATATCCTAGACAATGATTGCTTTTATGCTTCTGGTCCTCACAGTGGCTGAAGACATTTCTGAAGTAATAAGATGCATTTCACCTAAAGTTTTCATTGCTAGAATTCTTGTCTCATGCTCTTCATTTTGTATTGAATCTAATAAACACCAGTGGATGACTCAGTTCAAACACATCCTAGATATTTTCTGCAATCTCTCAAAAATTATTTGGAAGAGTAATTAAAAAGTATTATTGACCATATTAATTTCTTAGGAAGGAGCAAGAAGACATAAAAGCATTGCTTTACTTATGTCTTCATTTCTCTTCCTTATCCAGGCTCTTCAGATATGACTCCTATTGTCTTCCTGGTCATCCTGTGCTTAGGAGTTAGGTCAGGTGCTTTAGCACTTGATCCCAGTTTGGATGCAGAATGGGAAGAGTGGAAGATACTCTATGAAAAATCATACAGCCTGGTTGGTAACCTGGAAACTGTCCAGAAGGGCCCCGGAGTGCAAGTGTCTGGACATTTTAGAAGTCATAGATGCCCCACCACACTACCACCACTGAGATTGCTTAATCACAACCATTGTGAACAATACGTAGCCAGATTCCTTTTGTTCAGTATGAGGAGAATGTTGGACTGTTGTGTCCTAGATGAGCTCTCCTGGAACTCAAATCACCTGGGCAGCAAATCTACAAAATCTGCTTGTACAGGAGTTTAATTATAAAGATATGTTATCCATTTTTGTTCTTATCCAGGAGGAAGAAGCACTGAGGAGGACAGTATGGGAAAAGAACATGAAAATGATTAAACTTCACAACAGGGAAAATGCCCTGGGGAAGAATGGCTTCACCATGAAAATGAACGCCTTTGGTGACATGGTGAGTGTGACGTGCATTGCTGCACACTGTGTTCTCTTGAGTGCTTTTTCTTTTGTAATCATTTCTGTACTTTTCCTTAAAGACTGATGAAGAATTCCAGAAAATGATGGTTAATTTCCCAATGCAAACTCACAAGAGGGGGAAAGGCATCCGGAAACGAGCTCTTAGTGGTTTACCCAAATCTGTGGATTGGCGAGAAGAAGGCTATGTGACCCCCGTGCGGTACCAGGTTTGACAGTGCCACCTGCCCTTCTTCTTAAACCACATTGAAGAGGAAAGAATTTAGTGCCTCTGTTTTCTAATAGAATGAGGAGAGATTTGTAGTTCAATTTTTAAATATTATTTTTCTTCTTTGAAATCTTCATACATTTTGCAATATATATTAATCTTGACAGTCCACCAAAGACATTCTCCAGGTATTAACTTCTACCACAACTTATTGTAGAGTTCATGTCCCTTCTATTGTCATTAATAACCAATAAAAGCAAGAGGTCTTTCACAAATGTGGGGACCACAGGAGCATGTGTATACTACCAGCCTCCAAGTCCTCTGGGAGACTGGCAGCTCCTTTCTAGGCATCTGTCAACTGCCAGCTTTTCATTTTCACAAATTATTTGTGTGTCTATGTTGTTACCTGAGTTAGTATTTGTTTGTGAAAGGCCATATTTTCTTCACTTTAGGGCAATTGCGGTTCTTGTTGGGCTTTTGCTGCAACTGGTGCCATAGAAGGACAAATGTACAAGAAGACAGGCAAACTCATTCCTCTGAGTGTGCAGAACCTAGTGGACTGTTCTAAACCCCATGGCAATAACGGCTGTGATTGGGGTAACACATACTTTGCCTTTCGGTATGTTTTGCACAACGGAGGTGTGGAGGCCGAGGCGACCTACCCTTATGAAAGAAAAGTAAGTGGACCTCATGTTGTGATTTCAGCTCAACTTGGAGTGAAAGACAACTGTAGATATGATACACTATCTTCAGCCCTCAGATTGGATGATAGAATCTCTCTATATATTCTCATTTCAGTTAATAAGTATCGATCTTTGCATACATTTTTGGTGTGATGATTTTGGTGTAGTTCCCTTCTATGTACATAGAGAATATAGAGTTTTTTGTACCTATAATAGAGATTTCTGCTGTGATGTAGGATGACTTGTTGTATATATGTTGCTTTTAATGGTTGATGAATAAATCTGTTTTGGCCAATTACTTAGTTAAGTAAAGCCAGTTTGGATATTCAAACAGAGATAGAAAGAGACAGTAATCAGTGTCAAGGTGATGTCATGTAGCTGCTGAAGGAGAAAGGTGTCAGACTATTACTGGTAAGCCACATCTTTATGGTAATACATAGATTCATAGAAATGGGTTAATTTAAGATATAAGAGCTAGCTATGAATATGCCTGAGCCATTGGCCAAATATTGATGTAACTAATATAGTTCCTAGGTGACTATTTGGGTCTCAGTGACTGGGATATGAAAGCACAGTCTCAACTTACACTGCAGCAATAAAAATTCGTAGGGATAGGTGAAAGTATTGGTTATCACTGAGGACAAGAGAACTTATTTTCAATTCTAGATCTTCCAGTACCATGTCACTTCTTGGGATGATTTGCAATAATCCAGACTTTTGGGTGCTCAATTGCAAAGAGCAGAATATGGCGGTTGTGATTCTCTCCCAGGACATGGAGGGAAGAAACTGACTCTTTTATCTCTTCACCTTTTAAAGGAAGGACCCTGCAGGTACAATCCTCAGAAAGTAGCTGCTAAAATCAGAGAATTTGTTGCCCTCCCAGAATATGAGGATATCCTAATGGATGCTGTAGCAACTCAAGGGCCCATTCCTGCTTCAATTGATGCTCACCATGATTCTATTAAGTTCTACGATGAAGGTTAGCATATTTCTTTCTAGGTATAGAAAAAGCCATTGTGACATCTCTATGTCATGACAAGTTCTCAGACTGGCTGCTATGTAGAAAATGTGATATGAATGTTTAAGTTTCTGGATTTTACTCATCTCCTAATAATAGTCCTGAGTAATGAATTTCAACTGGTATGCACCCTCATACAAAAGTTAATGTGTCCCATTTAATAAAATATATTGGTTAACTAATTTCTCAACTCTTCTCCTTTTCATGGACCTTTTAGTTGTTTATCGAAACTGATTATCTAAAATCGAATTATAACAGAGACTTTGAATTAAATAATATATGCCTTGTAAGTTGAACTTGGCATGAGACACTAGTAGAAAAACTATAAAGTTCCAAGGAGTCATTTCATATGCATGCAGCTAGTAGCTATCAATAAATCTCACTATTTCAAATATTTTCAGTTTTCTGTGAAACTGTGTGCTTATGTTTGTGTGTGTACACCCATGTGTGAGTATTAGCATCCTTGTGAACAATTAAATAGATGAAGTCTGAGTGTAGTTTATATCATTTTAGTGATTGCTGAAATAGTTCTATTGTTGGTGGCTGTGGTCACTGTCAGGTGTCCTGTGCATCTCACATCAGCTTCTGTGTTATTTCTCAGGCATTTATCATGAGCCAAACTGCAGCAGATATAATTTGAGTCATGCAGTTCTGGTGGTTGGCTATGGATCTGAGGGAAATGAAACAGATGGTGATAACTACTGGCTGATCAAGAACAGGTATAAATTGTCATAAAAATCTTTATTTGAAATTTCAGGAGCTATAGAAATGGTTCAGTGGTTAATGACACTGGATGTATGTCCAAGAGATTCATGATGAGATTGCAATTTTCAGGCAGTATTTTGATATAAAGTTAGAATATTCTGTTTCATTTAATTTGAACAAAATCTGCTCTTGTTTTCCCATGTTCATGGATTGGTGTATTTGACTGTCTGCGGACATTTGTGCACCAGTAAACATGTGTAGAGGTCTGATGTCAACATTAGTTGTTTCTCAATCATTATATAACTTCTATATTGAGGCAGTGTTCTTTTATGATCTAAGAGTTAACTATTTAATCTGGCTTACCAGCTTGCTCTTGGTATGGTCTGTGTCCATGTCTCAAGAATGAGGTTTACATGCACACTATAATGTCAATCTGGCTTTCCAGTGGCTCTTGAAATTGATCTCAGCTCTTTAACTGCTGAGCTGCCTAAAGTTCCAAGAACTTACTCACAGTTTGTTCTCATAAAATTCCCAACCCTTCATTGCTTTCTAGTGTATCAATGTCATGTATGTGACATTGATTTTGTACAATGCGACATGTTTGATAGTTTTGAAACATGTAATGGTAGAAAAGCATTCTGTTGTGATTTTCACATTCCTCTGTGAGGCACCTCTTGGTGCTCAGGATTAGACCCTCTGCCTTTTCTGATCATTTTGTTAGGTTGGCCTCTTGCACCATCATGTGGTAAGCTTTCTACTAAATGGAAAACATGATCTCTTGCAGCTGGGGACTAAGCTGGGGCATGAACGGATACATGAAAATTGCCAAGGACAGGAACAACCACTGTGGAATTGCTTCATTTGCCCAATACCCTCTTGTGTGAACAGCCTGATGCCCACATAGAAGCACGTGGCAGGAAACTGCATTTCCAGAAGGGTTCATCAACTTCAAAGAGAAGCCTTTGCTTACTGTGTTAAACTGCTGAGTCTCTCAAGATACAATCTGTTCTGTGAATTCTGGGAGCTTTCAAATATTTCAAATTACAAGCTTTATAACTGTTCCTCTAATGAGTGCTTATGATCCTGCAGCAACTTTATTTTCACTCTTAATACTTGTGCAAATAAAATCATTTAAAATTAATGTCAAGTATCATTTCAAGTTTCTTGTCTTTTGTGCAGTGACTTTAATTGTGGTCAAACATACAATTCCCCTAGGCGTGAGGACTGAGTGCTGTGCTGGTGTCTGGAAGGAAGGGTGGGAGGGTCCTCTTTGATGGGTGGCATTCTTCATTGTTCTGGTTTGCTTTCCATGTTCTGTTTTTCTACCAGCAACCTTGCTCTGAAAGACTTTATAATAATTTCTGGATTTGACACTTTTAGCTGACACACATGTGGGAGCCCACAGAAGTGGATCCATTCCACATTGACTGGAGGTCAGAGAGCTCACACGTATTCTTGCTTCTTCAATGCTATTGACATGAGGGCTGAATTAAGGTGTGACTTTAAACAAGATATCTTAGCTTACAGTATGGTTGTTTGGTGTTTTGTGTATTAAGATGACCCCAGAGAGGGAATCTCTTCCACCTTGACTGAAGGTCAGAGAGTTCAAGCCTATTCCTGCTCCTTCAGGATATGACAGAAGGCTTGACCAGGGGAATGACACAAAGAAATGAATCATTAAACAGAGCCATAATCAGCAATCAGGTTGAAGCAATAATAAATGTCTAACTAAATCAAGTCTACCCTTCCACTCATAAATAAATCCCAGGGCCAGATGGCTAACTATGGACTTCTAAGAGAACTTTTAAAATTAACATTCGTAATACTCAATTTATTGCACAAAATATACATGAAGTTTCCCAAATATTTTTCTTTTTACTTTTTTCAAAATAAATTATAATTACATAATTTATTCCTTTCCCATTTTTCCCTCAGCATCTATGCTCTTTCCACACTGACTTCCTCTCTAATTCAAGCCCTTCATTCCCTAATTGACAAGCAAATTATGAGGCCAGTGTTATCCTGGGACCAAACTCAGATAGAGATTCCTCAACAACAATAACATAAGCAGCAAAAATTAAATTCCTAAGTGTTAGAGATTCTAAAAGCGGTCAATAAAAACTAGGCAAACATAATCCAGGATGATAATAATAATAATAATAAGGATGTATCAAAAAGATCATTCATCATGACCATGTTGTCTTCAGTCCAGAGATTTACAGGGATACCTAATTATGAAAATGTTACCAATCACATCTATTGGTTCAAGGTGGAACTCACAGAACAGAATCTCTCTTTGAGAAAATCTAACATCATTTTATAGAATAATAGTAGTGGTAGACCTACATTAAACACAAAAAGCACTATGTATATCATGCTTAATGTCAACATCATGGTAAATGGAAACATATTCAAAGGAGTCTCAGATCAGAAAGAAGACCAGGGTGAATATGCTCTCCTCTCCTTTTCAATGTAGTGTTGAAGTCTTAGATAGAGTAGAAAAACCAGAAGAGAGAATAAAAGGGGTACAAACAGCAGGAGAAATTAAAGAATTCCTATTAGCAGGCAATATCAATATATACAAAACAAACTCAAACAATTTTTTGAAACTGATAAAGCATTTCAGCAAATGGTGAGCTACAAAACTAGTAGACACAAACCTCTAGCCTTTGTCTGCATCACAAGAATGAATAGAAAACAAATGAAGCAATGCTATTCATATGGTAACAAAATAATAATACTTAGGATTATAATTAACTAACAAAATGAGCAACGTACAATAAAAATATTAAAACAACAGATGACACATGAAGATGAACAAACCCACCATGCTTGTAAATTAAAAAAAAATGTGAAAATGGCCATCTCTCCACAAACACTGTAAACATTCAACACAATCCCAGCCAAAACTCTAGGATTATTTACCTCAAACATACAAATACAAAAACTTAACAGCTTATCTGGGTGCAAAAAGGGACAAGATAGCAAAGGCAATCTTGAACCAAAAGAATACATTGAGTGATATCACCCTACCTGGTTTCAAATTATAGTATGCAACCATAGAAATAAAAACAGCATGGTACTAGCACATGAAACAAATTAATACATCAATGGAAAAGAATATAGACGCCAAATATAAATACAGAAGCTATATCAATGTGACTGTGCAAAGATGACATATGTGTGTGTATGTATGCTTGTTAGTATGTATGTATGTATTGGAAAATACAGCAACCTCAACAAATGATGGTGGAAAACCTTTACTGGTAGAAAATAAAAGTGAATGCTTATATTTTACCCTGAACAAAATAAAAACTTAAACAGATCAAAAATCTCAGCCTAAACCACCAAGAATGGAAACTTTCAGAGAAGAGTAGATGTATACACTTCAACCTAGCAGCACAGGGAAGGCCTTTCTGGGTAGGATTGTGTAGCACAGGACCTAAGAACAACTACTTACAAAAGGGACTTCATTGAATTATCATTTTCATGCAGCAAAAGAAAGTGTCAATTGAGTAAAGAATTAGCCTACATAGTCAGAGAAAACTCTTGCTGGCTTTACCTCCAACCATGGATTAATGTCTTGAATATGCACAGAAGTGAAAAATAATATACATGCAGTCCAACCAATTAGAAAGACAGGCTTTGGAGCTAGACTGAATTTTTCTAAAGAAGAAATAGAAATTGCTGATAAACATTCTTATAGAAAGTTCTCAAAATTCTTGGTTACTGGGCAAATACAGATTAAGCTATAGAAAGATTCCATCTCTTCTGGGTTGAGGGATTCAGAGAGCCAGCAGGGAGTGTTCCTATTGCTGGGACCTCTTTCTACCATCCCACCCTGATCTCCCCAAGCCCACCTTTTTGCCTGCAAAGTCCTTAGGACCCTGCAAGAGACCCTGATCCTGTGGTAAGAGGATTCAGAGAGGTGAGTAAGTGGCCACGGCTGGACAATCCCAGGGGACTGAATCCAGGCCCTCTCCACTTCCCTAAGCTTTTCTGGCTATCCAACGAGGTGAGTTCCCTGCTGCTGGCTTTCTTTACCCCATTCCACCCTGCCCCCAAGCACACCTTTTCATCTGCAAGGTCCTTGGATCCCCCAACACAGTCTACTTCAGGGCGGAGGGGGTCTGAGAGCCTGCTACAGGTTGAAGAGATCTAAGAGAGGGCAGACCAAGAAAAACTCCAAAGTACACAATCAGCCACATCAAAGATTGGACCAAGACACCAAGACTCAGCTGGCCTTAATTGAAGGAAGAGATAGGCAGGCACTAATGCAAGAATTCCTCCACCATCCTGAAAAGCAACATAGTAACACCAGAATCCAGCGAACACGCAATAGGAAGACTTGAACATCCTAATCCAGAAGAAGTAGAAGAAATAGACTTTAAATGTAACCTTATGAAAATGATGGAGACCCTTAAAAAAGAATTGAAAAACTCCCTTAAAGAAATGGAAGAGGGAGATCCATCCGGAGGGGTGAGTGTGTGCCCGCCCAGCAGGCCGGATGCCCGGGAACGGAGTACAGGCACCCTCTAATCCCCTAAACTTTCTAGCCATTCAGCAGGGTGTCTCCCCAGCTACTGGCTTTCTCTAGTTACCCCATCCCATTTTGTGCCCAAGCACTCCTTTCTATCTTCAGGGTCCTTTGATCCACCACCACTGCCTACTTCAGGGTGGAGGGGATCTGAGAGCCAACTCCAGTGCTGAGGGGACCTAAGAGAAGGCAAACCAAGAAAAACCCCAAGTACACAGTGAGCCACAACAAAGATCAGACCAAGACGCCAAGACTCTTCTGACGGCCTTTGAAGGAAGAGATGGGCAGGCACCAATGCAAGAATTCCTTCAACAACCTGAAAAGCAACATGAGAACACCAGAATCCAGCGAACATGCAACAGGAAGACTTGAAAACCCTAATCTAGAAGAAGTAGAAGAAATCAACTTTAAATGTAACATTACGAAAGTGTTAGAGACCATTAAACAGGATGTGAAAAACTCCCTTAAAGAATGGATGAGAAGACTAACAAAAAGTTAGAAGAAATTAATAAAACCCTCAAAGATACCCAAGAAAACCAAGAAAAAACAATCAAACAAGTAATGGGGACAGTTCAAGACTTGAAAACTGAAATGGAGGCTATGAAGAAAACACAAACCGAGGGATGGCTGGATATGGAAAACCTGGGTAAATGAACAGGAACTACAGAGACAAGTATAACCAAGAGATACAAGAGATAGATAAAAAAAATCTCAGATGCTGAAGATACTATAGAGGAAATAAACTCATTGATCAAAGAAAACAGCAAATCCAACAAATTCTTAACAAAAAACATCCACGAAATCTGGGACACCATGAAAAGACCAAACCTAAAAATAATAGGGGTAGAAGAAGGAGAAGAATTCCAGCTCAAAGGCCCAGAAAATATATTCAACAAAATTATAGAAGAAAACTTTCCCCACCTAAAAAAGGATAGTCCTATGAAGGTACAAGAAGCATACAGAGCACCAAATAGAATGGATCAAAACAAATCCCCTCACCATATAATAATCAAAACACAAAACAAACAGAATAAAGAAAGAATATTAAGAGCTGCAAAGGAAAATGTCAAGTAACATATAAAGGTAAAGCTATCAGAATTACACCTGACCTCTCTATGGAAACCATGAAAGCCAGAAAGTCTTGGATAGATGTGCTGCAGACACTAAGAGACCTTGGATGCAAGCCCAGACTACTATACCCAGCAAAGCTTTCTTTCACCATCGATGGAGAAAACAAGATATTCCAGGACAAAAAGAAATTTAAACAATATGTATCCACAAACCCAGCCTTACAGAAAGTACTACAAGAAAAACCACAACCCAAGGAAGCCAACAACACCCATAATAACACAGACATCTAACAATGCTCCACCAGCACAACTCAAAGAAGGGAAACACATAAAATCTACCACCAAAAAAAAAAAATAAAATAACCAGAGTTAACAACCTCTGGTCATTAATGCCACTTAATATCAATGGACTCAATTCACCTATAGAAAGGCACAGGTTAAGAGAATGGATACAAAAACAGGATCCAACATTCTGCTGTTTACAGGAAACACACCTCAACCTCAAAGACAAACATTACCTCAGAGTAAAGAACTGGGAAAAGGTTTTTCAATCAAACAGACCTAAGAAACAAGCAGGTGTGGCTATACTAATATCTAACAAAATTGACTTCAAATGAAAATCAATCAGAAGGGATGGAGAAGGGTACTTTATACTCATAACAGGAACAATTCATCAGGATGAAGTCTCAATCCTGAATATCTATGCCCCTAATATAAAAGCATCCACATATGTAAAAGAAACATTACTAGAACTCAAAGCACACATCAAACCCCACACACTAATAGTAGGAGATTTCAACACTCCTCTCTCACCAACTAGACAGAAACTTAACAGAGAAATAAGAGAATTAACAGAGGTTAATGATCAAATGGACTATATATAGAACATTCCACCAAAATAGGAAAGAATATACCTTCTTCTCAGCATCTCATGGAACCTTCTCAAAAATTGATCACATACTCAGTAACAAAGCAAACCTCCCCAGATACAAAAAAATTTTAGTAACCACCTGTGTCTTATCAGGTCACCATGGAATAAAGTTAGAATTTAACAACAATTCTAATCCCAGAAAGCCTACAAACTCATGGAAACTAAACAGTCAACTACTGAACCAACCCTGGGTCAGGGAAGAAATAAAAAAGAAATTAAAGTCTTCCTTAAATTCAATGAAAATAACGACAAAACATACTGAAACCTATGAGACACTATGAAAGCAGTGCTAAGAGGAAAGTTCATAGCACTAAGTGCCAACATTAAAAAAAAATGGAGAAAGCTCACATTAGAGACTTAACAGCACAGCTGAAAGCTCTAGAAAGAAAAGAAGCAGACTCAGTCAACAGGAGTAGAAGACTGGAAATAATCAAACTGAGGGCTGAAATCAAAAAAATACAAACACAGAAAACAATCCAAAGAATCAATGAAACAAAGAGCTGGTTCTTTGAGAAAATCAACAAGATTAACAAACTCCTATCCAAAATAATCAAAAGGCAGAGAGAGCACACTCAAATTAACAAGATCAGAAATGAAAAGGGGGACATAACAACAGACACTGAGGAAATTCAGAGAATCATTAGGTCTTACTACAAAAGCCTGCATGCAACAAAGTTGGAAAATGTACAAGAAATGGACATTTTTTTAGATAAGTGCTATATACTAAAATTAAATCAAGACCAGGTGAACAATTTAAATAGACCTATAAGTTGTGTGGAAATAGAAGCTGTCATCAAAAACTTCCCAACCAAAAAAAGCACAGGGCCAGGTGGTTTAATGCAGAATTCTACCAGAACTTCCAAGAAGAGCTAATACCTATACCCCTTAATGTGTATTGGCATAAAAACAGAGACGTTGACCAATGGAATCAAATCAAAGACCCGGATATTAAGCCACAAACCTATGAACACCTGATTTTCGACAAAGGAACTAAAACTATACAATGGAAGAAAGAAAGCATCTTTAACAAATGGTGCTGGCATAACTGGATGTCAACCTGTAGAAGAATGAAAATAGATCCTTATCTATCACCATGCACAAAACTCAAGTCCAGATGGATTAAAGACCTCAATATAAATCCGACCACACTGAACCTGATAGAAGAGAAAGTGGGAAGCAGACTGCAGCACATGGGCACAGGAGACCAATTCCTACTTAGACCCCAGTAGCACAGACAATAAGAGCAACAATGAATAAATGGGACCTCCTGAAACTGAGAAGCTTCTCTAAAGCAAAGGACACTGTTATTAAGACAAAAGGCAACCTACTGAATGGGAGAAGATCTTCACCAACCCCACATCAGACAAAGGTCTGATCTCCAAAATATATAAAGAACTCAAGAAACTAGACATTAAAATTCTAAATAACCCAAATAAAAAATGGGGTACTGAACTGAACAGAGAATTCTCAACAGAAGTTCAAATGGCCAAAAGATACTTAAGGTCATGTTCAACTTCCTTAGCGATCAGGGAAATACAAATCAAAACAACTCTGAGATTCCATCTTACACCTGTCAGAATGGCTAAAATCAAAAACACCAATGATAGCCTATGCTGGAGAGGATGTGGAATAAGGGGAACACTCATCCATTGCTGCTGGGAATGCAAACTTGTACAACCACTTTGGAAATCAGTGTGGTGGTTTCTCAGAAATTGGGAGTCAACCTACCTCAAGATCCAGCAATACCACTCTTGGGAATATACCCAAGAGATGCCCAATCATACTACAAAAGCATTTGTTCAACTATGTTCATAGTAGCATTATTTGTAATAGCCAGAATCTGCAAACAACCTAGATGCCCCTCAATGGAAGAATGGATAAAGAAAGTGTGGCACATATACACATTAGAGTACTACTCAGTGGTAAAAGACAATGACATCTTGAATTTTGCATGCAAATGAATGGAAATAGAAAACACTATCCTGAGTGAGATAACCCAGACCCCAAAAGATGAATATGGTATGTACTCACACATTAGTGGACTCTACCAATAAACAAAGGTCATTGAGCCTATAGTTCACGATCCTAGAGAAGCTAAGTAATAAGGTGAACCCAAAGAAAAACATACATAGATATTCCTGGAAATTGGAAGCAGACAAGATTGCCAGGCAAAAGTTGGGGGCATGGGAGTGAGCATATGGTGAGGGGGAAAGGGAAGGGAGCAGGGGAGAGTTGGGGAGAACTTGGGGGAGTGGGATGGTTGAGATGGAGGAAGGATGGATATGGGAGCAGGGAAGGAGATATCTTAATTGAGGAAACCATGTTGGTGTTGGCTCTGGAGGGGTTCCCAGGAGTCCACGGGGAAGACACCAGGTAGGACCCAGGGCAGTGGAGGAGAGGGTGCCTAAATTGGCCTTGTCCTGTAGTCAGACTGATGACTGTCTCAAATATCACCGTAGAACCTTCTTTTGGCAATGGATGGAGACAGAGACAGAGACCCACATCGGAGCACTGAACTGAGCTTCCAAGGTCCAGCTGAAGAGTGGGAGGAGGGAGAGTATGAGCAAGGAAGTCAGGACCACAAGGGGTTGTTCCCCCACTGAGACAGTGTGTCTGAACAAATGGGAGCTCATGAACTCCAGCTGGACTGGGACTTAATGAGCATGGGATCAAACTGAAACCTCTGAATGTGGCTGACAATTGGGGCAGCCAGTGATAACGGCACTGGGATTTGTCTCTATTGCATGTACTGGCTTTTGGGGATCCTATTCAATTTGGATGCACACCCTCCTAAGCCTGGATGGAAGGGGGAGAGCCTTGGACTTCCCACAGGCAGGATACCCTGCCCTCTCTTAGAACTGGAGGGGGAGGGTGAGTTGGGGAGCAGGAGGGAAGTGGGAGGAGGGGAGGAAGTGGAAATTTTGATTGGTATTATTTATGAAGTAATAAAAATAATTAAAAATTCAAAAAGTGAAAGAGAAAAAGAGAACGGGGACATGGAAACCTGGAAAACCAGCAGTAATTCAAAAAGCAGTGCTAACCCTGACAATATTCATTCTCACTACTCATTTAGAGCAGTGGTTCTCAACCTGTGGGTAATGACCTCTTTGGGGGTTGAAAACCCATTACACTGGGGTTGAGTATCTGATATCCTTCATAACCAATGTTTACGTTATGTTTCATAACAGCAGCAAAATTGCAGTTGTGAAGTATCAATGAAAGCAATTTTATAGGAGGTAGTCACCACAGCATGAACAATTGTAGTAAAGAGTTGTACAATGAGGAAGGTTGAGAAGCAGTAATATAGAAGATACACTACGATATGATGACGATAACATCGACCACAGACACAAGGCAGATATTGTGACTTGCATAGGCCAGACACAACCACTGGAGAAATATGAAAATGCTGCAAGGCACAGTCAGAAGCTGAAAGTGAAGGCCTAGAAACAAATCTCTCTCTGCTTTTGGTTTTATGGAGGAAATGTATTTGGATCAAGCCATAAATTTCTTCACTCTAGTGTGTGGCTAGTTTGTATATAGGGCACTGTTATAGAGATACATTGGGAAAGTATGGTCTTTACTGAGGGATTTGCTGTCCCTGCTGTAGCACATCGCCTTAAATTAAACATGAAATGGAAGATACAGAAATAAAGTAGAGGACACCATCCTTGCACTCATGGAGAGTCTTAACAGTAAAATGAATCACTATGCGACAAAACATCAGACTTGAAGACAAAGTGGGAGATTTAGAACGTCAATGAATGACAGTGATGAAATCCAAACACAAAAATGACTCTGTAGAACTTAGATTTTTAAAAGACATTCATGAATGATAGGCACAGAAGGAGGTGAATAATCCTAAGTAAATGGCATAGGTCAGATTTTCAGTGGTATCATGGAGGGAAAATTCTCCAAACTACCCAAGTAAAGAAACGATTTACACATACAGGTAGAAGAAGTACATAGGACACCAAATAAGCAAGACCAGAAATGAAACTTCTTGTTAAAACAGAAAATATGGTGTGAGTGGAGGGAAGTGGAGATGGGAACATGAGGGATCAGTTGGTCAAGTTGGAAATGGGACAGAGCGGGAGAGTAATGAAAGAGGTATCTTCATAGAAGGGGTGAGTTTAGGATAAGGGAGAGAAACCTGGTACCAGGGAAACACCCAGGAATGGAATCCATAAATATGACCCCAGGTAAGACTCCTAGCAATAGTGGAGAGGGTGCCTGAACTGGCCTTTTCCTGTAATCAGATTGATGACTAATTTAATTGTCATCAGAGAGCCTTCATCCACTGATGGAAGCAGATGCAGAGACCCACAGACCGGCACTAGGCTGAGCTCCAGGAATCCAGCTGAAGAGAGGGACTAGGGATTGTAGGTGCAAGGGGTCAAGATCATGATGGGGGAAACCCAAAGAAACAGCTAACCTGAGCTAGTGGGAGATTGGGAACTCTGCACCAACAGTTAGGGAACCTGCAAGGGACCGACCTAGGACCTCTGTATGTGTCTTACAGTTGTTTACCTTGTTCTGTTAGTGGGGCTCCTAGAAATGGCATCAGAACCTGTTCCTGGCACATGAGCTGGCTCTATCGATTCTATTCCCTATGCTGGGATGCTTTGCCCAGCCTTGATGCCGGGACAGGAGCAATGCAGAAGTGTTCCCTTTTTATGCACAACCTCTCAGGCATAAGTTGTCATCACTGTTTTTGATCTAGGTCATTCTTACAGGTGTAAGATGGAATCTAAGAGTTGTTTTGATTTGCATTTCTCTGATGTTGAGCATTTCTGATGTGGGAGTCCCCTCTGTGTGCGGTGATTAGCATTAATGAATAAAGAAACTGCCTTGGCATGTTGATAGGGCAGAACGTAAGTAGGTGGGGATGATGGAACAGAATTCTGGGAGAAAGAAGGGTGGAGGCGAAGGAATGCCATGGAGCCACCAGAGACAGATGTTGCAAATTGACCCAGTAAGCCACTGCCACATTGTGATACACAGATTACTAGAAATTGTTTAAATTAAAATGTGTTAGCCAATAAGATGCTAGAGCTAATGGACCAAGCAGTGATTTAATTAATACAGTTCTTTGTGATTACTTTGGGTGTAATCTAGCAGGGCAGCAGGGAAGAACAAGGGGCTCACTTTTTTGTTCCACATTTCCTTAAGTGTCTTTCAGCCATTTTGGATTCCTCTGTTGAGAATTCTCTGTTTAGGTCTGTACTCCATTTCTTTATTGGATTATGTGTTCTCTTGATGATCAATTTCCTGAGTTCTTTGCATATTTTGGAGATCAGACCACTGACTGATGTGGAGCTGGTGAAAGCTTTTCCCATTATGTATGCTGTCATTTTTTCTCGTTGACTGTGTCCTTTGCTATACAGAAGCTTTGCATTTTCAGGAGGTTCCATTATTAACTGTTTCTCTCAGTGCCTGTGCTGGTGATGTTATATTTAGGAAGTGGTCTCCTGTGCCAGTGCATTCAAGTGTACTTCCAACTTTCTCTTCTATGAGGTTCAGTGTAGCTGGTTTTATGCTGAGGTCTTTGATCCATTTTTACTTAAGTTTTGTGCATGGCAGTAGATATGGATCTATTTTTATTCTTCTACATGTTGATATCCAGTTATGCCAGCACCATTTCTCAAATATGTGTTCTTTCTTGTCCATTTGATATTTTTTACTTCTTTGCAAAAATCAGGTGTTCAAAGGTGTATGGATTAATATCTGGGTCTTTGATTTGGTTCCCCTGGTCTATTTTTATACCAATACCAGTTTGTTTTCAGTGCTATAGCTCTGTAGTAGTTTGAAGTCAGGGATTGTGATGCCTCCAGAAGTTCTTTTATTGTACAAGATTGATATGGCTATCCTGGGTTTTTTGCTTTTCCATATGAAGTTGAGTACTATTCCTTTGAGGTCTGTGAAGAATTTTGCTGGGATTGTAATGGGCATTGCATTGAATCTGTAGATTGCTTTTGGTAAGATTGCTATTTTTACTAAGTTATTTCTATGTACCCAAGAGCATGGGAGATCTTTCTACTTTCTGGTGTCTTCTTTAATTTCTTTCTTCAAAGATTTAAAGTTCTTGTCATACAAATCTTCCACGTGTGTGGTTAGAATTACTCTGAGATATTTTACGTTATTTGTGGCTATTGTGAAGGGAGATGTTTCTCTGAATTCATTCTCAGCCCATTTATCATCTGTGTACAGGAGGGCTACTATTTTTTTTGAGTTAATCTTGTATCCTTCTACATTACTGAAAGTGTTTATGAGTTGTAGAAATTACTTGGTAGAATTTTTGGGGTTGCTTATGTAAACTATCATATCATCAGCAAACAATGAGAGTATGACTTCTACTTTTCCAATTTGTATCCCCTTGATCTCCTTTTGTTGTCTTATTGCTCTAGCTAGGACCTCAAGAATTATACTGAATATATATGGAGAGAGTGGACAACCTTGTCATGTTCCTGATTTCCATGGGATCACCGTGTGTTTCTCTCCATTTAGTTTGATGTTAGCTGTTGGCTGGCTGTATAATACCTTTATTATTTTTAGATGTGCTTCTTGCTTCCCTGCTCTCTCCAAGACCTTTATTATAAAGGGATCTTCTATTTTGTCAAAAGCTTTTTTGGCATCTAATGAGATGATCATGGGGGTTTTATTTTTCAGTTTGTTTAGATGGTGGTTTATGTTCACAGATTGTTATATGTGGAACCATCCCTTCATCTCTGGGATTAATCTGACTTGATCATGGTTGATGAATGTTCTTATGTGTTCTTGGATTCTATTTGCTAGTATTTTATTAATTATTTTTCCATCAATGTCCATGAGTGAAATTGGTCTATAATTCTCCTCTTAGTAATATCTTTATGTGGCTTGGGTATCAGGGTAGTTGTAGTCTCATAAAAAGAGTTTGTCAGTGTTCCTTCTGTTTCTATTGTATGAAACAATTTGAAGAGTGTTGTTATTAGCTCTTCTTTGAAAATTTTGTAGAATTCTGAATTGAAACCATCTCATCCTGAGTTTTTTTCAGTTGGGAGACTTTTGATGACTGTTTCTATTACTTTAGAAGTTATAGGTCTGTTTAATTTGCTTATGTGATCTTGATTTAATTTTAGTAAGTGATATTTATCCAAAATGTTGCCCATTTCCTTTAAGTTTTCCAATTTTGTAGAGTATAGGTTTTCAAAATATGACCTGATGATTCTCTGTATTTCCTCCATGTGTGTTGTTATATCCCCTTTTTCATTCTGATTTTGTTAATTTGAATATTCTTTTTCTGCCCGTTGGTTAGTTTGGATAAAGTCTTGTCTATTTTCTTGATTTTCTCAAAGAACCAACTATTTGTCTCATTGATTCTTTGTATTGTTTTCTTTGTTCTTATTTTGTTGATTTCAGCTATCAATTTGATTATTTCCTGCCATCAAGTTCTCTTGGGTAAGCTTGCTTCTTTCTGTTCTAAAGTTTTCTTTTCTTTTTTAAATTATTATTACTTTATAAATAATAAAAGTCAAAGTTTCCACTTCCTTCCCTTCTCCCACTTCCCTCCCGCTCCCCCACACATCTTCTTCCCAAGCCCCCTCCAGTCCTAAGAGAGGGCAAAGTACCCTACCCTATGGGAAATCCAAGGCCCTTCCCCTACATCAAGGCTTAGGAAGGTATGCATCCAAATAGAATATGCTCCCAAAAAGCCAGTACATTCAGTAGAGACAAATCCCAGTTCCATTATCATTGGCCTCTCAGTCTGTCCCAATTGTCATCCTCATTCAGAGGGTCCAATGTGATGCCATGTTCTTTCATTCCCAGTCCAGCTGGAGTTGGTGAGCTCCCATTAGCTCAGGCATGCTGTCTCAGTGGATAAACCAACCCTTCGTGGTCTTGACTTCCTTGCTCATATTTTCCCTCTCTCTGCTCTTCAACTGGACTTTGGGAGCTCAGTCCAGTACTCTGATGTGTGTCTCTGTCTCTGTTCCATCAGTAGCTAGACAATGATGCGATGGTGATATTCAAGATAGTCATCAGTCTGACAATGGGACAAGGCCAGTTCAGGCATCCTCTCCTTCACTGCCTAGGATCCTAGCTGGGGTCATCCCTGTGGACTCCTGGGAACCCCTCCAGAGCCAAGCCTCTTGCCAACCCCAAAATGGCTCCCTCAATTAAGATATATCCTTCCCTTGTCCTATATCCATCCTTGCTCAATCTCAACCATCCCATGCCCCCAAGTTCTCCCCAACCCTCCCTTCTCCATTCTCTCTTCCTCTCTCCACTTTCCCCTACCCTCCCCACACTCATGCTCCCAACTTTGGCTTGCCAATTTTGTCTGATTCCAATTTCCAGGAATATCTATATATGTTTTTCTTTGGGATCGCCTTGTTATTCGGCTACTCTAGGATCATGAACTATAGGCTCACTGTCCTTTGTTTATGGGTAGAGTCCACTAATGTGTGAGTACATACCATATTCATCTTTTTGGGTCTGGGTTTTCTTACTCAGGATAGTGTTTTCTATTTCCATCCATTTGTATGCAAAATTCAAGATGCCATTATTTTTTTACAGCTGAGTAGTATTCCAATGTGTATATATTCCACACTTTCTTTATCCATTCTTCCATTGAGGGGCATCTAGGTTGTTTGCAGATTCTGGCTATTACAACTAATGCTGCTAGGAACATAGTTGAACAAATGCTTTTGTAATATGAATGGGCATCTCTTGGGTATATTCCTAAGAGTGATATTGCTGGATTGTGAGGTAGGTTGACTCCCAATTTCTGAGAAACCACCACACTGATTTCCAAAGTGGTTGTACAAGTTTGCATTCCCAGCAGCAATGGATGAGTGTTCCCCTTATTCCACATCCTCTCCAGCATAAGCTATCCTTGGTGTTTTTGATTTTAGTCATTCTGACAAGTATAAGATCTCAAAGAAGTTTTGATTTTCATTTCCCTGATAGCTAAGGGAGTTGGACATGTCCTTAAGTATCTTTGGGACATTGAACTTCTTCTTTTGAGAATTCTCTGTTCAGTTCAGTACCCTATTTTTAATTGGGTTATTTAGAAATTTAATGTCAAGTTTCTTGATTTCTTTGTATATTTTGGAGATCAGACCTTTGTCTGATGTGGGGTTGGTGAAAATCTTCTCCCAATCAGTAGGTTGCCTTTTTCTCTTAATGACAGTGCCCTTTGCTTTACAGAAGCTTCTCAGTTTCAGGAGGTCCCATTTATTCATTGTTGCTCTTACTATCTGTGCTACTGGGGTTATACAATGGAAGTGGTCTCCTGTGCCCATGCATTGAAGGCTACTTCCCACCTTCTCTTCTGTCAGGTTCAGTGTTTTCAAATGTTCTGTTAATTCACTAGTGTGGGATTTTTCTAGCTTCTTTAGGTAGCTGTTTAGTGCTATGAACTTTCCTCTTAACACTGCTTTCATTGTGTCCCATAAATTTGGGGATGTTGTGTGGTCATTTTCATTGAATTTTAGGAAGTCTTTCATTTCACCCTGTATTTCTTCCTTGACCCATTGATGATCCAGGTAAGCATTGTTTAATTTCCATGTGTTTGTGGGCTTTCTTGAATTAGTGTTACTGTTGATTTCTAGTTTTAAACCATGGTGATCTAATAACATGGGGTTATTCCAATTTTTTTGTAAATGTTGAGGTTTGTTTTGTTACTGAGTATGTGGTCAATTTTTGAGAAGGTTCCATGAGGTACTGAGAAGAAGGTATATCCTTTTCTATTTAAATGGAATATTCTATAGATGTCTGTTAAGTCCATTTGATTCATAACATCTATCAGCTCCCTTATTTCTCCATTAATTTTTTGTCTGACTGACCTGTCCAGAGGTGAGAGTAGAGTACTGAAGTCTGCTACTATTAATGTGTGGAGTTTAATGTATGATTTAAGCTTTAGAAGTATTTCTTTTACATATGAAGGTACCCTTGTATTTGTGGCATAGATGTTCAGTATTGAGATTTCCTCTTGATGGATTTTTCTTGTGACTAATATGAAATGTCCTTCTTTATCTCTTTTGATTGATTTTAGTTTGAAGTCTATTTTGTTATATACCTAAGCTTGTTTCTTAGGTCCATTTGATTGGAAATTTTTCCCAACCCTTTACTCTGAGGCAATGTCTGTCTTTGAGGTAGAAGTATGTTTCTTGTATGCAGAAGAGGGATGGATTCTATTTCCATAACAAATCTGTTAGCCTCTATCTTTTTATAGGTGAGTTTATTCCATTTATACTAAGGGATACTAATGACTAGTGATTGTTATCTCCTGTTAATTTAGTTTTCATTTCTGGTGATGTTAATTTGTGTGTTTTTCCTTCTTTGGGATTTGCTGCTGTGAGATCATCAGTTGTCTGTGTTTTTATTGATATAGCCAACTTCCTTGGGTTGGAGTTTTCCTTCTAGTACTTTGTGAAGGGCTGGGTTTGTGGCTAGGTATTGGTTAAATCTGGTTTTGTCATGGAATATCTTGTTTTGTCCTACTATGGTGATTGAAAGTATTTTTGGGTATAGTAGTCTGGGCTGTGTCCATGGTCTCTTAATGTCTGAATAACACTTGACCAGGATCTTCTAGATTTCATTGTCTCCAATGAGAAATCAGGTGTAATTCTGATAGGTCTGCCTTTGTATGCTATTTGGCCTTTTTTCCTGTGATGCTCTTAATATTCTTTTTTTATTCTGTATGTTTAGGGTTTTGATTATTATGTGTGAAGGGGACTTCATTTTTGATCCAGTCTGTTTGGTATCCTGTATGCTTCTTGGATCTTCATAGGCATATGTTTCTTAGGGTGGGAAAGTTTTCTTCTATGATTTTGTTAAATATATTTTCTGTGCTTTTGAGTTAAACTTCTTCTCTTTCTTCTATACCTTTTATCCTTAGGTTTGATCCTTTCATGGTGTCCCATATTTCCTGGATATTTTCTGTTAAGCTTTTGTTAGATTTAATGTTTTCCTCTAATTGATGTTGTTGGGCCTGCCCATGACTCTGGTGATTAATCTTCCAAGGACCAGTGGATCGAAGGCTCAGATGGCTGTTCCTCATGTTACAGTCACTACCACCATACTAGTTACCCCACTGGTCACTCTGTGTTCCTGGAGGTCGCTCAGCACTCCTAGCATTTGCTCTGCTACCATGGAGTTCTCTGTCTCAGACCTTCTCTGGTTTAGGTTGCCAGCTGAGACCTGTTTTTGTAAATGTCCCTGTTCTGGATCCCCTCCTGCAAAGTTCCCTGGCTTGGGATCAGCCCTGCAAAGGTCTCTGACTCCAATCTGACCCTTGGTGGTCCCAGACTCAGGTGTGCCTGGAACCACAGAGGACCTGGCTCAGGATTAATCCCTCAGAGGTACCAGACTCAAGCCCAGACCTATAGTGGTCCTGTCTCAGTCATAGTTCCTTGGAGGTCCCAGCCTCATGCTTGGACCTGCAGGGGTCCTGGCTCATGTCTATTCACTCAATGGTCCCAGATTCACTCCTGGACCCACAGTGGTCTTTGGCTCTGGCCAAGACCACTCACTCATTGGTTGATTTCCCTGTATCTGCTCTTGTGGAGTTCACTGTCTCAGGTCTGCTCTGGCCCAAGTCACTAGGTTAGTCCTGCCTCTGCAAATGTCTCTGGTCTGTATCCACTCCTGTTCCTGTGGAGTTCACTGGGTTCACCATCCCAGGAGCACTCCAACCCAGGTCTCTAGCTCAGTCATGTTCTTGTGATGTTTGCTCCCTCTGATCTGCTCTGGCTTAGGTTACTGACTCAGTCCTGCTTCTGTGGAGTTCACTGCCTCAGGCCTGCTCTGGCCTAGGTCACAGGCTCAGTCCTGCTCCTGTAGAGTTAGCTGCCTCAGGACTGCTCTGGCCTAGGTCACAGGCTCAGTCCTGCTCCTGTAGAGTTAGCTGCCTCAGGACTGCTCTGGCCTAGGTCACTGACTCAGTCCTGCTTCTGTGGAGTTCACTGCCTCAGACCTGCTCTGGCCTAGGTCACAGGCTCAGTCCTGCTCCTGTAGAGTTAGCTGCCTCAGGACTGCTCTGGCCTAGGTCACTGACTCAGTCCTGCTTCTGTGGAGTTCACTTCCTCAGGACTACTCTGGCCTAGGTCACTGACTCAGTCCTGCTTCTGTGGAGCTCACTGCTTCAGGACTGCTCTCTCCTAGATCACTGGCTCAGTCCTGCTCCTGTCGAAGTTTGCTGCCTCAGGTCTTCTCTGGCCTAGATCACTGTCTCAGGCCTGTTATGAATTCATTTTGCCATGGAACCAAAATCAAATTGAGATTCAAACAATAAGAGTAAAATTAGAGACCCATTTCTGTGATATACAAAGATTCTAAAAGTTATCAATAAAATTCTGGTAAACAAAATCCCAAGGCATATCAAAAAGATCATCCATCATGAACAAATTATTTTCATTCCAGAGATTCAGTGGTAGATCAACATATGGAAATCCACAAATAATATGAACCACATATATCAATTCAAGATAAAATTCCCAAGATCTTTCTAAGACCAAACTGAACATCATTTCATGTTAAAACTAGCCCAGACCTGTCATACAGATATCAAATGACATGTATGAGAATGATGTTAGGACATGGCAAAAAGACACTTGAAGTTTAGTGTGACCATCTGGCTTCTGAATTGAAAAAATTTATTGTAAGAAAATGGTCATGACTACAAAAGCATTTTATAGATTCGATGTAATCCCAACCAAAATTCTAGGTTTACTTTTAACAGACATAAATAAGCAGCACAGAAACATTATATATGCACAAAGGACCAAGATAGAAAAGGCAATCTTGAATCAAAAGAATACTGTGAAAGTATCATTCTACATAATTTCAAATAGTAGTACAGACACACTGTAATAAAACTGTATGATACTGACATATGGAATGGGTATATACATATAAATCAATGGAGAAGGATGGAGCAGCCAGATATAAATGCATTCGGCTGCACCCAGTTGAATGCTTTTATAGATGCAAGAACAGACAACAACAATAAAAAAGTAATAAAAACACAAAAACAAGTAATAAAATATGAAAGGAAATACAATATCCTAAAAACTCATGGTGTAAAACCTTTACTTGCAGAAGTGGAGTTTGATGCTTCTATTTCACCCTTCTATTTTGGGAAAGAAAACAAAACAAAACATAAAGCCCAACTCAAAAGGCATCAGAAATCTCAGCCTAAGAACTAATAATCTGAAGCTTCAAAACTTGACACAAGTGAATCTGCCAGAAATCTACAAGATTGACCAAAGCTAAGACCCCCTAGGAAAGCAGATGCTTAGCCTGAATTGGCCACCTCCTGTGACCAGGCTGGTGCCTAATGCAACTGTCATCAGAGAGGCATCGTTCATCAGTTGATGGAAGTAGATGCAGACACACAGCCAAACATTAGGTGCATTTTTGGGAATCATGCAGAAGAGGAGGAAAATGATTACAGGAGCCAGAAGGGCCAAGGACACCACAAGAAAATTCACAGAATCAACTAACCTGGTGTCACAGGAACTCACAGGGGCTGAATTGACAGCCATGTAACCTGTTTGGGACTCACCTGGCAGTCTGCATATGCTAAACTTGTATATCTTTTTCCTAACACTGAGACAGGGGCTGTTTCTGACTCTTCTACTGGCTTTTGGGACCCTACACCTCCTACTGGGTTACCATACTCAGCCTTAATACATGGAGAGGTGCTAAGTCTTACATCAACTTGATATGCCATGTTTTGTTGATACTCATGGGAGACATTTTATTTCCTAACTAAAAATAGAAGAGGAGTGGATTGGGAGTGGGAACAGGGAGGCTGGGGGTAGGAACTGAGACAAAAGGAGAAGGGGAGAACTATGACTGGGATTAAAATAAATAAATAAACAAATAAGTAAGTAAATAAATAATTGATTTTTTTTAAAGAAAAGTAGTAGGATATACACATCACCCTAGAGAAACAGGGACAGCCTTTCTGGGTTGGACTATGTAGCACAGGAACTAAGACCAGCTACTTACAAACTGGACCCCAGTAAATGACAGTTTCCATGCAGCAGAGGGAAGTATCAGCTGAGAAAAGAATTAGGCCAACAGTGGGAGACTGACTCTACATCCAACAGAGAATTAGTATCCTGAATATTCACAACCCTGAAAAAATGATAAACAAGAAAACAGACCAATTAGAAAGATGGGCTTTCAACATCAACAGAAAATTCTCAAAAAAATAAATAAATAGAAATGGCTTGTAGACACTTTAGAGAGATATTAAAATCCTTAGATGTCTGGGAAATGCGGGTTAAATCTATGTAAAGATTCCATTTCATGTTGGTCAGAATGGTGATGATTAGGAATAAACATGACAGGAAATTCTGATGTGGATGTGGGAAGGGGATCCTTACACACTGTTGCTGGTAAAAGATCAGCTCCATTCAATGATCGTACCTGGCTCTTGAAGATTTGAACAGTCTTGTCAATCAGTGTTGGGGGGATTAGTCCTTTCTATGAGAAAGTTAAAGAGGAACCTATGAATCAAGATATCCAGGAGAAATTCAAACAGCACTGCAACTCCTGACAACACTCATTCTCACAAGCATTGAGAGGACACTCCAGGAATTGACATAGAAAAGCATCTGCCCTGGACACAATGAAGATACAGTGAGCTGAAGGGTACAGACACAGCCAGTGAGAAACATAAACATGCCAATGTGCTGGCTGGATTAGTGCCAAGGTGATACAGACTTGAACTTTCTCAATTTAAAAAAAAAAAAAGGTGCCTCAACTGAGAAAATGTCTCCATATAATTGACCTTGCTTTAAAGCCCTTTCTTAATTGATATTGATGGGTTAGGGTCCAGTTATTTTGTATAGCATCATTCTTGAATTTATAATCTTGGGTTCTATAAGAAGCAGGCTGTGCAAACCATGATGAACAAGGCAGTTAGCAGCACTCCTCAACCATATCCTCATCAGCTATGACTTCTGGGTCCCAACCCTGCTGAGTTTCTGTCCTGAAATCCTTCAATGATAAACTGTGAAATAGATGTATAATCTGAATTAACGCTTTCTCCCCAAGACTTTTTGGTCATGACGTACTATCAACTCTAAGATAGCCAAGAGATGAGAGTTTCAGAGGCTGGCAAACAATGATATAAAAAGGAAATTCTATTTTCCATTTATATAAATGAAATAAATTTGGATTCAACCACATCAGTTATTTAACTCTAGTTTGTGAATAAGTCATTTTAAAGAACGTGTCAGGGATAATTTGGCCCTTCCCATGCAGATTTACTTCGACCTGCTGCATGTGATTTGCCTTTCATTAGGCTTGGAATGAGGTGTATTTATATGAGTAAAGGACACCATTACTAACAAATATGGAAAACCTTACAAGTGAAATTGATCAATCAGAAACACAATATCAAACCTTGAAGACAAAATAGAGGATTTAGACAGTCAGTGAAACATATGTATAAACACAAAACCAGAAACAAAAAAAAGGAATACGTAGAACTTTGGGAGACCATGAAAAGACAACATCTATGTATCATGGGCATAGCAGGAAAAGAAGAATTCCAGCTGAATGGCATAGACCAGATCTTCACCATGTTCATAAAAGAAAACTTCCCAGACTCCTCAAACTAAGAGAAAGCAGACCCATTCAAAAGCAAGAAGAAAGAACACCAAAAGCATAAGAACACCAAAGAACAGAAATACCACATACTATTTTATTCTAAAACAGTAAATATGCAGGACAAAGAAATAAACATGCTGAAAGCTACGAGAGAAAAGTCACAAATCACAAACAAGGGCAAACCAATCCGAATAACAGGTAAAGTTTCATTGGAAACTAGAAGACATAAGAATTTAGAACAATGTGCTGCAGGTTCTAAGAAATCACAGACATCATCCCAGACTACCTTAAGAGCCACATTATCTGACAGAGATGAAGGACAGTGAAAAATTCTCCATGAAACAAGCTAACAGACTATCTTTGCCATACCAGCCATGATGACAAATTCTGGTTGTCAGCTGAACACACACTGGAGAGAGAATCTCGTTTGAGAATGAGCTTCCATCAGGTTGGCCTGAGGGTATGTGTTTGGGGTTTTGTCTTGGTGGGCCTGGGCTATATGATAAAGGTGGCTGAATATGAGATTGAGAGTAACTCAGTATTTGGCATATGGTCATTGTATTTACTTCAAATACAGGCCATGAATTCCATGCCTTGGTTTCTCTCAATAATGACCTATACATTGTGTGTCCTTTATTATCCCAATTTTCTTGTGGTCATGATGTCTAGCATAGCACAAAGCAACAATAGAACCAAAATTGGTGTTGCAAAAATAGGGTGTTGCTATGATACATCTGACTGTATTGTTAAAAGGACTGTGGAGGCCTTTCAAGCTTTTACTCGACAAGACATTGTGAGCTCAGAGCTTAATGTATAGTTCGATGTATTGTTTGAGGAGGCCACTTGTTCATTCCAGCAGACCAGAACAAAAATAACCATACACAAACTATATTATTTAAAACACTGCTTGGTCCATTAGCTCTAACTTCTTATTGGCTAACTCTTACATCTTAGTTTAACCCATTTCTATTAATCTATGTATCGCCATGAGGTTGTGGCTTACCAAGTAAAGATCCAGGCATCTGTGTCCAGCTGGAATTCATAGCTTCTCTCTGACTCTGTCCTCCTTCCTTCTAGCATTTAGTTTAGTTTTTCCTGCCTATAGGTCCAAAGCATCTTCTTTATTCATTAATGGTAATAACAGCATACCAAGGGAAATCCCACAGCAGTATTCTAAAAATTACATGGAAGTTCAGAGCCAAAAGCAAACGTTTTTCATTATTGTAATTCTCCTAGGTCTGTCTGTGTTTGAAGCAATGGTGGAAGAGATGATGACGTAGTGTGAATACTATGTCTAGAGAAAAAGACACTACACCTAATATATGTCAGTGAATTTATATTCCACCAGTGTAAGGAAGAACATATTTTGGATAAATCAGAAATCATGTTGTGAGCTAGGCATCATAAACAGGCTGCAGGCAGGCCACTAGGCAGCATAAATATGTGCCTAGCCCAAGATATAATTGTGAACTAAATCTAGGCTGGTACTGATGTGCTAGGAAAGCAACCCCAAGCTGTGTGCTCTGATACTGCAAAGCTACTGCCGAATGAAATGATTAAAAGATGGAACTATAGGATTGGGTGTAGGATGATTCTGCTGACCTCCAAAGACATGATTACTTTAGCCACATAGGGCTATGTAGTCCTACATAGGCCTCCTGTCAGTCTTAACCATTGACTAAACTCAAAAGAATGTCCTGTGTGGCCTCCAGGGCCACAGATGAAGGACTTCACCGCAGAGGTGGGTCAAGCCTGAAATCTTGCAAGTTTACTGGAGAATTTCTCCAGTAGAACCCAGCAACAGCAGCATTTCTACACAACAGATGTTTCCTGCCTGGAGAAATATCTGTTTACCATTCGTATAGGTATCATATTATAAGGAACATTTGTATGAGTATACTGAATATATTCAAAAGACAAATCTTGTGTCCACATCCAAAATGCCTAATGTCTTACAGTCCATACGCTTCAGCACTCTGCAAAAAAGATGGGACATTTTGGCGCCTAAGCACTATCCTTGGTCCTAAGAAACAGATTATTTGTCCCTTAAAAGTGAAGTTTATCCTGGTGGTCAGGAACTCAGAGCAGCAGGGATTCATCTACGGCAGTGAGTTGCCCCTGAATGAAGCCTTGTCACAATTTTAAGACGTGGAGTATGTTCTTTTCTGCCTATTTATGAACAAATATTACACTGAGGCTTTACTCTGCTGACTTATTTTCTACATTTGGTTATTAACTGACGAGGGACATTTTAATAAGTAAGATGTAGAAGTGAAAGGGTATAAGGAAGTCATCTACATGACAGAGAACGAGAGTATAGGTTCTTCTTAGGTCTATCAGGAAGCACTTGCATAGATGTGACTAAGAAGGGGTACATTGTTTTGGCCCAAGGCTTCGGTTCCTGTTGACTAGCTTGTTCACGCTGATTGTATCTACCTCTTAGGGCTCAGGGAGCATCTGACTCAAGGTCCAGAATCATTTGTCACTGGAACACAGAGTGATGGAAGTTCATCTGTATGACTTTTCAAGGTAGGGTTCACTGTAGTTGCCTGATGCAAGGTCACTCAAGTGTTTTCTTGTGGTCTGACTATATTTTCCCCACAACTAACATATACTGCCAAATGACGGTCTTAGTGGTATATGCTAGAGTTCGTAGAACTGGTCTTTACATTTGGACATAAAATAAAGAGGAGAACCCATTAGAGAACAGCAAAAAAATTCAAAGTATGGTGTAAACTCGGTCTTCTGTTTAGACACATAGATGATAGGTGAGGTTTACTGTGTACACTTCTGCTGGTAATGAAGAGGAAAGATTTCCTGCCATTCTCTCCTGCTCAGTGACTTCAGTTCTTCACACATGGCTGTCTTTAAAAGGTTAGTGTGCAAAGAGAATTTAGCAAGCTCCTCTGATATTTGAGAACTGTGCCAAGGTGATTTTAGTATAAGAAATATGGACTTACTAATTCACATCAATCTATCTTTCTTTTGAAATCCTCACTCTGACTTCGTTATCTGAGGAGGCAATGATTGAGGGTATTTCAGACACAAAGAGTACAGGGTGAGCCTACTTTCTATCCAGTATTTCCAGGATCTAGAAAATATATTAAAATTAAGGATGAAGAAATTTAAAAATAATTAAAAAGTCACAGGAAGCTGTAATGCAGAGCCAAGTACACCATCAAGGGGTATTTGAGTAATGCTTAAGAGAAAGCCAATATTACTGGAGGTAGTTTGGGGCCTTATCACAAAACTCAGGAAAGATGCACTTGGATCATAGGTTATATTTTGATTAGTGTTTTTGGCCAAGTAATATGCATTTTACTTCTGTGTCAAGGGGAAGACTAGAAAGTCAAAAAACAGCTTTTATTTAATCCAAACTCACTGGGAATAGTTTGGACCAAACTACTGTGTGGCACAGAGTGTTCAAAGTGCAAGTTCACAAATTCACCTTCCTTCTTTATTTGATATCAAGAAAACATATAACACAATTAAAATGGAGGTACAGCTCTACATAGAGAATTCTAAACAGAGTTAACTCAATGACTGAGAAACACTTAAAGAATTGTTCAGCACTGTTAGTCATCAGGGAAATGCAAATGAAAACTACCTGGAGATTTCATTTTCCATCTGTCAGCTAAAACAGACAGTTAAGATCAATAAAAGAAGTGGCAGTTTATGCTGCTGATGATGTTGAATAACAGGGGGCAGGCAGTCATACATTGCTTTAAGACTGAAAACCTGTGAAACCACTATGAAAATCTGTGTGAACATGCTTCAGGAAGATAAGAATTGATCTACCTCATGATTCAGCTATATCACATTGGGCATGTAACAAAAATATGCTTCATCCTACCACAGAGGTTCTTGATAAACCAAGATCATTACTGGTCTATTCACAATATCAGAACTTTGAAACAATGGAGAGATCTGTCATTGGATGAAAGCTAAAAAAAAAAAAAAGAAAATGTGGTACATTTATGCAATGGAGTATTACTTGGCTGATAAAAAATAAATTTACAGGTAAACGGATGCAAGTAGAAAAAAATCATCTTTATTGAAGTATCTAAGACCCATAAAGACAAATATGGTATATTTTATTTTATACATGGATTATCTGTGAAGTAAATGTTAAACAAGTTACCATCTATAAAACATGAAAGTAAGGTAGAAAGTAATGTACTTTTGGGGGTATCAATCAATCTTCCTAGGAAGGAAAAATAAAATAATAGTAATAATAGTAATAGTAATAGACAGCAGGGTAGTGAACAGGAAAATCAAATGGGGAAGAGGACACATGATGGGATGAGACAGAGAATACAGAGAAAGACAGTTAAAGTTAAGTGTCATTCAAGTATTTGTATGGCAATCTAAAACTATAGAAACTTCCTAAATGATGCACATATATGAAGGCTATCTCTTCATATTTGCACATATATGAAGGCTATCTCTTCATATTTGCCAAATAATCAAGAGATAGGATGACTGTGCTTTAAGTCTTATCTGTATCTTCTACATTTTATTGGCTTCTTTTCCTTTATTTGTTTATTGGTTTGTTTATTTTTTCCCATTCTGATTTGTATTTGTTTTGTCTTATGTTTTATTTTACTTTAGTTCAGTTTTATCCCTTACATTTCCTACAAGAGACAGAACAGGATGGCGTCAGAAAGTCAGTGGATGTGAAGAGGAAATGGGAAGTTGATGGAGGAGAAAACATGATCATGAAACAGTGTATGAAAAATGTCTTTTCAGTAAATGACAGAACACACATCAGCATAAAAATGAAGAAATATTGCATTAGTAATAGAAATAACTAAATATCTAGATATATGACTTACCAAATTTGAGACAAGAAAACCTAAAATCCTTAGAGTCTTTTCATCAATAAGGTTCAGGAAATATCCTGTATTTAACTGAAACTCATCTGCCTCTTCACTCCCAAAAGGGCCCAGAACCATATGTTTAACTAGGGACTTGTAGCAGAACTTTTTCAAATTGACATTAACAATGCTCAAATTATTACACAAAGCAGAACAGGCAAATGGTCTTTGCTTTATTCCCTCAATAACAATGTACTTCACCCACACATATCCTCTCACATTAAAGCCTCTCATTCCAGATTCTTTAAACTTTATGAATTTGTTATTACCATGGGACCAAAACCAAATACAGATTCATAGCAACAACAGTAAAATTATCCATTTCCAAAATCTTTATATAACCTTATAGATTTGTATGTTCTAAAATTCAAGCTTTGAGAAAATCTCAAATCCTGGTTGCTCCAGGAGGAAGTCATCCACATTTGTGAGGCCCTGGCAGTCATGGAAATCAGAGCATGCATAAAATTTATTCCTGCCATGTAGCTGTCGTTCAGAAAGGATTATAGATAAGTAACACAAAAGTGCCCTGTCTTATGCTTAGAAGATTATACTTGCCCCTCTCCTCATTTCTCAACAACTCCACAAAAGCGATTCCCAAACTTCAATGATGCTCATAACTGCTTTATGGTCTTGAGCTAACTCCAATGCCTGGATGTAAGTATCCAAAGTTCTGATTCAGTGGGTATGTAGTCTATTTCAATATGATTTCCTAGCAGTTCTGGAGGATGAAAGACTGTGCTAAGAACTATGACCTAATAGAAAAAAATCATTGTGTAGATGGTAAGCTGCTGTATATGACTAACCTTACACATGTGGGTCTTTGCAGCACTGGGGATTTAGATAGAGGGTGCCAACACCTAACTTTCTAATGTAGGGAAATATTTTCACTGTATGTCATTCTTGCAAGCATTAGAAATGAAAGCTGAGCAATAAATATATCTATCATCCTCATCTCTGACCTTATCATCATGATTTGGTTCAGAAACTCAACTCTATAAATTCAGAGTTCCAAGCATACCAATTGTGTTTCTGAAGAACACCTCAGATGAGAATCTAAATCTCTAGAACTTTGTCATGTCCCTTTCTTGAGGGTGCCTGCTCCCTGGAGATACATTGGAATAACATCAACGTAAACTTCTTAGAGGAGAAAAATAATCTTTGACACTCACGCAATACAGAATATATTTAAGAATGACACACTCCTGAACTGAGGCAGAGGTCTTAGCATTGCAATAACCCAAGTAAGGAGATTTTGTTGCCAAGGAGAATATTGGTACTCAATAGAAGCAAATTATTATGAAGATAGAAAATAATAGGCATGAAGGTATTCTGACTAAGTAAAAGTACAGAAACTTGCTGGAGACAGGTGAAGTTGAGCCAGCTTCAGAGGACACCTGGTAGGAAATGATCTCGATCAGATATGATGGCTGCTCAGATAGAAATAAAGACTGTTCTTGCTCCTCTGATTTCTCAGAATTGCTGCTTGACATTGGGCGATACAAGGATTTGGATAGCATTCATAGACACTGGGAGCTCTGAATCAAGCTGGGTCAGGTCTTATTTATAGATTCAGAGAATGGAGATTTCAACAACTTATGAACATAATGATTTGTTACTTTCTTTGACTTAAACAGCCTTCACTCTCAGCAAAAAAAAGAAAGAAAGAAATGGATGGAAAACTAACACTTAAAGCATTTTGAAAAGCCATATGAACACCAATTAAAATAGAAGTGTCTGAAAATACATATACACATAAAAGAAATTTAAATGTGTCATCTTGTAATAGAAGAGATAGTACTCCAACTAGACATCATTTGTTACCAAATAAAAACCAAGTTCTAAGAAGGAGTTTCGTATTTTTGAATCATGATGTGGTATGTTCTTCAGCATATTGTTGTTTTTAATTGCTGATGAATAAAGCTGTTTTGACCTATGGTCAATCAAAATGTAATGGGGCAGGAAGTTCAAACAAAGATACATGGAGAGTGTAAGTGGGCTTGAGGAGATTCTGTGTAGTTATTGAAGGAGAAAGATGCCAAATCATTATCAGTATGCTGCAGCACGTGGCAATACATAGATTAAAAGATAGTGGCTAATTTATGGTGTAAGAGATAACAAGGAATATGCCTGATCCATTAGACAAACAGCGTTGTACTTAATACAGTTTCTGTGTGATTATTTAGGTGGGGGCCATCATGAAATGAAAGTGCTGTCTCCATTTACATAATCATATGGCTTGTCTTAGTCAGTGTTCTGCCATTACAAAGAGACAACATGACTGTGGAAACACCTGTAAAGGAAGATATTTAATTGCGTCTCACTTACAGTTTCAGGGGCATAGCCCATTGTTATCATGATAGAGAGCACAGCAGTATAAAGGCAGACACACATGGTACTAGATAAGTAAGTGAGAGTTCTACATTCAGATCTGCAAGCAGTACAAAAAGACAGTGATACTAGACTTGGCATGTACTTTTGAAACCTCAAAACCAACTCCGAGTGATGTATTTCCTCCATCAAAGCTATACCTTCTAATGCCTTCAGATAGTTTCATTCACTGGTGAACTGTAACATGAGGGCCTGCTTGTTGGGGTTTCTGTCCTGCCCAGTTCCCACAGCCGGTAGGCCCCAAAGAAAATCACACGGAGGTCTTCATAAGTTATAAACTGATTGGGCCATTAGCTCAGGCTTATTATTAACTCTTATAAATTATATTAACCCATTATTCTAGCCTGCTCAGTATCTTTTTCAGTGGAGCAGGTCACATCCTGCTTCTTTGGTGTCTGGACAGGACTGAGGAAAGAGCTTCCTTCTTCAGAGAATACTCCTGCTCTCATTGCCCTGCCTCTACTTCCTGTCTGGTTGTCCCACCTATACTTCCTGCCTGGCTACTGGACAATAAGTATTTATTTGAAACATAATTGACAGAATACAGAATTGTCCCACATCAGTGAACAAGCATTCAAATCTATGAGCTTGTGGGAGAGATATTCTCTTCCAATCACCCCATTCCCCTCCCTGGAACCATAGGCTTATAGCCACATCAGAATGTAGAAATGCATTCAATACAAATTAAAAATATTCCATAGTCTATAACAGTCTCCACACTGTTTAAAAGTCCAATGTTCGAAGTCTCTAATACTTGTGTCAATGTCTTAACTGTAATTCCTTGTAAAATTAAGCTTAAAAACAGATCAACTCCTTCAACATACAATGGCACAGGATATACATTACCATTACAAAGGTGAAGAATTTATAGTAAGAAAATACTGTCCAAGAGAGGAACTAAAGCTGGAAGGGAAATCTCCAAGTTCTATATCTCCATGTCTGATGTCAAAATATTCTTCAGATTTCCAGCTCCTTTCAGCTTTGTTGACTGCAACACATTTCCCTCTCTTGGATTGGATCCACACCCTGTTATCAGCTCTCCTTCATGGGTATCCCTTGACTCTGGCATCTTCAACATCTTGCTGTTTCTAAGACCATCTGGGTTTTACCCTCACGGCTTCACACACTGGCCTCCCTTGACTTCCAGGCAGGGACACCTCAGACTCATGCCTTGCCTGAGCAGACTTCCTAAGTCACAAAGGAGATTCCACAACCTCTTTTTATATCCTTGGCTCTAAAGACAGAACCATGTAGGCAAATTCACTAAGTCTTTATGTTGTCTGGCCCTGGAACATGGTCCCTTAATTCTGAATGCTTCCAGGTACTGATTGCAATACAATGTGAGTGACTGGCCCTAAGCCCATCAAGATGTGTCCTGAAGCAGTAAATATAGTAACTGTGAAATGATGCTGTGCTGGTACAATGAAGAATGCCAGGTAAATGGTGCTTCTAGATAGAAGACCCATGAACATCCAAAAGAGAAAAGTCATAGAGTTTCAAGAGATGCAGCCACAGCCTGCCATTCATTTCCCCTCTTATACTTCAACCTTGAAAACCACTTGCCCCTTTGAGGGTCATATCTCCTAAATGTCTTGTGAGATCCAACTGTATTACATACTGACACATATTAACAACCCAAGAGTCTGTGTTCTCTAGTACCCAACCATAGCTGAGGAGTAAACACAAAACAGAATGCATTGATTAACTCCTGACAGGGATGGTAACCAAAGCCTCCCATTCTAAATGCAAGGGTACATCACACATCTTTTCCAGAAAGTGCAATCAGAAAACAAGCAGCTCGGTATAATGTGATCCAAAGCCTACAGGATTGCTATCCAGCCTGCTTGGAAAGGTTCACAAAGTCAGATTCCTGTTGTCCAGAGAGGAATCCCACAGCCATGCCAGAGGGAAGGTCAGAGGTTATATCTCAGAAAGAGCCTGAAGTACCAGTGACTGAAGACTTATTCATGTCAGTAACACAGCCAATCAAAGGGAGAGTATGACTGAGGGGTGGGATCAAATGGACAGATATTTGCGACGTGTAGCACGAGTAAGTTACTGCTGTGTCAGATTCTGGACCCTCAACAACCTCTGAAGAGTTGAGACCGTGGAGTGGACGAAGGCAGTAGTCATCGCCACAGATAGGTAAGACCATGCCTTTCCAAGGCAGAATGCCAGGTACTTGTGTGTGTGGGGGGGGGTGAGAGACTCCAGGGAAATCAAGTAAACCCCAAAGACTATAGTCTAACCCTCAGAAACCCTGGTGTGTGTAGGTATAGTGGAATAGGTAGCAAAGACAAAGATGACAACACATTCCTCATAGATCTGTTTGTATAGGGTCCCATTATGTTAAATTCTGGATCTGTCCGCAGAGATTTACAGCTGGTCCTTTGAATACCAGTAAACATCACTGGCACCTGCTGGTCCAGACGAGATCATCTTGTCCACATAATCCCAGAACAGATGTGTTTTCAGTTCACATGTACAGATGTAGCAGCAGATGGTATGTTCCTATCAAGTGCTATGGGCAGTGTTGCTTTAGAGATCCAGCAAGATTAGAATCTAATAATCCCACTATCAACTTGCTATTGTACTCCACCTATGCCCATGGTTCTGGCTTCCTGTTGGTTTTTGATATGACACTATCCTGATATAGGTAGTGAGCTGAGAATATGATTTCACATTTCCAATATTAGAACACAAGGAATAGTAAATTACTCTTCCGACATTCCTATAGAAGTTCTTTCACAATGTTTTATTGATAAAGGAGGGTTAAATTCAAGCCCACTACTTTCTGCATATTAGAAAGGCTTATGATGCCATGTGGTCCCAATCCTAAAGCTCTCCTTGAAAGCAGAATCCAATACCATGTGATAGAAGTTTTGCTTGGAATAAACAATGAATCCTGATATCCCAGACAATGATTGCTTTCATGCTTCTGTTCGTCCCATTGGGTAAAGACATTTCTGAAATAATAAGATGCATTTCACCTAAAGTTTTCATTGCTAGAATTCTTGTCTCATGCTCTTCATTTTGTATTGAATCTAATAATCATCAGTGGATGACTCAGTTCAAACACATCTTAGATCTCTTCCACAATCTCTCAAAAATTATTTGGAAGAATAACTCAAAAATTTTATTGACCACAATGTATTAATTTCATAGGAAGGAGTAAGAAGACATTAAAGCATTACTGGAATTATGTCTTCATTTCTCTTCTTTATCCAGGTTCTTGAGATATGACTCCTGCTATCTTCCTGGTCGTCCTGTGCTTAGGAGTTAGGTCAGGTGCTTCAGCACTTGATCCCAGTTTGGATGCCGAATGGGAAGAGTGGAAGATACTCTATGAAAAATCATACAGCCTGGTTGGTAACCTGGAAACTGTCCGGAAGGGCGCCTGAGTGCAAGTGTCTGGACATTTTAGAAGTCATAAATGCCCCACCACAACTACCACCACATAGATTGCTTAAATATTGTGAACAATAGGTAGCCAGATTCCCTTTATTCAGTATGAGGAGAATGTTGGACTATTGTGTCCTACACTAGCTCTCCTGGAACTCTAATCACTGGGCAGGAAATCCACAACATCAGCTTGTGTAGAAGTTTAATTATAAAGATATTTCATCCATTATGTTCTTTCCAGGAGGAAGAAGCAACGAGGAGGACAATATGGGAAAAGAACATGAAAATGATTAAACTTCACAATGGGGAGAATGGCCTGGGGAAGAATGGCTACACGATGAAAATGAACGCCTTTGGTGACATGGTGGGTGTGACATGGATTACTTCACACTGTGTTCTCTTGAGTGTTTTTCATGGAGTCTTTTCTTTTATAATCATTTATATATGCTTTCTTGAAGACTGATGAAGAATTCAAGAAAATGATGATTGAGTTCCCAACGGACACTCACAACAGGAAGAAAGGCATCCGGAAACGAGGTGTTATTAGTCTTTCACCCAAATTTGTGGATTGGCGAGAAAAAGGCTATGTGACCCCTGTGCAGTACCAGGTTTGACAGTGCCACCTACCCTTCTTCTTAAACCACATTGAAGAGGAAAGAACTTAGTGTCTCTGTTTTCTTACTGAATAAGGAGAGATTTCAAGCTCATTTTTTTAAATAATATTTCTTCTTCTTTGAAATCCTCATACATTTTCCAATGTATATTAATCTTGACAGTCCACGAAACACCTTCTCCAGATAATAACTTCTACCACATTTCATTGCAGAGTTCATGTCCCTTCTATTGTCATTAATAACCGATAAAAGCAAGAGTTCTTTCACAAATGTGGGGGGACCCACAAGAGCATGTGCACACTACCAGCCTCCAAGTCCTCTGGGAGACTGGCAGCTCCTTTCTAGGCATCTGTCAACTGCCAGCTCCTCATTTTCACAAATTATTTGCCTGTCTATGTTGTTACCTGTGTTAGTATTTGTTTGTGAAAGGCCATATTTTCTTCACTCTAGGGTAACTGCAGTTCTTCTTGGGCTTTTGCTACAATTGGTGCCATAGAAGGACAAATGTACAAAAACACAAGCAAACTCATTCCTCTGAGTGTGCAGAACCTACTGGACTGTTCTAAACCTCATGGCAATGATGGCTGTGATTGGGGTAACACATACTTTGCCTTTTGGTATGTTACGCAAAATGGAGGTGTGGAGGCCGAGGCGACCTACCCTTATGAAGGAAAAGTAAGTGGGCCTCATGTTATTGTTTCAGCTCAACCTGTAGTGAGGGACAACTGTAGATATGATACACTATCTTCAGCACTCAGATTGGATGATAGAATCTCTCTCTACCCTGTCATTTCAGTTATTAAGTATTGACCTTTGTATACATTTTTGTTGCGATGATTTTGGTGTAGTTCCTTTCTATGTACATAGAGAATATAGAATTTATTGTACATATAATAGAGTCTCTGCCATGATGTAGGATGTCCTATTTTATATGTATTACTTTTACTTTTGATGAATAAATCTGTTTTGGCCAATGACTTAGTGAAGTAAAGCTAGTTGAGATATTTGAACAGAGATAGAGAGAGAGAGAGCAATCAGTGTCAAGGTGATTTCATGTAGCTGCTGAAGTAGAAGGATGCCAGAACATTACTGGTAAGCCCCTGCTTTGTGGCAATACATAGATTCATAGAAATGGGTTATTTTAAGATATAAGAGCTAGCTATGAATATGCCTGAGCCATTGACCAAAGAGTGATGTAACTCATATAATTTCAAGGTGATTAATTGGGTCTGGATGCCTGGAATATGAAAGCACAGTATCAACTTACACTGCAGCAATAAAAATTCTTAGGGATAGGGGAAAGTATTGATTGTCATTGAGGACAAGAAAACTTATTTTTAATCCTGATTCGCCAGTACCATTTCACTTCCTGGGATGATTTACAATAATCCAGACTTTTGTGGGCTCAATTGCAAAGAGCAGACTGTGGCGGTTGTGATTCTCTCCCAGGACATGGAGGGAAGAAACTGAGTCTTTTATCTCTTCACCTTTTAAAGGAAGGACCCTGCAGGTACAATCCTCAGAATGTATCTGCTAAAATCAGCGGATTTCTGTCCTTCCCAGAATATGAGGATGTCCTAATGAATGCTGTAGCATTGTATGGGCCCGTTTCTGCTTCAATTGATGCTTCCCATGATTCATTTAAGTTCTACAATGAAGGTTAGCATATTTCTTTCTAGATATAGAAAAAGTCATTGTGACATCTCTATGTCATGACAAGTTCTCAGACTGGCTGCTATGTAAAAAATGTGATATGAATGTTTAAGCTTCTGGATTTTATTCTTCTCCTTATAATAGTCCTAGGTAATGAATTTCAACTGGTTTGCACCCTCATATAAAAGTTAATGTGTCCCATTTAATAAAATATATTGGTTAACTAATTTCTCAACTCCTCTCCTTTTCATGGACCTTTTTAGCTGTTTATAGAATCTGATTATCTGAAATAGAATTAAAACAGAGACTTAAATTAAATAATTTAGCCCTGTAAGTTGAACTTGGCATGAGACACTAGTAGAAAAACTATAAAGTTCCAAGGAGTCATTTCATATGCATGCAGCTAGTAGCTATCAATAAATCACACTATTTTGAATATTTTCAGTTTTCTGTGAAACTGTATGCTTATGTTTGTGTGTGTACCCATGTGTGAGTATTAGCATTTTGTGAACAATTAACTAGATCAGGGCTGATTGTATCATTTCAGTGATTGTTGAAATACTTCTATTGTTGGTGGATATAGTCACTGCCAGGAGTCCTGTGCATCTCACATCAGCTTCTGTGTTATTTCAGGCATTTATTATGAACCAAATTGCAGCAGACATAATTTGAGTCTTTCAGTTCTGGTGGTTGGCTATGGATCTGAGAGAAATGAAAAGGATGTTAATAAGTACTGGCTGATCAAGAACAGGTATAAATTGTCATAAAAATCTTTATTTGAAATTTCAGGAGCTAGAGAATTGGTTCAGTGGTTAATGACACTGGATGCACGTCTAAAGGATGCATGATGAGATTGTAATTTTCAGGCAGTATTTTGATATAAAGCTAGAAGATTTTGTTTCATTTAAGTTGAAGAAAATCTGCTCTTGTTTTCCCATGTTCATGGATGAAGTGTATTTGACTGTCTGCATGTCTGCGGACATGTGTGCACCAGTGAACATGTGTAGAGGTCTGATGTCAGCATCAGTTGTTTCTCAGTCATTATATAACTTCTATATTGAGGTGGTGTTCTTTTCTGATCTAAGAGTTAACTATTTAATCTGGCTTACCAGCTTGCTCTTGGTATGTTCTGTGTCCATGTCTCAAGAATGAGGTTTACATGCACACTATAATGTCAATCTGGCTTTCCAGCCGCTCTTGAAACTGATCTGAGCTCTTTGACTGCTGAGCTGCCTAAAGCTCCAAGAACTTACTCACAGTTTGTTCTCATAAAATAATTCCCAACCCTTCATTGCTTTCTAGGGTATCAATGTCATGTATGTGACATTGTTTTGTACAATGTGACACATATGATAGTTCTGAAACATGGAATGGTATAAAGGCATTCTGCTGTGATTTTCACATTCCTCTGTGAGGAACGTCTTGGTACAAAGGAATAGAACCTTTGTACTTCCTGATCATTTTGTTAGGTTGGCCTCTTGCACCATCATGTGGTAAGCTTTCTACTAAATGGAAAACATGATCTCTTGCAGCTGGGGACAAAGCTGGGGCATGAACGGATACATGAAAATTGCCAAGGACAGGAACAACCACTGTGGAATTGCTTCATTTGCCCAATTACCTGTTGTGAACAGCCTGGTGCCCACATAGAAGCATGTGGCAGGAGACTGCATTTCCCGAAGGGTTCATCAACTTCAAAGAGAAGCCTTTGCTTACTGTGTTAAACTGCTGAGTCTTTCAAGATCCACACTGCAGTGTGAATTCTGGCAGCTTTCAAATATCTGAAATTACAAGTTTTATAACTGTTCCTCTAACAAATGAGTGTTTATGACCCCTGCAAAAACTTTATTTTTACTCTTAATCCTTGAACAAATAAAATGATTTAAAATTAATTTCAACTATCATTTCTAGTTTCTTATCTTTCGTGCAGTGACTTTAATTGTGGTCAAACATACAATTCATCTTGAAGTGGGGACTGAGTGCTGTGCTGGTGTCTGGAAGAAAGGTTGGGAGGGTCCTTCTTGATGAGTGGCATTCTTCATTGTTGTGGTTTGCTTTCAGTGTTCTGTTTTTCCACTAGCAACCTTGCTCTGAAAGACTTTATGATAATTTCTGGATGACACTTTTAGCTGACACACATGTGGGAGCCCACAGAAGTAGATCCATTGACTGGAGGTCTGGAGCTCACTCGTATTCTTGCTTCTTCAATGCTATTGACAATCGAGTTGACTTAAGGTGTGACTTTAAACAAGATATCTTAGCTTACAGTGTGGTTGTTTGGTGTTTTATGTATTAAGATGACCCATAGAGGGAATCTCTTCCACCTTGACTGAAGGTCAGAGAATTCAAGCCTATTCCTGTTCCTTAAGGATATGACAGAAGGCTTGACCTGGGGAATGACTGCATATAGGATGCTTGGTCCAAGGTGTGATTCCTGCATTTCCTGCATAAACAACAAAATAACTAACTCAGGATACAGTTGTTTGATGTTTCAGGTATTAAAGAGGTAATTGCTCTGTTTCTTGTTTATATCAAGTTAAAGCAGTCTTTTGACTTTTGCCCCACCTTCTAGATTGGATATATTAGGATATGAAAAATAGGCATGTTTATCCAATTGATGTGGGACCCCAACAGTTGTTGCCCCAACATGAAAACCTGTACCACAAATTTACCCATTTTTAATTCTTGGCCGCTCTCTGCTTTGCAATGGCATCATGTGCTCCGCCATTGCATTGAACTGGGTTCTGACTCTCCCTCATTCATTGTTAAGCTTGTATTAGCACCCACTAGAGCCTAGCAACCATATTAATGTAGGCTCTGATCAGTGCAACATAGCTGAAGCCCAGACAAAGAATTGGAAATAGTCTTCCTGACTATGATAGAATTTCTTAAAGATGGAATGAAGAAGTCAATAAAGAGAGAAACAGTCAAAGAAAATAAGTAAAGTAGTTAAACACCTAAGAGTAGATATAGAATCAATAAATAAAACTGAGAGAGAATGCTGAAAATTTAAAATTTAGGAACTAGAACATAAACCTCAGAGAAAGGCTTATTAACAGATTACAAAAGAAGGAAGAAAAACACTTAAGAAATTGAGACACCAATAAAAAAAAAAACAAGGATGCCCTACACAGAGAATATATTAAATCTAAAATACTCGATGTACAATCATTCACAAAGAACTATAACACCATGAAAATGACCAAATCTAAGAATAATTGAAATAATGGAGGGAGAAACACAGGCTAATGTCACAGAAAAAAATTTTTTTAACAAAATCAGAGAAGAAAATCTCCTAAACTAAAGGAAAAGTGCGTGTCAAAGTAAAAGAAGTGAAGAGAACACAAAATAGATTGAAAAAGAAAAGAAATCTGCCTCAAAACATAATCAGTAAAACACTAAGCTTGCAGAACAAGGAACGAATATTAAAGGTGGACAGAAAAAGACCAAGTAACAAACAGACAGGACTATTAGAATAATATATTACTTCAAAATTGAGACTTTAAGTTAAGAAATGCCTGAACATTAGTTCTCAAAAGAGTAAGGGAACAAAGAAAGTAGCTCAGCCTGCTATGTCCAGAAAAGCAGTCAATCAAAATAGATGGAGAAAAACATTTTATGACAAATCCAAATTTAAACAGTATCTGTCTAAAAACCCAGCCCTACCATAGGTGCTATAGGGAAAATTTCAACCTGAACAGGTTAACCAAAACCTAGAAAACACCAGTAAATAATAACCTCAGAACAAAATCAAAAAGAAGGGACAATATGACAACATCAAACAAAAACAAACCCAAGAATCAATAAACACTGCTCATTGATAACTCTCAACACAAATGATTGAAATAGACTCACAGACCACAAGAATGGATGCAAGAAAAAGAATCCATTCTTCTTCTGAACACAAAAAATAGACATTAACAACAAAAGGGTAAAAGGATTAAAAAAGATATCTCAAGAAATGGACCCGAGATAAAAGTTGATAGATTACGTTACTATCTGAAAAAACAGACTTCAAACTAAAACTATCAGAAGAGATAGAAGATACTACTCTCATCAGAGGATATAGTCATCAAGGGGACATTTCAAGTTTTACCATCTATGCATGAAGCCAAGTTCATAAACACAACTACAACATAAATCACATACTGACCCTTATAAACTGACCCTTACACACCATACAGTGGGTGACATCAATGCTGTACACTCACTAATAAACAGGATATCCAGAAAAATAAACATAGAAATTCTGGAATTAACTAATACCTTAAATCAAATAACCCAACAGATATTTACAGAAAGTTTTACCCTTTATAAAAGAATATATCTTCTTCTAAGAACTAATGCAACTTTCTCCACTTTTGACCACATACTCAAACACAAAACAAAGAAATAAGAAAATTGAAATAACACACTTTATCATATCTGATAGATTAAAACTGGTATCAACAACAGCAGAAACAGCAGAAAGCTTACAAACCCATGGAAACCAAAGTGACTACTGAATGAATAATGGGTTAGGCCAGAAAGATGTTGAGAATGATATTAAAGACTACCTAGTATTTAAATAAAAAAGAATATACAAGGTTATGGGACAAAATATAGGCTTTTCTAATAGACAAGTTCATATCAACAAGTGTCTTCATGAAGAAATTGGAGAAATTTCATACTGGTAACTTCATAGTATACTTGAAAACTTTAGAACAAAAAGAAGAAATTACACCAAAAAGAGTAAATCTCCAAAAAAAATCAAATTAAAGGGTAAGGGGAATAAAATAAAACAACAAAAAAATACAAAGAATCAATGAAATTAAGAATTGTTTTTCGGAGAACAACAAGATTGACAAGTTTAGTCAATCAGCAAAAAGGCAGAGAGAGAGAATGCAAATTAATTAAATTAGACATAAAAGGGGAACATAATTACAGACATCTAGAAAATCTAGATGATAATGAGTACATACTTTCAAATCCACTACTCCACCAAATAGAAAAATCTAAACTAATGGATAATTTTTGACATTTCTTAGTTATCAAAGTTAAATAAAAATGAGATAAGCAATTTAAACAAACCTATAATCCCTCCATAAATAGAAGCATTCATCAAGATCTTAAAACTAAAAATAGCTCAGGACCAGTTGAATTTATCACAAAATTACACCAGATTTCCAAAGCAGGGTTAAAGCAAATACTCCATACATTATTCTACAAAATTGAAACAGAAGGACTATTGCCCAATTCATCTTCTGAAGTCACAAGTAACCTGAAACCCAAAGCCATATAAAAGCTCCACAAAGAAAGAGAACAACTTACAATTTTCCCTTATGAACAAATATGTAAAACTTCTCAATGAGATACTGGCAAACCAAATTCAAAAAGGAGATGCAGGGCACTTTAGAATATTTAAACTGATAAATGCAATCCACCATATAAGTGGACTGAGAGAAAAAAATGTATCATCATCTTATTAGATGCAAAAAAATCCTTTGACAAAAATTCAACACTGTTTCATTTAAAAGGAAAGGATTGCAGAGATTAGGAATATATGAATAGAAGATATATCTCAACAATAAATGCAGTTTACAGCAGGCCCATAGCCAATATCAACTTTAAAGAAAGCTTGTCCACTCTCCATATTTATTCAATTAAGTACTTGAAGTTTAATCCATGACACAACTGAAGTAGATAAAGTGAGTAAAAATTAGAAAGGAATAACTCAAAGTATCTATGCTTTCAAATAATCTAATAGCATTCATGAGTTATCTGAAAATTACCTGGGAAACTCATACAACTGAAAAACACTTTTGACAATGCACTAAGATAGAAATGTTACAAAAATGAGAAACCTACTTATATACAAATGACAAATGTACTAAAGAGTACAGGGAAACAAAACCTTCACAATAGCCTGATATGGGATTCCCCTCTGTGTGCTGTGAATATCATTGGTTAATAAAGAAAACTGTCTTGGGCCTGCACAGGGAACAAGGTAGGCAGGAAAAAGTAAACTGAATGCTGGGAGAAAGAAGGAGTGAGAGAGCAGCCATGTACCCCTGCTTGACACAGATGCCAGAACTTTACCCGGTAAAGACAGAAGGGCTTAGAGCAATATGCTCCTATTTCTAAGAGATCACAGATGCAAGTCCAGACAACCTTACCAACAAAATTATCTGACAGAGTTGAAGGATAGTGAAAAATTCTCCATGGTAAAGGCTAAAAGACTATGTCTGCCAAACCAGGCATGATGGTTAATTCTGTTTGTCAACATGGGAAAGAAAACCTCTTTTGAGAAAGAGCTCCCATCAGATTGGCCTGTGGGCATGTATTTGGGGCTTTGTTTTGACTGGTAATTGACACAGAAGGGCCCATCCCAGTGGGGTGACACCATTCCTACACAGGTGGGCCAGGACTATACAAAAACTGTAGCTGAACATGCGACTGGGAGTAACTCAGTATTTGGCAATTGAGCATTGTTTTACTTCAAACATAAGCCATGTATCCCATTTCTCTCAACAATGATCTATAAATTGTAAAATAAATTCTTTATTATTGTGGTCATGATGTCTAGCATAGCAACAAGAGCCACAATAGAACCAAATTGGTGAGGCTGAAATAGGTTTTTGCTATGGCAGATCTGACTGCATTGTTTTGGAGGATTGTGGTTTCTTTTCAAGCTTTTCCTGTAAAAGCCATTTTGAGCTCAGAGCTTAATGGACAATTCAGTGGATTCTATAAATTATATAGAATTTCAGATTCAAAAACAAAAGTTGTTCATTGTTGTAATTCTCTTAGGTTTGTCTGTATGTGACATAATGAGGGAAGAGATGATGGCATAATGTGAATATTAATTATGTCTAGGGAAAAACACACAATACCCTAACATATGTCTCTGAATTTAGATTCTACCAATGTAAGGAAGAAAAAAAATTGGATAACTTATAAACTGTGTTTTATGAGTAGGAATGATGTAATGCGTATGAGATCAAAGTCTGGCACCAGTAACTCTGGTAAGAGCTGGGCATCATGAGCAAGTTCCAAGCAGGCCAGTAGGCAGCTCAGATATGAGCCTAGCCCAGGATATATCTGTGATATGCTAATGAGATGAATCAAAGCTGGTACTGATGTGCTGGAAAGGCAGCCCAAAGCTGTGAGCCCTGATAGTACAAAGCTACTGCCCAATGAAAGGATTTTAAAAAATGGACCTATGGGAATGGGTGTAGGATGATACTGCTGTCCTCCAAGGACATGAATTCTCTAGCCTGAGGGTTGATGCCCATTTCCTAGAGGACTAAAGATTCCATGCAGGGCCCTGACCTCATGACCACTGAGTTTCAGAATTGTAGGTAGGCCTACATAGGCCTCCTGTCAGTCATAACCATTGACTAAGCTCAAAAGAATGTCCTGTATGGCTGCCAAGGCCAACCTCAGGATGCCACAGATTAAGGACTTCACAGCACAGGTGGGTCATGCCTGAAGTCTTGCAACTGTACTGGAGAATTTCTGCAGTAGAACCCAGCAACAGCAGCATTTCTACACAACAGATGTTTCCTGCCTGGTGAAATATCTGTTTACCAGTTATATAGGTATCATATTATAAGGAACATTTGTATGAATATACTGAATATATTCAAAAGACAAATCTTGTGTGATGTCTTAAATGCCTAATGTCTTACAGTCCATATGCTTCAGCACTCTGCAAAGGATGGGTCATTTTGGCAATGAGCATTGTCCTTGGTGCCAAGAAACAGATTATTTGGCCCTTAAGTGAAGTTTATCCTGGTGGTCAGGAATTCAGAGCAGCAGGGATTCATCTACGGCAGTGAGTTACCCATGAAGCCTTGTCCTCCAAGGACATGAATTCTCTAGCCTGAGGGTTGATGCCCATTTCCTAGAGGACTAAAGATTCCATGCAGGGCCCTGACCTCATGACCACTGAGTTTCAGAATTGTAGGTAGGCCTACATAGGCCATATTTTAAAATATGGAGTATGTAATTTTTTGCTCATTCATGAACAAATATTACACTGAGGCATTACTCTGCTGAGTTATTTTTCTTTGTTTGGTTCTTAACTGACAAAGGACATTTTAATAAGGCAGATATAGAAGTGAAAGGGTGTAAGGAAGTCATCTACATGACAGAGAAAGAGAGTATAGGTTCTCCTTATGTCTATCAGGAGGCACTTGCGTAGATGTGACTCAGAAGATCATTCATCATGACCAAATGTCTTTATTCCAGGGATTCAGTGGTAGATCAACATATAGAGATCAACAAATGATACTAACCACATATATTGATTCAAGATAAAATGCTGAAGATCTTTCTTTGACAAAATAGAACAACATTTTATGATAAAACTGGCCCACAGACCTATGGTATGGATAACAAATGGCATGTATAGGAAGGATGTTAGGACATGGCAAAACGATACTTGAAGCTTGGCATAATCACTATGCCTCTGAATCGAACAAATTCATTGTGCGAAAATGGCCACCACTTCAGAAGCACTCTATGGATTCAGTGCAACCCCAACCAAAATTCTAGGCTTATTTATCATCATCCATGCCCCAGCAAAGCTTAAGCATGTATGGGCAGCCCCTTTACAGAGGTTCTCCAGTTGTTCCTAACCTGGGCAGTCCAGGATGCTTGTGTCATTGTCATACCCAATGTTCCACAGTCTTGCTTTATGCGGTCTATCAATGTATTTTGGGACTTCCTCTTTGTGTTAGCCCAGGCACTCCTCCAAGCACTGCTATTTTCATGTATGTGTCATCATACATTCTCATAACATGGCTGAAGTATCTCAAGTGCCATTGTTATATCCTGTAGTTTACTTCATTCTGTAGATGGAGAGGTTTCTAAATGTCATCATTGCATAATCAATCTCTTTGTGTGATGCCTAGAATCTTCCTGAGATATGTCATCGCAACCGCATTCGTCATTGTTTTGAGGAGCGTTTCATTGTCCAGGTTTCAGAGTTGGAAAGAAGGCAGCTCAAGACAAGTGTCTCATATACTTGTAATTTTGTTGTTGTCATTATGTCTCTTGCTAATCAAACCTTTCCAAGTGCCTGGAATGCAGGCCTCACTGTCCCTACCTTTCTCTTCACATCTGAAATAGTTCCCTCCTTTGAACTGAGGTTTCCTTCCAGATGGACAAAGTTGACTGATTTTTGAGGTTCTGATTCTTTATTACAATGTTAAAAATTTTGTGAGCCCTTTCCATGTATTGTTTCTCAGTCTTCTCAATATTTGCTTTTACACCAAGGTTTTTACTTACTTCTACCACACTATTTACCTTGCCTGCAACTCATTTGGAGGATGAGGAGATAAGCGAGCAGATATGTGGTGTGTGAACCAGAAACTTGTGTTTTCCAAACAATACAGCATAAAAGGTTTATTTATCACAGATATAACTAAGCAATGCAGAAACCTTGTGGATGCACAAGGGACCACAATAACTGAGGGACCCTTGAACCAAAGGAATACTGTGGGTATCATCATCCTATCTGATTTCAAATGATAATGTAGATCCATAGTAATAAAAGAAACAGCAGAGTACTGACCTATGAAACAGACATATAAATCAATGGAAAAGAATAGAGGAGTCAGATATAAATACAGTCAGCTATACCTACTTGACTGTTTTTATAGGATACAGAAAAGAAACAAATATAAACAACAAGAAAAAAATAAAAATGAGCAAAAATGCTTAAGGAAATACAATATCCTTGAAAATTGGTGGTATAGCATCTTTATTTGCAGAAATGGAGTTGAATGCTTTTATTTATTCTTGAGAAAGAAAAAAACCTCAACTCAAAATGCATCAGACATCTCAGCCTAAGAACCAATAATCTGAAACTTCAATACCCGGCACAAAGGAATCTGCCAGGAACCTATAAAGATGACTCGAGCTAAGACCCTTAGCAATACCAGAAACATGGCCTGAATTGGCCATCTCCTGTGACCAGATTAGTGTCTAGCTCAATTGTATTCAGAGAGGCAACATTCAGCCACTGATGGAAATAGATACAGACATACAGTCAAACATTAGGTGCAGTTCAGGGAATCCTGCAGAAGAGAAGGAAAAAAATTGTGGGAGCCAGAGGGGTCACAGACACCACAAGAAAACTCACACAATCAACTAACCTGGTGTCACAGGAACTCACAGAGACTGAATTGACAGCTAGGGAACCTGTTTGGGACTCACCTAGGCAATCTATATGTTATAGTTAAATAAATTGGTCTTCTGTAAGACTCCTCACACTGGAAATAGGGGCTATTTCTGACTCTTATACTTGTTTTGGGGACCCTACTTATCATACTGGGTCCCCTTTCCCAGCCTTAATACATGGGGAGGTGCTTAGTCTTACTGAAACTTGATATGCCATGTGTTTGTTGATGCTCATGGGAAACCTGTCCTTTCCTAAACAAAAACAGAAGAGGAGTAGATTAGGGGTAGAAACAGAGAGGTGGGGAGAGAGACTAGGAGAAAATGAGGAAGGAGAAACTGTACTTGGGATGTAAAATAAATAAATAAATAAATAATTTTTTCAAAAGGAAGTAGGATATACACTTCACCCTAGCAGCATAGGGACAGCCTTTCTGGGTTGAACTGTATAGTACAGGAACTAAGATCAGCTACTTACAAGCTGGACCCCAGTAAATGACAGTTTCCATGCAGCAGAGGAAAGTATCAGCTGAGAGAAGAATTAGCCCAACAGTGGGAGAGAAATACTTGCAGACTCTGCATCCAACAGAGAATTAGTAGCCTGAATATGCACAAAACTGAAATAAAACAAGGAAGAAAACCAATTAGAAAGATGGGCTTTTGAACTAGACAGGAATTTCTCTAGAGAAGAAATAGAAATGTGTAATAGGAGGGCCCGTTTGTCCCAACCGCCTGGCTAGTTTAGCCCTGAAATAACCACACAGAAATTGTATTAATTAAATCGCTACTTGGCCCATTAGCTCTAGTTTCTTATTGGTTAATTCTTACATCTTAATTTAACCCGTTTCCATTAATCCGTATATTGCCATGTGGCAGTGGCTTACCGGGTAAAATTCAGCACATCTATCTCCGGTGGCAGATCCATAGTGTCTCCCTGACTCTGCTTTCTTCCTCCCAGGATTCAGTTCTGTCTTCTCCACCTACCTAAGTTCTGCTCTATCAGGCCAAGGCAGTTTCTTTATTCATTAACCAATACAAGCAACACAGAGAGAGGACTCCCACATCTTTAGAATGTTTTCAAAATATTTAGCTACCTTGGAAATGCAGTTAAATCTATTTAAATATTCAATCTCATGTCAGTCAGAATGGTGGTGATCAGGAAGACACATGACAATAAATTCTGACGTGGATGTGGGAAGGGGACTCTTACACACTGCTGCTGGTAAAGGACCAGCTCCATTTAGTGATCATACCTGACTCTTGCAGATTTGAACAGTCTGGCCAGTTAATCTTGGGAGGGTTAGTCTTCCCTATGAGAAAGTGAAAGAGGAACCTAGGAATCCTGAATCCAGCAGGAATTCAAGCAGCAATACCCCCCTGACAACACTCATTCACAAGCATTGAGAGGATACCTCAGGATATGACATAGATAAGTATCTGCCCTGGACACAATACAGATAGATACAATTTACTGTCTCTGGCAGACACAGCCAGAGAGAAATATGAAAAAGCCAGTGTGCTGGCTGTGTTTGTGTCAAGTTGATACAGACTGGAGTAATCTGAAAAAAAGTAATTGGGTGCCTCAACTGAGAAAATGTCTCCTTATGATTGATCTTGCTGTGGGGCCTTTCTTAATTAGTGAGATGGGGTGGGTCCAGTTAGTTTGTATGGTTCCATTATTGAGTTGATGGGCTTGGGTTCAATAAGAAAGCATTCTATGCAACCATGATGAACAAGGCAGTTAACAGCTTTCCTCCACTGCATCCTCATCAGCTATGGCTTCCAGGTCCCAGCCTGCTTGAGTCCCTGTCCTGACTGCCTTTGATGATGAACTGTGATGCGGATGTATAATCTGCATAAAACCTTTCTTCCCCAAGAGCTTTTGGTCATGGTGGGTTATCACAGCAACAGTAACTCTAAGACAGCCAACAAGTTTAGAAATTCAGAAGCTGGCAAATAATTATGTAAAGGTCAATTCCTATATTTTGTTTATAAATGAAATCTATGTGGATTCAACCACATCTATTATCTTACTCCTGTTTGTATATAAGGCATGTTACAGTGATATGTCAGGGAAAATTTGGCCAGTCACATTAAGATTTACTTCCTCCTGGTGCATGTGATTTGCCTTTCATTAAACATGAAATGAGATATATTGATATGAATAGAGGAAAACATTACTACACTAATATGTAATGCCTTACAAGTAAAATTGATCAATTGAAAACACAATATCAGACCTTTAAAACAAAGTAGAGGATCTGGACAGTCAATTAAAATATAAATAAACACAAAAACAAAAAAGGAATAAATAGAACTTTGGGAGACCATGACAAGACAACATCTATGAATCATAGGCCTGAAAAGAAAAGAAGAATCCCAGGTGAATGGTATAGACCAGATCTTCACCGTGTTCATAAAATTAAACTTCCCAGACTCATTAAACTAAGAGAAGTCATACCTGTTCAAAAAAATTAAGACCTAACACCAGAACAGAAACTCCACATATCATTTTATACTTAAAACAGTAAATATGCAGAACAAAGAAGAGGTATTGAAAACTACCAGAGAAAAGTCACAAATCACAAACAAGGGCAAACCCATCAGAATAACAAGTAAATTCTCAATGTAAACTACAAGACAGAAGGGCTTAGAGCAATATGCTCCTATTTCTAAGAGATCATAGAAGCCAGCCCAGACAACCTTACCGGCAAAATTATATGACAGAGTTGAAGGACAGTGAAAAATTCTCCATAACACAAGCTAACAGAACTATATCTGTCAAACCAGCTATGATAGCTAATCCTGGTTGTCAACTGAACATACATGGGAAAGAGAGCCTCATTGGAGAAGGAGCTTCCATCAGGTTTGTCTGTGGGCATGTGTTTGGGGCATTTTCTTGACTGCTAATTGACATAGAGGGTCCCGAACAACTGGGGGTGACAGCATTCCTACACAGGTGAGTCTGGGCTGTACAACAAAGAGTTGGCTGAATGTGGGCCTGGGAATACGCCAGTATTTGACATTTGACCATTGTTTCTATGTCAGACATACAACCATAAATTCCATGCCTTGGTTTCTCTCAATGGTGATCTATAACTTGTGAAATAAAGCCTTTATTATTTTAATTTTCTTGTAGTCATGATGTCTCGCATAGCAACAAAAGATATAATAGAATTAAATTGGTATTACAAAAAATTGGGTGTTAGTATGATAGATCTGACTGTAATGTTTTGGAGGATTGTGGTGGCATTTGGAAGCTTGTTCTCAGAGATTAATGTGCTTATGGTGTATTCTATAAACTATGTGGAGTTCAAAGTAAAAACAAATGTTGTTTATTATTGTAATTCTCCTAGGTCTGTCTGTGTGTGGAGCACTGAGGGAAGAGATGACGACACAGTGTGAATATTGTGTCTAGGAAGAGACACACAATACCCTAATATATGTCTGTGAATTTAGATTCCACAAGTGTAAGGAAGGAAAATTGTTTAATTTAGAAACCATGCTGTATGAGTGGGAATGATGTAATGCATGTGAGATCAAAGTCTGGCACCAGGAACTCTGGTAAGAGCTAGGCCTCATGAGCAAGCTCCAGGCAGGCCACTAGGCCGCTCTGATATGAGCCTGGCCCAGGATATATCTGTGATAGGCTAATGAGCTAAATCCAAGCTGGTACTGATGTGCTAGAAAGACAGCACCAAGCTGTGAGCTCTGATAGCGCAAAGCGACTGCCCAAAGAAAGGATTTAAAAATAGAACTAAGAGAATGGGTGTAGGATCATACTATTGTCCTCCCAAGTCAAGAATTCTCTAGCCTGTGTGTTGATGCCCATTTGCTAGAGGACTAAAGACTCCATGCATGGCCCTGACCTCAGTGACCCCTGACTTTCAGATTTGTAGGTAGGCTACACAGGCCTCCTGTCATCCATAGCCATTGACTAAGCTCAGAAGGATCTCCTGGAGGTTACCAGTGCCACTCCCAAGCTGTCACAGGAGGAGGACTTCACAGCACAGGTGGGTCAAGCCTGAAATCTTTAAAAGCATCCTCATTGAAGATTTTCCTCCCATAGAACCCAACAGCAGCAGTATTTCTGCACAACAGGTGTTTCCTGCTTGGTGAAATATCTGTTTACCATTTATATAGGTATCATATTATAAAGGACATTTTTATGAGTATACTGAATATATTCAAAAGACAAATCCTGTGTGGACACCCTAAATGCCTAATGCCTTACAGTCCATATGCTTGAGCACTCTGCAAAAATGATGGGTCGTTTTCACACCTGAGCATCGTCCTTAGTGCCAAGAAACAGATTATTTGGCCCTTACAAGAGAAATGTATGCTGGCAATCAGGAATTCAGAGCAGCAGGGATTCATCTGTGGCAGTGAGTGACCCATGAATGAAGCCTTGTCACAATTTTAAGATGTGGAGTATGTTCTTTTTCGCTCATTCAATAACAAACATTTCACTGAGGCATTTCTGCTGAGTCACTTTTCTCTGTTTGGTTCTTAACTGACAAAGGACATTTCAATAAGGAAGATATATAAGTGAAAGGGTGTAAGGAAATTAGAGACAAGACAGAGAAAGAGAGTATAGGTTCTCCTTACGTCTATCAGGAGGGACTTGCGTAGATGTGACTAAAGAGGTGTGGATTGTTTTGGCCTAAGGCTTCCTTTCCTGTTGACCAGCTCTTTCCCTCTGGTTCTATCTTTCTCTTAGGGCTCAGAGAGCATCTGACTCAAGGTTCAGAAACATCTGTCGCTGGGACACACAGTGATGGACGTTCATCTGTACATCTTTCTAAGCTAGGGTTCACTGTAATTGCCTGATACGAGGTCACTCAAGTACATGCGTGTATTCTGGCCATTTTGTCCCCACAGCTAACAGATTCTGCCAAAGGGGGTCTTAGTTGCTAAAGCTTGAAAAATGGATCTATACATTTGGAAGGTAGCAAAATAAAGAGCAGATGTTTTCAGAGATCAACAAGGCAATTCATATTGTAGCGTGAATTCAGTCGCCTATGCTTAGCTAGATAGAGCTTTGTGGGCTTTGCTGTGGAAAGCTTCTACTGGCGCAGCGGAAGGAGGAGTTCCTGTCATTTCCTCCTGCTCAGTGACATCAGTTGTTCGTTCATGGGTGTCTTTAAATGGTGAGTGTGCTAATATAATTTAAGTAGCCAACCTGTTATTACAGAGTTTTACCAAGCTGCTTCTAGCTTCAGAAAAGATAGACAGGTACACGTGTCTCCCTTATCACTGATGAATGATATTGGAGGTCAGGAAGACTGGGGTGTCTCAGACAGAGAGAGAATAGGATGAGCCATCTTTCTACCCAGTATTTACAGGATCCACATGACATATGGGGAAAAATCATTGAATTGAAAAAAATATTCAGTAGGATGCCTTTTTGTCTTAATGACAGTGTCCTTTGCTTTACAGAAGCTTCTCAGTTTCAGGAGGTCCCATTTATTCATTGTTGCTCTTATTGTCTGTGCCACTGGGGTTTTACACAGAAGTGGTCTCCTGTGCCCATGTATTGCAGGCTACTTCCCACTTTCTCTTCTATCAGGTTAAGTGTGGTGGGATTTATATTGAGGTCTTTAATCCATTTGGATTTGAGTTTTGTGCATGGAGATAGATAAGGATCTATTTTCATTCTCCTACAGGTTGACATCCAGTTATGCCAGCACCATTTGTTAAAGATGCTTTCATTCTTCCATTGTATACTTTTAGCTTTTTTTGTCACATATGAGGTGTTCATAGGTTTACGGATTAAAATCTGGGTCTTCGATTCGATTCCATTGGTCAAAGTCTCTGTTTTTATGCCACAAATATTCTAGAGACTGTGCATATCAGTCTAAATTCATGACAAATTAATATCAGTTGAAGACTATATAAATGAAATATATATTCATACAGTGAAATATTTTATATATAAGAAGAGGTGTTGATAAATGCCTCAGTATTTTTGTTTTCAAATTATTAAATCCAATGGAAAATCAATACATATAATGAAGTACTACATCATTTTAATTTTATGCAGGTAGCTTATAATGTTATAGCAAGATATTCATGACATAATACACAATAGTTTTCATCTCAGAATAAATATTCCAATGTTTTATGTCATATTTGAAAGGTTATATATACTTCCCCTGATGATATCTGGATGCACAATATTACCATTAATTCTAAAGATGCCTCATATTTTTCTCCACAATCCTCCCATGTCCACTTTCATAATCTGTATCTTACCTTATTGATTTTTGTGTTCTCAAAATCATGATTAGAGAAAATCACCCTTGGAGTCTTGTTATGATCAGTGGAGGACAAGATGAAGATATTTGTAATGAAGATACAGGTGCATATGCACTGTCATGGGGCTGCTCCAGGAGGAGGCAAGCCCCATTGGTGAGGGTGTGACAGTCAAGGAAATTAAAACATTGATGGAAATTATACCTGATATGTTGTTTTGGTGGGGGGAAGGGATGTAATATGAATAACACTGAAATGACATGTCCTATCCTGAGCAATTTACATATGCTCCTCCTGTCGCTTCATAACAACTCCACGGCAGTGGTTCACAACCTTCGGTGGATGTCAGGATAGTCCTAGGGTCTAGAGCACACATCAGTGACTGTCACAACATGCACAAGACCTAGAGCTCAACCAGACAGAACCCCAGCATGAAGGAAAGAAAATATGCAAAAGCCTCACTGCTAGTCAAGAAGTTGTTCACAAGTGATAGCTGCTTGGAGAGTGAGAATCAGATTTCTCTAATGGCACAGCACTTGGGCAGTGGGAAAGAATATGATAAAAAATTATACTGTGTGAGACTCACAGAGAATGAATTAAAAAATAAATAAGGAAGTCTGAAAAGTGAAACAAGCAGAAGCTAAACAGAGCACAAAGGACAGTGGGTAAAACAGCAAGAGCTGATGCCTCTTATTGGTGCTTTTCAATTTCTCTAAAAAATTATGTGAATCTAAAAAATTATCCTTCACTATCTCTCCTACATTTAGCAATTTCTTAGGTGGTGTACAGAATAGGGTAAACAGGTAGCATATATTTCTTCCCTGATCTGAGGAAGCCACAATGCAATAATCAATGGATAGATCAAATATGGTGACTGTACCATGTGATATAACAGAATCTGAGAATTTGAGAACAATGAGACAGTCACTAATTTGGGATAATATATCTTGTGACGGTTCCACTTTTAATACTGGTGCAATAGAAACTACCTTTCATTGGGACTCTTACAAGGAAAAACATTCAACCAAAAGCAGTAGCCAAATATCTACACTGACAAAAAGAAATGGTGGGTACTAAGGTAGAGGGAAGGAGAGAACAGGATTAGTGTTTAGTGTCCAGAGCTACCTTGAAGAGGAAATCCTTCTGAATATCTTTTTGTGGTGTTTACAAAACAATGTGTGTGCCCCTAAGGCCACCAGGATGTGTCCTGAAAATGGTAAATATAGGAACTTCCAGTTGTTACCACAATGAAGAGTGATAGGCAAGATGGTGCTGCCATATGGCCGTTCAATTTAACCTCCAGGAGAAAAACCAGAAAGTTTTGTGAGACCCCCTCACAGCACACTCAGCCATACTCCCTGTTACGGATCAGCCTCGAACATCACTTTCCTCATTGGGGGTCACTGTCTCCGAAAGATTCTTGTGAGATCCAACTGTGTTGCACACTGACACACGGAAACAGAGCATCCCAGGTTCTGTGTTCTCACAGCATCCAACCATAGCTATGGACTAAACACAAAACAGAATGCAGCAACTAACCTCACGCCAGGGATGGCAACTAAAGCCTCCCATTCTCAGCTGGGAGGGTACAACACCACACAGCTTTTCCAGGAAGCACAATCAGCAAGCAGTATGTCAGACATGATGTGATCCAAGGCCTACAGGATAGCTATCTAACTTCCTTTGACAAGATCAAGAATTTCAGATCCCTGCTGTCAACTGAGACACCCCAGGCTCAATCTTCCAGCATCGGGATGAAATCATACCTCAGGAAGAACCGAAGTCCCAGTGCCTGGAGGCCTTACCCAATCATCAACACAGCCAATCAATGTAGGGTATGATTGAGGGGCGGGGCCAACTGTTCACATGCTTGGGAATAAAGCCTGAGTAAGGTGTTGCTGGGTCAGATCCTGGGTCCTCAGAAACCTCTGAGGCATTGAGTCTGTGGGTGGACTGAAGCAGCTAATTCACCACAGGTGAGGCTCTGTCTGCGCCAAGGCAGAATGGGAAATAATTCTGGAGGGAAGCCTTGAGAGACTCCATGGAGAGTCAGGCAGAACCCAAAAAAAGGAGAACATAGTCTAAGGTTCGGCATCCCTGCTGTGTGGAGGTGGAGGCGAAGGGGTGGAAAAGGCATAGAAGAATCCAAGCCCTTTGGCCCCCTGGTCCAGGTTTGTATAGGTTCCCTGTAAGTAGAAGTCTGGGTCTGTCCACAGAGAGTGCCAGAAGTTACAACGCACGCCAGTAGCCTGGGTGATAGAGATTGTTTCTTGCCTATATCTTTGGGTAAATCGGTTCTCACTTGACCTGTACAGATGTGGTAGAATGATGCATGACCCTATCCAGGTCCTATGGGAAGTGTTGTTTTAGAGACCCAGAAAGTCCTGAACCTGAAATCTCATTAGAGGTTTGTTACTGTACTTCACCTCCACTTAGGGATCTGGCTTCCTCCAGTTTTCCCTTGTGACGCCATTCTCACTGAAGTAGTGTGTGGGGAGTTTGGTTGCATGGTTCCAATTGTAGGATAAAAAGAATAGTACCTATGATTCTTCCCACATTTGAGGGAGATTTTTTGAGACAGGGTTTCACTGTGTAGTCCTGGCTGTCATGGAACTTACTCTGTATACCAGGCTGGCCTCGAACTCACAGAGATCCACATGGTTCTTCTTCCTGAGTGCTAAAATTAAAGGTATGTGCCACCACTGCCTGGCCTTTCCCACATCTTTATACAAGACATTTCACAAAATTTTCATTCAAGAAGAAAGGGTACAAAGTAAGCCCAGTCCTCATTGAGTATTGGAAAGGAATATGATGCCATGTGGTCCCAGGTCTTGGGTTCACCTTGAAAATTGGACCCAATACCACATAATACAAGTTTTGCTTGGTATAAATCTTAAGTCAATGATATACTAAGTACATGATTTTTTTGCTTCTGGTCCTCAGTGTGCATAAATATCTTTCTTAAATAATGAGATATAGTACACCTGAAGTTTTTAGTGCTAGAATTCTGGACTCTTCCTTTTGCATTGGTTCTAATTACTACAAGTGGTTGATTTATTTCATACATACCCTAAGTACTTTCTACAACCTTTCAAAAATTATTTGAAAGAATGGGTCAAAGAATATTATTGATAACAGATGGGTTAATTTCTTAGGAAGGAGTAAGAAGACTTTTTAAAAATATTGGTGTGCTCACGTATGCATTTGTCCCCCACTCCAGGTCTTAGGAACATGGCTCCAGCTCTCTTCCTGACCATCGTGTGCTTGGGAGTGGCCTCAGCTGCTGCAGAGCTTGATCCCAGTTTGGATGCTAAATGGCAAGAATGGAAGATGAAATATGAAAAATCATACAGTAGTCTGGTTGGTAAACTGGAAATTGTTCAGAAGAAGCCCAGGATGAATTGTCATTGCTGTTGAAAGTGTCTAGGCACATTAGAGGTCATAGAACTCACCCTTCCCTGAAAAATCATATAATCACAATCCTTGTGAGCACAGAATGGCCAAATTCTCTTTCCCTCCGTATGTGCCGAATGTGTGGCTGTTGTGTCTGTAGTTCCCTCTCATTGACCTCTGTTCACCTACAACAGTAAGTCCACTTGGTCAGATTTTTCCAGAGTTTAGTTATAAAGAAATGCCATTAATTATGCTCACTTCTAGGAGGAAGAAGGACAGAAGAGAGCAGTATGGGAAGAAAACATGAAGATGGTCAAAATGCACAACAGGGAGAATGGCCTGGGGAAGAATGGCTTCACCATGGAAATGAACGCCTTTGGTGACATGGTGAGTGTGACATTGACAGCTGCACAATGTGTTGGTGACATGGCGAGTGTGACATACATTGCTGCACACTGTGTTCTCTTCAGCTCTTTAAATGGGGTCTTTTGTTTCTTTTTTCATGTGTTGTTTTGCTTGTTTGTTTGTTTTTGCTTTGTTTTTTATTATTGCTATTTTCCTTGAAGACCCATAAAGAATACAGGAAAATGATGACTGATATTCCAGTTCCAGCTGCCATGAAGGAGGAAAGTAACCAAGGAGGTCTTAGTGGTTTCCCCAAATTTAAGGACTGGAGAAAGAAAGGCTATGTGACTCCTGTACGGAACCAGGTAAGACAGCAGCACATGCCCATGTTCTTAACCCACTTTGAAGACAAAAGACTTGATGTCTCTGTGTGTATATTAAGTATGGAGACATGTGCAGTTTGTTCTTTCTTTTATGAAAGTTTCATACACTTATCCAATAGTTATTTATCCTAGAAATTCACCACACACACTCTTTTGACAACTATTGTCCTCTACTGTGTCTGTCTCTGAAATTTATTTCTTCTTTTGTTGTTGTTGATAACCCATAAAACCAGTAGGTCCTGCTCAAATGTCCACGTGTGTGTGGCCATCGGCAGGACATGTGTTAACTACAAGCAGTCATGTTCTCTAGGAGAGTACCATCCCCCCCCCAGGCATCTATCAACTACTAGTACATCGTCTTCATAATATATTACCTGTCTGTGTCGTTGCCGGGGTTGGTCTTGTTTGTGTATTGACAATTTCATTTCCCTTCTCAGGGTAACTGCGGTTCTTGCTGGGCTTTTGCTGCAGCTGGTGCCATAGAAGGACAGATGTTCTGGAAAACTGGCAAGCTGACCCCTCTAAGTGTGCAGAACCTACTGGACTGTTCTAAGCCTCAAGGCAATAGTGGCTGCGGAAATGGTAGTGCGTACAAAGCCCTTCAGTATGTTTTCCAAAATAAAGGTCTCGAGGCTGAGGCAACCTATCCATACGAGGGAAAAGTAAGTGGACTTTTTATACCACTGTCATTTCAGCCAGCTTCAGACAAGGGGCAACTGCAGAAATAATCCATTGTCTTCAGAACTCACATTGGAAGGCAGAATCAATGTACACCAGCAGCGGTCTCACGAGAACATCAGTTCTTTCCACAAGTTTCTAATGTGATGCTTTCCATGTAGCTGTTCCTGTGCTATGCACACAGAGAGTATGCAAATTCTTCCACATGTAATGGAGATTTCTTACAGACATAAAGACCTATGAGGTGTTATTGAAGATATGGTAGCTGATTTTCAGTTCCAAATCTCCCAGTAGTATTTCATTCCTGGGATGATTTATAACAGTCCAGACATGGGGATGCTCAGTCGCAAAGTGCAGAGTTGTGGTTCTGATGCATGTTCCTTAGAAGGTGTGTGGAAATAACTTAGTCTCTTACCTCTTTATCTTTTAAGGATGGACCCTGCAGGTACAATCCTGAGAATTCTAAAGCTTATGTCACAGAACCTGTGTCCCTCCCACCAAATGAGGTTTACCTGCTGGTGGCTGTAGCATCTATAGGACCCGTCTCTGCTGCAATTGATGCTTCCCATGATTCTTTCAGGTTCTACAGTGGAGGTGAGCATAGTTCCCTCTAGATAAGAAAAAAAAATGTGACATTGCCATGCCAGGTTCATGAAATGCTGTTTATCTGGAAACTTGTGTGTGACTTTGGGTTTCTGATCTTTCCTCCCCACACAATAATCCTGAGTTCCATCCTCAGCAGATGGGACCCTCTCATGCAAGTAAGTGCATCATATTTCAAAAAAAGTTATCATTTAGCTTATTTTTAAACTATCCTCAATTTGGTGGGTGTTTTAGGTTTTTGTGGAGACTGTCTTTCTGAAATCAAATTATTAATAAACCTTTTGATTTATGTAATTTCTATTCAGTGAGTTTTAATTTACATGAGCCTCTAGCTTAGAAATTAAAGATTACCATTAGCCATCTTATAGACACCTAGGCAATTGTTTATCAAAAAATCTGTGCTTATTTTGGTTTCTTCAGTTTTCTGTAAAACTATATATATATATATATACACATAATGTGTATGCATATTTACATATATGTGTATATATTGGTGTGTATGTGTGTGTGTATATATATATATATGTATGTATTCTCAGTAACAATTCAGTCAACTCTTACATCTGTAGTTTACATTGTTTCTGGGGTCTTTGAAAGCCTCCCTATTGTTGGTGGCTGTGGTCACTGTCAGGTGTCCTGTGCATCTCACATCAACTTCTGTTTTCTTTCTCAGGCATTTATCATGAGCCAAATTGCAGCAGTTATTTGGTGAATCATTCAGTTCTGGTGGTTGGCTATGGATTTGAAGGAAATGAAACGGATGGTAATAACTACTGGCTGATCAAGAATAGGTATAAATTGCTAAAAATATCTATATTTGAAATTCTAGTGATTGGAGAGACAATTCAGTGATTAAGAGCACTAGGTGCCCTTCCAAAAGAGTCTCAAAGGGATGATCTCTTGAAGTCAATGTTTAAGTACACATCCTAGAAAACTTTGTCCCACTTAAGTCGAAAAAAATGTTTTTATTTTACCACATACATATGTGAGGTATATGTACATGCATGCTCACATGTCTAAGAGCACCTGTTTACACACATGTGTAGAGGCCCGATGCCAGCATCAGTTCTTTCTCAGCCATTATCCAAGTTCTACACTGAGTCAGTGCCCCTCACTGGTCAAGGAGTTCACTGTCTAGTCTGGCTAGCCACTCGTTCTAGTATGTCCTGTGTCCATGTCCTGAGAACTTGCTATACAGACACTACAATGTTAAATGGTTCTGTTCTTTGACCTCCAGTCCTTAACCTCTGAGCTCCCCTATACCATAAACAACCTAATCATAATGTTTTATCATAACATTTCCATACCATCAGTGGTTTCTTGGGTGTCAATGTTATTTTGTGACATTGTTTTTCTAAAATCCGACACATTTATTAGGCCTGAACCACCCTTCCTCTGCTGTTGTCATCACAGTCCTGTGTGGGGTGTCTCTTGCTACTCAAGGGTAGACCCTCAAGTTTTCCTGATCCTTCTGTTAAGTTGGCCTCTTGTCAGTTACTGTAAGAAATCAATCATGCATTGATCTTTCTGCTAAATGAAACATGCGTTTCCTTCCAGCTGGGGAGAAGAATGGGGAATAAAGGGCTACATGAAGATCGCCAAAGATCGCAACAACCACTGTTCAATTGCGTCACACGCCAGCTTCCCCAATATATTCTGAACTGCCTGGTGGCCACAAGGGAGAACCTGGCAGAGACGGCATTCAATGGAGTGCTTTCTACTTCCCAGTGACCAGCCTTTGCTGAGTGTGCTCAACAGCCGGGTTCCTGAAGAGGTCCATTGGACTGTGAATTCTGGGACCTGCTCACTCTATCTCAAAAGGGCAACTATTTTACCTGATGGGCTTTTATGACACTTGCAGGAACATGACTTTCAATTTTAATGGTGATGCAAATGGTGTCTTTAAAAATATTAAATTCACATATAGTTTCTAGCATCTCTCTGTTTTGTGAAGTGATTTACTTTTTGTGATCAAACACGTAATTTATCTAGATGACAACACTGAGTCTGCTGGTGGCTTTCTAGGAGAAAGAGTAAGTGGCTCTTCTGTGATGGCCTTTATTCCATTTGGGTTATGGTCTGCTTACAGGGTTTTATATACCAGCAATCTTTTTCCAAAAGACTTTATAAACATTTCTGGATTTGATATTTTTACCCAACATTGATTTACCCAGTTTGGTTCTTTGTGAAGTGTGAAGGCACAGTGTACTGCCCGACTGAATTGAATGAAGCTGTGACTGTCCCTTGTCCAGCACCTCAACCCTGTACTAGATTCCCAGTTACTGTGTCAGAGGCATTAAGGTCACCACGCCTGCAGTTACAGTACTGTGGTTCAGGTGACACTTCTAGAATCTTCAGTTCTTCAACATACAAGAGTAACAAGAGAGGTGTTTCAATATAGTCTGGCACAGACACTGTCCTATTCTATTATGGGTTACTGTTATTAATCCTTGAGCTTATTACCTTATGCACTGAACTTTACCATAGGCATGTAAGTATGGAAAAATAGTGTGTGTATTTCTGTATATATGTATATTCTCATATATTCATATACAACTTTGTATACAAGACTCAAACAGTGAGTGCTGTTCTTACCCAATACCCCAGTGGACAGTGAAACACTGGCCTATGTTTTGTCCATAGTTTTGTCCCAGTTTCTCAAAGCCAGTGTCTTTTCTCATTTTACATGCCCAATCCAGTTTCCACTCCCTCCCCTTCTCCTGCTCCCTCCACCTTCCCTCCATCCCACCCCCCATCCACTCAGAGAGGGTAAGGCTTCCCATGGGGAGTCAACAAAGTCTAGCACATTACTTTGAGGCAGGACCAAGGCCTTCCCCACTATATCTAGGCTGAGCAAGGTATCCCGCCAGAGAGAATGGGTTCCAAAAAGCCAGAACAAGCAGTAGGGATAAATCTTGGTCTCACTGCCAGTGACCCCACAGTCTGCCCCAGCCATACAACTGTCACCTACATTCAGAGGGCCTAGTGTGGTTCTATGCTGGTTCCCTCGCTGTCACACCAGAGCTGGTAGGTTTTCGTTAGCTCAGGTAAGCTGTTTCAGTGGGTGTCCCCATCATGGTCTTGTATGGTGGCTTCTCAGAAAATCTGGAATCAACTTACCACAAAACACAGCAATACCACTCTTGGACACATACCCAAAGGATGATCAACCATACTACAAGGACATTTGCTCAACTATGTTCAATACAAATATTATTATTTGTAATAGCCAGAAACAGTAAACAACTTATATGCCCCTCAACTGAAGAACGGATAAAGAAAATGTGGTACATTTACACAATGTAATTACTCAGCAGTAAATGACATCTTGAAATTTGCGTGCAAATAGATGGAACTAGAAAAAAAAATCTTAGTGAGGTAACTCAGCCTCAGAAAGATGAGCATAGTACGTACCCACTCATAGGTGAATACTAGGTAAAGCAGAGGCTAGGCAGCCTAGTCCATGACTCCAGAGAAGCTAAGTAACAAGGAGAACCCTAAGAGAAACATACATAGATTCCCCTGGGAAGGGAAATAGACAGGATCTCCTGAGAGATTTAGGAGCGTGGGATTGGGGAGAGAAGGGAAGGTGGAAGGGGAGGAGGAAGAAAGAAGAGGGGGAAGAGAACCAGAAGGAACAAGATGGTCTAGATGGGGGGAGGACAGAGACAGAGAACAAGGAAAGAAATATCTTGATTGAGGGAGCCATTATGGAGCTAACAAGAAACCTGACACTAGAGAAATTCCCAGGAATCCACAAGGATGACCCCAGCTAAGACCCTAAGCAAAAGTGGAGAGGGTGCCTTAACTAGCCTTGCCCTATAGCCAGATTGATGACTATCTTAAATGTCACCATAGAACCTACATCCAGCAACTGATGGAAGCAGATGCAGAGACCCACAGCGGAGCACTGGGTTGAGCTCTCAAAGTCCAGTCAGAGAGATGGAAGAGTGAGAATATGAGCATAGAGAAACTCATCTCTCTTAGGCACAAATACCCTAAAAGTTCTTGATAAAATACTGGCAAATATAATTCAAGGACATATCAAAAAGATAATTTATCATCACTAAGTTATCTTCATTCCAGAGATTCACCACCATATGGAAATCAACAAATGTTACCAATCACATATATTGACATGAGATAGAAATGACAAGACCTCTCTTTGACTAAAGTCCAACATCATTTGGTTTCACTAAGATCAGCAACAAGCTGGGGTAAATACTGTCTCCACTTTTATTCAATATAGTGGTTGAAATCTTAGGTAGAGAAGTAAGACAAGAGCAGGAAAAGAGGAATACAAGGTGTGTGCACCCATATTGCATCTTGCAGTGCTGGTTGTTGATGAGGTTTATAGGCCTCATAGCTAGGTAGTATCTTAGGTGCCTCCTTCCTTTGGAAGCTCTCATGGAGTCTTCTGATACCATGGAAGTTACTCCTCAGGAAGGGGCCATTCAGGTCAGTTCCAGATCATTGGTCTTTGGCACCATGTGCATGGTGTCTTCAGCAACAGGAATTTACCTTAGTGGTACCAATGACTTTCTAAGTGGACGTAAGGCCTGCTCAGCAAGAGGGATGCTGTGCCTGGTATTAGAAGCCTAGGTAACTATTCAGCGCTAGTGAAATCATGCTTATAGAAGGAGAAGAATCTACTGCCAAATATTTACTAAACCAGCACAGTCCCTGACAATAATATATAAACATTTGTCCTTATATACACAGACAAGTATAGGTATTTATCCCTCATCAAGGAAATTTGTCAAGGTATCCCCAGGCCCACATGATGTCATACAGCTCAGATGGGTAAAAGATACCCATAGGGCAGCCTGGGTTCTCATGGCCTGGCCTGCATGAAGGCAGCCACTGGCCAGCCTGATGTCATGTGGCTCAGGGGAACAAAAGACACTCACAGGGCAACCTGGTCCTCACAGACTGAAGGCTGCGTAGATAACCAGGGTCTGGTCAGACACCTGAATACTTGTCAGTGCCTGAGAACCATGTTGCCATAGGGGCCACGCTAATTGGGAAGGTCTGTGCTACCACCCAGGACCCATGGTGACTTCTAAGCCCTGGTTGTGGTATGGGGTCATATTTGGACCCATGGTCCTATCACAGTCCGGGTTAATATCTATGGTTCCTGATACCACCAAAGGCCATGCAAACGCTCGGGGTCTGGGATGTCACCTGAGGCCTGTGTTCTGAGGATCATGCTGCAGCAGAGGCCATATAGATCTAAGTGGCCTCCACTGCCACAAAATACTGTGGTGACATCCAAGCTGGGCTGAAGTTGAGGTTACATCTGGGTCTGCAGCCCTATTGTAGCCAGGGTCTCTGTTGATGCCCACAGCTCCTGATACCATCAAAGGCCATGCTGATTACAGCAGTCTGCCAAAGGCCACCACCTAGAGCCACGTTAGTGCCCAAGGGCCTCACTTCCGTGTGGGCCATATCAATCTGATTGAGCTAAGATGCCACCTGAGGCCATGGTGACATCTGATCCCAGACAGCTACTGAGGACCATGTCTTGGTCCACGGTTCTACCACACCCAGGTTCTGTGTTGGATGTCTGTGGCCCATGGTACCACCAAGGCCACATGGATGCCTAGGGTCTTGGCAACACCCGTGTTGGTGTCTGAGAGCCATGCTGCCACCAGGGCCTTGCCAATCTGGACAGACTATGTTGCCCCAGGGGTCCATGGTGTCATCCATGCTCAAGGTGCTGCTATGGGCAGTGTATGGGTCCATGGTACAGCAGCAGCTAGGGTCTGGACTGATATCCATAGTTCCTGTTACCACTGAAGACTGTATGGATGCCCAGGGTCTGGAGAGCTACCTGTGACCATGTTGGTATCCAAGGGTCTCTCCGCTGCTGGGTCCGTACTGATCCAGGAGCCCTGTGCTGCCACCGGGGCCATAGTGAAGTCCAGGCCCAAGCTGCTGCCAAGGGGCCATCTTTAGGTCTGTGTTCCTGATGCAGATGGAGTCTGTGATGATGCCCATGGCCCATGTTACCACAGTGGGTCATAGGAGTCATACCTGTTGAAATCCAAGGGCCATGCTCACTAGACACTACAGCAGGAGGGATGAACCCACTCCCCCATAGAAGAGCTGGCCCTACTCAGGAGAGATGGCCCAGCCCTCATCACAGGTCTGGGAGAGCTAGACCTGATGTTTGGGCCTAGGAGAGCTGGCTATGGCCCCCGCCTGCGAGGGGTAGTCCCAGTGGTCTGGACTGACCAGCTCAGCCACCATCCAGACCCACATTCTGGGCCTTGGGGTTGCCCAGCCTGACATCTACCCCATCTATAAGCTGCTGGAGTAAGCAAAGGGACTGGTCTCATGGAAAGGTACATGCAGAATTTCCATGATAGGGAACAACAGCAATATATCTGAGAGAAGTTTCGGTAAGGGTTCAGAGACCATGGCTTGCCAGAGGCCTTGAAATGGACCAGAGACTCATTGCAATGACCATTTTGCAGGTGGGACTGACTGGACCAAGGGTTGTGCTGAGTGACATCACAGTATCACTAGGACGGATGGAAAGATGGAGGAGTGAAGTGATTTTTTTATTTAGTTTTGTTTTTAATTAAGTTTTGGGGATTCTTTTGGGGGAACTTGCTGCAGGGGTAAGGGTCAGATATGGAGGAATTGGAAGGTAAGCGAGATTAGGGTACATGATGTGAAATTCCCAAAGAATCATTAAAGAACTGTGGATAAAAAAGAAAGAAATTTTCTCCTTGCAACAGACGGAGACCACACAGAAAACCACAACCAATGAGAAGGAAGAGGTGTGGAGCCTAGTCCAGAGGATACATCTGCAAAACCCAGCACCTAAGACTCAAGAAACATTGCTCGGGGAGCGAGGGAAAAGATTGTAAGAACTCAGTTGGTCTGGGCCTTTGCTGTAAGACTGTGTCTCCTAATAACACGGGAAGTTACACCCAGGAAGTCTCACAAACACAACTGGTCAAACATGAGCTGAACAAGGGTGACACCAACCAATATGGCAAACTACATGGGGAAACGCCACGAGGCCTAAAACCTGCACAATGAACTATAAGCAACTGAGGAAAGCTGGGAGCAGAGAGGTGGTCCTCCCTGTGCCAAAAGCTCAGCCCAGCAAACGTAAATACAAGTAATTTTATTTGGATTCGGCAGGTTTCAATTAGAATATATATGTGCAAACAAATATGTGTGCACATAAATTAATAGTTCATGAAGAAAAGAAGCCATGAAGTTGAAGGAGAGTGGGCAGGGTACATAGGAGGATTTGCAAGAAGGCAAGGGGAAGGAGAAATGTTGTCATTACATTACAATCTCAAAAGTAACCAAAGAGGGATACAAACAGGAGCAGAAGACAAAGCAGTTCTGTTAGCACAAAATATTATTTTATATGTAACAGACTCAGAGGTCCCACAAAATACTCTTAGAGCTGATAAAAACATTTAGCGAAGTGGCAAGATAGAAAGTTAGCACACACAAATCTCTAGCCTCATGTACCAGGGGAAAACAGACTAAAAAAAGTCAAATAAACAATCCTATTCATAGTGGGCACGAAATATACAATACTTAGGAGTAAATCTAATTAAGTAAACAAAAACATCTACAGTGAAAACCTGAAGAAATGGCAAAGAACAATGAAGGAAGGCGCCTGAAGATGGGAAGACCCCCATGATTGTGGGCTGGTAGAATTAATGTAAAAATGGCCAGCCCAGCAGAAGCACTCTACGGATTCATCGCAATCACAATAAAAAAAAAAAAACTCCAGCTTTATTTTTCACAGATGTGTAAAACCACAACCCAAATACGTATATGGTTGCACAAAAGACCACGATTGCCAAAGTTTGTGGACCAAAAGAATACTATGAGCAATATCACCCTACCAGATCTCAAGTTATAGTACAGAGTCATAGCAAGAGAGGACGGTCCTGGCCTTGAAACAGATACATAGAGCCATCTCTAAAAGTAGAGGTGCCAGATATAAATCCACACAGGTGCAGCTAACTGACTTTCTACAAGGATGTCAAAAACATACATTCGAGAAGAGACAGCACCTTCAACAAGCAGTAACGGAAAACCTTTACTTGTAGAAAAATCAAACTTGACCCTCACATTTTACTCCAAGAAAACTCAACCACAAATGAATCAAAAATCTGCCAAAGACCTGAAGGAAACTTCCAGAAGGAGTAAGCTTGTGGCACAGTGTAGAAACTAAGACCAACTGCTTACAGACTGGACTTCACGTGACGGTTTCCATGCAACAAAAGAATCTGTCAGTTCAGTGAAGCGGCAGGCTTCACAGCGGGAGAAAATACCTACCGGCTCTACATCCAACAGAGGATTAGTATTTTGAATATGCACAGAACTGAAAAATAGTAAACAAGAAAACAGAAAGATGGCTGTCGAACAGGACAGAAAGTTCTCAAAAGAAGAGATAGAAATGGCTGGTAGACAATTTAGAAAGTTTTCAAAATACTTACATGCCTGGAAAATGCAGGTTAAATCTATGTAAATATTCCATCTCATGTCAGTCAGGATGGTGGTGATCAGGGATCACATGACAGCACATCCTGATGTGGATGTGGGACGGGGACCCTTACACACTGGTAAAGGACCAGATCCATCCATTGTTCTCACCGGAATCCTCCAGATATGAACAGACTTCCAAGTCAGTCCAGGGAGAGTTACTCTTTTCTCAATGAGAAAATAAAAAGCTAAATTCCCAAAGGAAAAGGAAACTAGGAACGCAGACATCCAGCAGGAATTCAGACACCAACGCCACCCCGGACAACCCTCATTCTCACAAGAATTTAGGCAGTACCCCAGGATACCGCAGCGCAGATACAGTGAACTGAAGGGACCAGGTACAGCCAGTGCCAGCAAGTGCAGATCGTCCGAAGATGACAAATAATAGCCAAAGCAAAACTTCTCTCAGTTTTTCTGTTTTTATAAATGAAATGTATTTGGATTCAGCCACACAAAGTTCTTTCTCTCTAGTCTGTAGCTGGTTTGTACATAGCTCATCCTTAAGAGATGCAGCAGAGATAATATGGCCCTTTACGGAGAAATTTGCTGCCCCCTAGTGTATATTCTTTGCCTTGCATTAAAACATGAAATGAGACAGTGATTGGAGCAGAGGTTATCCTTGCACTACATAGAGTCATCTGAAACGATACATTGACAACAGAATTTGGACAGTAAGTAGTCTGAAGGTGAATCTATACCTCTTCTCCACCTCCTCCAAATCCAGTCTCCCCAGTATCACCCCTGGTACTGCAACAGAACACCCGCAGCAGTCTCCCCACCCCAGCCACATCTTCGTTGGATCCCACATACTATCCCCTCCTAACATACCTTTCCCCACTTGCTGCTCACCCACAGGCCACTCACTCCTGTGAAGCAGCTAAGCTGACTGTAGATCATCCCCCTTCCTTCTGTTCCTCTAGATCCAAAATCCCCAGTCTCATGCCCTGTGACATAGTAGATCCTCTGTAGGGATTGCTCTTCACTGTCTCTTCCCAATCCAAGGAATCAAAATAAGCAGATTCTGGTTGAGCAGTCTGCTCCCCTCCCTCCTGTGAATCCCTTCAGGCCCCTACCTATCCCCATCCCTAAGTGTCAACCCCAATACCCAGAAATAAACTTACCTGGAGCCCTCAGTGGCCACAAATATCAGCTCCAAAGAAAAACCCCTATCAGGGAAGACACAACTGTCACACTCTCTAAAAACCCAAAGAAGAAACCCAAGAAAGAAAACACTCACTCAACAACAACAACAAATCTAGAAATCAGCACCTAGACCTGTGATTATCCTAATTCCCAGATGCCTAGATGCCAGCATAAAACAGTCAATAACAGGCATGGAAATATGTCTCCACTGGATCCCAGCTACTCTACCTCAGCAGGCCTTTAATATTCCAACACAGTGAAGCAGAATAACAAGACCTTAAAATGGTCTTTAGGAACATCATAGAGGTACTTAAGGATGAAATAAAAAAAATCTCTTAATGAAATGCAGTAAAAACCCAAAAATGTTGGAATAAATAAATAAATCCCTTAAATAAATCTAGGAAACACACACAACAAAAAACAAAAATAACAACAAAAAACAGTAGAAAGAAAAAGAACTGTTCAAAAACTGAAAATGGAAATAGAATCAACCAAGAAAATACAAACCAAGGAATTCCACAAATGAAAAATCAAGAAATTCAAGCAGAAACTACAGAAGCAAACTTCATCAAAAGAATTCCAGAGATGGAAGAATCTTAGGTGTTGAAGATATAATAGAAGAAATGGATATAAAAGTGAGGGGAAGTAGTCATCCTACCAAAAGCAATCTATAGATTCGATGCAATCCCCATCAAAATTCCAGCACAGTATTCACAGGCCTTGAAAGGACCATGTTTAACCTCATATAGAAAAATAAAATTTCCAGAAAGCTAAAACAGTCCTGAACAATAAAACAACTGCTGGAGGTCTCACCGTTCCTGATATCAGATTGTACTACAGAGCTACAGTAGTAAAAAAAATGGCATGATATTGACATGAAAAGAGACACTTTGATCAAGGAAATTGAATTAATGACCTAGACATAAATCCACAAACTTATAGACACCTGATTTTTTTATAAAAAAGCCATAAATATACATTGAAAAAAAGACAACATTTTCAACAAATGGTGCTGGTCAAACTGAATGTCTACATGTAGAAGAATGTAAATAAATCCTACTTATCATCCTGCACAAGTCAAGATGGATCAAAGACCTCATAAAACCAGATACACTGAACCCAGTAGAAGAGAAAGTAAGGAATAGCCTTGAACTCATTGGAACAGGAGAAGACTCCCTGAATAGAACACCAATAGCACAGGCACTAAAATCAACAATTAATAAGTAGTGCTTCATGAAACTGAAGGGGTTCTGTAAGGCAAAAGACACTGTCATTCAGATAAAGCAGCAGCCTACAGAATGGGAAATTATTTTTGGCACCTCCACACCCAATAGAGGATGAATATAAAAAAATACATAAAGAAGAAACTGGATATCAAACCACCTACTTGTGGAACTCCTAACCATGCAGTCAGGGGCTATCCCTAAAGCTTTGGCTGGCTCTTGGTAACCTATCCCTCATACTGAATGGATTATTTTGCCCAGCCTTAGTACAAGGGGAAGTGCTTGGTCTTACCACAACTTGATATACCATGGTTTGTTAATACCCATGGGAGGTCTGCCCCTTTCTGAACAGAAAATGAGGAGTGGATTGAGTGTGGTGGAAGGGAGGTAGATGGAGGGAATGGGAGGAGAAAAAGGAATGGAAACTGAAGTCGGGAGGAAAAATAAATTAATTAAATTTTAAAAATGGCATGTAGGTCTAAATAGAGAATTCTCAATAATGGAAACTCAGACTGTTGAGAAATATTTAAGGAAATGTTCGATATCCTTAGCCATCAGGGAAATGCAAATCAAACTATGTTGAGAGATTTCATCTTACACCTGTCAGAATGGCTAAGATGAACAACACATGTGACCACACATGCTGGAGAGGATGTGGAGTAAGGGAAACACTCCTCCACTGCTGGTGAGAGTGCAAACTTGTACAGCTGCTATGAAAGTCAATATAGCAGTTCCTCAGAAAGTTGGGAATCCATCGATCATAAGGTCCAGCTATATAGTTCTTGGGTATATGCCCAAAGGATGCTTCGTTCTAACATAAAGACACTTGCTGAACAATGTTCATTGCTGCTCTCTTCATGAGAGCCAGAAACTGGAAACAACTTAATGTCCCTTAACAGAATAATGGATAAAGAAGCTGTGGTACATTTACACAACGGAGTTTTACTCAGCTGTTAAAAAATGACACAATTAAATTTGCAAGTAAGGGGATGAGACTAGAAAAAGAAATCATTCTAAGTGAGGTAACCGAGAGCCAGGAAGATAAATACGGCATTTATTCACTCATGCAGATGTTAACCATTAAACAAATGATAGCCAACACATAATCTGTAGACCCCGAAAGGGTATGTATGTACAGGGGTTTGGACTGGGGGGGGGAAGGACAACACATGAATATTCCTGGGAGGAAGAAATAGAATAGATTTTATAGGTGGGCTGGGTGTGGGTGGGGACAGAAATGGAAGGATCTGGTAGGGAAGTGGGGGAGGGGCAGTTAAGAGTTGGGTCAGGAAATGCAGGGAGAGAAAGATGGAATTGAGGGTACTTGAGGGTTGGTAAGGAAAGCTAGTGCAGTGGAAATCTCCTAATATATATGAAGGCAATCCCAATGAAGTATCCCGATAATAGGGGTATGGAGTCCCAGCTGGCCCATGCCTTGTCATGGGGCTTCTAGTAGAGGGACTGAGACATATTTAACTGAGCTATTGACTAAGGGTATATCATGGAAAGTCCCCCAAACAACCAGGTTGTTGACAAGACAATGGTTTGTTCTTAATAAACTGACAGTAGGGCCCCATTGCTGAAGACAACACCCACATAACCCATTGAACATAGAGAAGACAGGCTGATTCCTACGTGGAGGATTTACCCCTGTGTTCTCGTGTCTTTGTTGCAGTAAGGTACTCTGCAGTGTTGCATGAGGTTGCTTGCTCCTTCCCGGCTTCCCAGACCCAAAATAATCACTCAGAAACTATATCATTTGAATCACTGCTTGGCCAATAGCTTAAGCATATTTTTAGCTCTCTCTTATATCCTGAACTCACCTGTCTCCAATAATCTGTGTATTGCCACATAGCTGTGGCTTACAGGGAAAAGTTCCATCCAGTGTCCAACTGTCTCTGGCAGGGCTACATGGCTTCTCCTAACTCTGCCTTCTTTCTCCAGCATTTCAGTTTAGTCTTCCCCACCTAACTCTACTTTGCCCTATCATAGGTCAAGCCAGATTCTTTATTTATTAACTAATAAAAGCATATACATAAAAACTTCCCACACCACTGCAGGATACCAAAAGAAACACAGAAACATCAACCCAATCACAGAACCTTCAAACTACAATCTGCGCTGCCTGCAATATACGCTAGGGCCACAGTGGCACAGAACTTGTGGAAGTAGCCAATCATGACTGATTTGATTTAAGTCCAACTCCATGAGATGAAACCCATACCCAATACTGGTTGGGTGATCAATAAGTAGAGCCTAGAGATCCCAGAGACATAGGATACAACTAAATACTACTGGTCTAAAAAGATAAAATAAAAACTATCAACAAAGTGAGTCCTTATGATAGTCTGCCACGCTCATAGACCAGTGCCTCATCCAGTCATCATCAGAGAAGCTTCCACTGGTAGCAGACAGGAGCTTCGGCAGATACCCACTGTCAGAGAGAGAATCGTTGAGACATGCAGCTCTAAATGTGACCCCTTTGTCAAATCCCTCCACTCAGAGCTTGGGGAAACCCATGAAAGAAGAGGCAGGAAAATTATAATGTCCAGAAGGTATGAAGAGCACCAGGAGAACAAGACCGTATGGATCAACTAAGTAAGACACACATGAACTCAGAGACTGGAGCTTCAAGCAAAAGGCCAATAGAGGTCTGCACCAGGGCCTCTGAATACATATTATATCTTGCAACTTTCTACTTTTATAGGACTCCTGAGTGTGTGAATGAGTGGATCTCTGAGTTTTGTGCCTGGTTTTGGAGATATTTATCTTATTATATTTCATTTTCTCATGTTTGGTTATTATCTCTTAGAAGCTCATTCTTATGTAATGAGAGACAAAATGTGGGTGCATTCACAGGGAGGGAAAGGGGAGCTGGGGAGTAACTGGGAGGGATAGATGGAGGGGAATCTGTAATCAGGATGTAGTATATGAAAAAATGATATATTTTCAGTAAAAGGAAGGAAAATATGAAAGGTCTGGAAAAACACAGCCAGAGGAAAGAAGGGAAAGGGAGGGTGAGTAGTGAGTGCAAAATCCATAAGGGAGTAGAGTTTATTTTGTCCCAAAGTATAAACAAAGAAAGAGGGTTTCCCACCAGCAATGGATGAGAGTTCCCCTTACTCCACATCCTCTCCAGCATAGGGAATCCTTGGTGTTTTTGATTTTGGCCATTCTGACAGGTGTAAGATGGTATCTCAAAGTTGTTTTGATCTGCATTTCCCTGATTGCTAAGGAAGTTGAACATGACCTTAAGTATCTTTTGGCCATTCGAACATCCTCTGTTGAG
>PVIU01000175.1:375344-412201 GCA_004026605.1 Ondatra zibethicus | reverse complement strand
GTGTCCCATAAATTTGGGTATGTTGTGTGGTCATTTTCATTGAATTTTAGGAAGTCTTTAATTTCCCCTTTTATTTCTTCCTTGACCCATTGATGATTCAGGTGAGCATTGTTTAATTTCCATGTGTTTGTGGGTTTTCTGGAATTGGTATTGCTGTTGACTTCTAGTTTTAAAGCATGGTGATCTGATAAGGTACATTGAGTTATTCCAATTCCAAATTTTTTTGTATTTGTTGAAGTTTGTTTTGTTAATGAGTATGTGGTCAATTTTTGAGAAGGTTCCATGAGGTGCTGAGAAGAAGGTATATTCTTTTCTGTTTGGATGGATTATTCTATAGATGTCTGTTAAGTCCATTTGAGTCATAACATCTGTTAGTTCTCTTATTTCTCTGTTCATTTTTTGTCTGGTTGACCTGTCCAGTGGTGAGAGGGGAGTGTTGAAGTCTCCCACTATCAGTGTGTGGGGTTTAATATATGATTTAAGCTTCCAAAGTGTTTCTTTGAAATATGAAGGTGCCCTTGTATTTGGAGCATAGATGTTCAGTATTGAAATTTCCTCTTGATTGATTTTCCCTGTGACTAATATGAAATGTCCTTCTTTGTCTCTTTTGACTGATTTTTGCTTGAAGTCTATTTTGTTAGATATTAGGATAGCTACACCCGCTTGTTTCTTAGGTCCATTTGATTGGTAAAAATTTTCCCAACCTTTTACTTTGAGAGGATGTCTGTTTTTGAGGTTGAGATGCGTTTCTTGTATGCAGAAGAGGGATGGATTCTGTTTTCGTATCCAATCTGTTAGCCTGTGCCTTTTTATGGGTGAGTTGAGTTCATTTACATTAAGGGATATTAATGACGAGTGGTTGCTATCTCCTGTTAATTTGGTTTTCATCGATGTTACTTTGTGCGTTTTTTTCTTCAGAGTTTGCTGTAATGAGATCATCAATTGTGTGCATTTTTGTTGGTGTAGCCATCTTCCTTGTGTTGGAGTTTTCCTTCTAGTATTTTGTGTAGGGATGGGTTTGTGGTTAGGTAGTGGTGAAATCTAGATTTGTCATGGAATATCTTTTGTCCTTCTATGGTGTCGACAGTTTTGCTGGGTATAGTAGCCTGGGCTGGCATCTGTGGTCTCTCAATGTCTGCATAATGCTTGACCATGACCTTTTGGCTTTCATTGTCTTCACTGAGAAGTCAGGTGTAATTCTGATAGGTCTACCTTTATATGTTCCTTGGCCTTTTTCCTTTGAAGCTCTTAATATTCTTTCTTTACTCTGTATGTTTACTGTTTTGATTATTATGTGGCGAGAGGATTTTTTTTTGGATCCAGTCTATTTGGTTTTCTGTAAGCTTCTTGTATCTTCATAGGCATATCTTTCTTTAGGTAGGGAAAGTTTTCTTTTATGATTTTGTTAAATAAATTTTCTGTGCATTTAAGTTGACTTTCTTCTCCTTCTTCTATACCTATTAATCTAAGATTTGGCCTTTTTTTTTTAGCCGGGCGGTGGTGGCACACGCCTTTAATCCCAGTACTCGGGAGGCAGAGGCAGGCAGATCTCTGTGACTTCGAGACCAGCCTGGTCTACAGAGCTAGTTCCAGGACAGGCTCCAAAGCTACAGAGAAATCCTGTCTCGAAAAACCAAACAAACAAAAAAAAATTTGGCCTTTTTATGTTGTCCCATATTTCATGGATATTTTGGGTTAAGCTTTTGTTAGATTTAGTGTTTTCTTTAACTGATGAGTCTATTTCCTCTATTTTATCTTCTGCACTTGAGATTCTCTCTTCCATTTCTTGTAATCTGTTGTTCGTATTTGCATTTGTGGTTCCTGCTCTTTTCCTCATGATTTCTGTTTCTATAATTCCTTTGGCTTGTGTTTTCTTTATTTTTTTCTATCTCAGTTTTCAAGTCCTGAATAGTTTCTGTTATATGTTTGAGTTCTTTTTCTTGGTTTTCTTTAAGTGATTTGCTGATATCTTCCAATTTTTTGTTTGTCTTTTCTTTCATTTCTTTAAGGTAATTTCTCATTTCATCTTTAAGAATTTCAGCTATTTGGCTGGGCGGCGGTGAAATACGCCTTTAATCTCAGCACTCAGGAGGCAGAGGCAGGCGGATCTCTGTGAATACGAGACCAGCCTGGTCTACAGAGCTAGTTCCAGGACAGGCTCCAAAGCCACAGAGAAACTGTCTCTGAAAAAAAAATTTTCAGATATTCTCTTGTGGTTATTTTTTCGATCTTTTTCTTCTGGGTCATCCATATTTGGTTGTTCAGGTCTTACTTTTGTAGGGTCTTTGGATTTCACTGGTATTGTGTTGCTCTTTGTGGTGTAGCTTGTGATCTTACCTTTTCTACTCATCTTTTCCTGTAATAGGTGTGGTTGGTGCTGTCTGAGATTCTGTTGAATAATCTTCTAGGTGCCAGTGAATCAAATGCTAAGATGGTTTTCCTCATGGTACAGTCAGTGTCACAGTTCTAGTTACTTCTTTGGTTATTCCTGTTCCTGGAGGTAGTCAGTGCTCCTGTGTTTTGGTCTGCTTCCTTGGAGTTTGCTGTCTCAAGCCTACTTTGGTCTAGGCTGCTGGCTTTGATCTGTTTCTGTGAATCTTGGTCTGGATCTCCTCTTGCAGATGTCCCTGGCTTGGAGTTAGACCTGTTCTGGTGGCAATCGCTGACTCTGGATCTGGTCACTGGTTCAATCCTGATCCACTTGAGTCCCAGGACCGGGTTTGTGCCTGGCTTCTGCTCCTGGTGGAGCTTGTTCTCTCTTTGTCTTAGGTAACTGGTTCAGTCCCACTCCTGTTCCAGTGGAGGTTGCAGACTCTGAGTCAGGTCGTTGGCTCAATCCTGGTCTGCCAGTGTCCCAGGACTGGGTTGGCTCCCAGGGCTGGATTTGCTCCTGGCTTCTGCTCCAGGTGGAGCTTGTTTCCTCTGGCGACTTCAATTCCACTCCTGTGGAATTAGTTGCCGAAGGTGGAGTTCCTTGCCTCAGGGCAACTTTGGTTTAGGTTACCGGCTTTGACCTGTGTCTCTAAATCCTAGTCTGGGTTCCCTCCTGCAGAAATCCCTGGGTTGGAGTTGGACCTGGAAAGGTTTCTGGTTCTGGTCTACTGCCTGGGAGGTTCTATGCTCAGGTGCGCCCGAACCCGCAGTGGACCTGCTTACTTCCTTAGAGGTCTCAGACTCACATTGGGACCCATAGGGGTTCCAGGTTCCTGCCTATTTTCTTTGATGTCCCAAATCAATGCCCAAACCCACAGGGCACCCGGCTCAGGTAGTCTCTCTGAGGTTCCAGATTCGCGCCTGGCCCCATTGAGATCTCTGGTTCCTGCTTATTCCCTCAGAATACCCAGCCTCACTCATGCCCAGGCTGACAGAGGTCCTGGCTCTGGCCTAGTTCCTGTGAGGTCCTAGACTCTCGCCCAGACCCATGGGGGTGTTGGCCCACGTCCATTCCCTTGAAGGTCCCAGATTCATGTCCGGACCCTCAGCAGTCTCTGGCTCTGGCTCACCCGCTCAGCTGTTACTCCCTTGTACCTGTTCCGGTGAAGATCATTGGTTCTGGATCTGGTCGCTGGGTCAATCCTGATCTGCTCGTGTCCTGGGACTGGGTTCGCTCCCGGCTTCTGCTCCTGGTGGAGCTTGCTCTCTCTGTGTCTTAGGTAACTGGTTCAGTCCCACTCTGGTTCTGGTGGAGGTTGCGGACTCTGAGTCAGGTTGTTGGCTCAATCCTGGTCTGCCAGTGTCCCAGGACTGGGTTGGCTCTCAGGGCTGGATTTGCTCCTGGCTTTTGCTCCCGGTGGAGCTTGTTTCCTCCAGCTCTCTCTATGAAGAGCTTTTAAAATGATAACCAGCTTGGCCGCAGTGGCTCTGGATGCTGGCTCCACTTCTCTCCACTTTTAAAATGGTGGAAGCATCACTAGTGTTAGCTCTGGAGCCGACAGGCAGGAGCCACGCTCAGCACTCCAACCCCGAGAATGAGCGTGCAGCACATAAACCTTTTTATCTGAGTAACAACCAAATCTGCCATGCAGAGCACTGCGCAGCCTGGAAACATCTCTGTGTATGGCTGCAGGAATCTGCCCTGCTCTCCCACCTGTGCAAGCCTAGTAGGCCTGATCCTGCCGCCTGCCCAGGTGGAGAACGCTGAGCAGTGGGCATAGTCTTAGCTGTTTTCCTGCCGACCCTGAGTGGGTACACAACACCCGGGCCCACAAATGCCATTGAAATGCTTCATAGCCAGAGTTGGCACTGGCAGCACAGCCCAGGAAGCTATGTTTTAAAATGGCCATGGCTTTTTTCCTGCTATGGCTGAATCAGGAAATCTCTCTTAACAGAGCTGAGGTGCACTCTGTTTCAGCAAGAAGCTGTGTTAAACTCTGTATTTTCTTTTTTTGGACTAGAATTCCTTTTCAAGCTTTCTCAGGTTTTATGTGGATTTAGCTAGCACACGTTGGAGCGCCAGTTTGTAGGAGGAGGGCCCGCTTGTTCGTCCGGGCTGCCCAGAACCAAAATAATCACACAGAAATTGTATTAATTAAAACATTGCTTGGCCCATTAGCTCTAGCTTCTTATTGGCTAACTCTTATATTAATTTAACCCATTTTTTATTAATTTGTATATTGCCACGTGGCAGTGGCTTACTGGCAAAGATTCTAACTGGTGTCTGTCTCAGGCGGAGGATCCATGGCTTCTCTCTCTGCCTCTTCTCCCCAGCATTCCGTTTAGTTTTCCCCACCTAGCTTTGTTCCCCTATAGCTCTGCTATAGGCCCAAAGCAGTTCCTTTATTAACCAATGAAAGCAACACATAGACAGAAGGACCTCCTTCACCAACTTTTTTTTTTTGGCAGGATCTCATGGGGCTGGCCTCAAACTCACTATTTCCTAGGGTGTTCTTGAACTCCTTATCCTCCTACTTCCACCCCAGAGGGCTGTGATTGCAGGTACCATCATGCCTGGCTTGAGTTGATTTCTCAAATGTTGCACAAAGAAATGTTCACCAAGCTCTGAGACTCAAAAACACAGCTGCATACTCACTATGGACTAGGTGCCCCACCCATGGCTTCAAAAGTTCTAAGAACTACATCCTTCAGGACAGGGTGTGGCTGTACCCTGGGAGTCATCTGAACCTCTGGTGTTCAGTTTATCAGCTAATTTAGGGGACTGTCCTCCAGTTCCTCCAAACTGACAATCTTCTGATAAGATCAAGGCCACAGTCTGGGCCCTGATAATCATCAAGCCTGTCCATCTCTCCTGCTGGACTTTGCTTCCTCAGGACCTGCCATAAAGCTGGCTTAGAGCTGAAAAAAACTAGGAGGAAATAGATAGGAAAATGGGTGTTTGAGAGGCAGACAGGAGTCAGTGGGGAAGTAGAAGGTTGGAAGAGGAAGGCAAGTGAATAGAGGAAGGATGGACAAATGGCAGGGCTGTGGGGCGGTAAGAGAAGGAGTAGACGGAGGGTGGGAGGAGCAGATAGGATGAGTGAGGGCAAGCGTGGTGATGTGGCCTCTAATCCTGTAGAAGTGGGAGAGGCTGGCAGATGTCTGTGAATTTGAGACTAAAAAAAGGATGATGGGTAAATTCCACATCTGGGGATGGAGAACTTTGTTTTGCTGGGGTGATATGGGCTTCCTAGGTTCTGCAACAGGCTCCCCTTCAAGAGTCCCACTTCCTCCCACAAACTGGAACTTCTGAGAGGCAGCAACCGGAAATCCTGCCAGCCATTCCCTGCATTTGTGCTCTGACACATCTCTCTAGATGGTGTCTTGCTTCATGAAGACAACAGCATGTTTTTCTAGCGATGAAAACGGGCTCGGAGAAGCTAAGTGAATGTCTAACGTGACACAGCTTGTCTAGCAAAATGACATCATTTAAACTTAAAAGTCTGCTCAAGGCATCAAGGCACCAGTGTCAGAAACTGAATGGCTTAGTAAGGGCACAAAGGTCACAGGGTTCACAGTGGGGCAGTCAGCGGGGCCCTGTATGTCCCAGACCTGCTGTGCTGGGTCACAAGGAGACCCCGGAAGGACCATTCCCTTTGTCAGCTGTGGTGTCCCCGCATTGTCCCGATTCCTTCAGAAAGCCCTTTCAGGTAAACAATTCAAAATTTGGTTCAGGTATCAGCTCCTGGCTGTCACTGTAGGACGTTCCCTGGCTCTTCACGGGGCAAAAGAACAGCACCACCCATGAGTAATGGTTAACCAGCCAGACACCCCATATATAAAAAAGCCCAGGCAGGGCTGCTGGGCCGTTTCCACAGGATGCACTGGGCAAAAATACTGGGGGTGGGCATCGGGGCTGCTGCCCTCTTGGGGCTAGGGATCATTCTGGGCCACTTTGCTATCCCCAAAGCAACTGACCCTCCAGCCCCCAGCACTTTGGACTCCCAGGACTTGGACCTGGAGATCCTTAACCTTGTAATGGAACAACTTGATGCCAGCAGGATCCGAGAGAACCTTCGGTGAGCAGTGGGCCCACCCAAACCCCTGTTAGTTAGAGGCCCCCCCCTGACACACTCCACCCTCCCCTGCTCACCCTGCAGAGAACTCTCCAAGGAGCCACATGTGGCCTCCACCCCTCGGGATGAGGCCCTGGTGCGCCTGCTGCTGGAGCGTTGGCAGGATAGTGCAACTGGCCTGGACTCAGCCAAGACCTATGAGTATAACGTCCTGCTCTCCTTCCCCAACGGGGAGCAGCCAAACGTTGTGGAAGTCGGTGAGGTCCTGTCCAGGAATGCCGGGGTGGAGAGGGCTGCTGTTGGGCCCAGCTCTAACTGGGCCTTCTCACACAGTGGGCCGGGATGGAACAGTCTTCCACTCCTTCCAACCCGGAGAGAAAAATCTGACCGGGGAGCAGGGGGGGCCCAATGTGTTGCAACCTTATGCTGCCTATGCACCGGCTGGCACCCCACAGGTGAGCCTGGAACCCCCCCACTACCATATTCTAGCTCTCCTTGGTTCCCCCTCTTCCCACTCTGAAGCTGAGGCATCTGAGAAGTGCTTCAAGTGGACCCCAAAACCCCTTCACTGACCTCACCTGCTGTTGTTACTCCTACCCTCCATTTGTCAGTCAGTCATTCAGCAAACACTAGTGAGTGGTCCCTGCTCAAAGCTTTGGACAGGACACCTAGATAGAGAAGATAGCCATCTTTGGGGTACATACATCTTTTGGTGAGGAGTGGGGAGAACCAAAATTCTTGCTGCTGCTATTCAATCTTTGTCCTCCTGTGTACCTGCCTTTGGCCAAGCCTGGCCTACAGATCTCTCCTCTTGGGATTAGGGCCTCCTCGTCTATGCCAATCAAGGCTCTGAAGAGGACTTCAAGGAGCTAGAGGCTAAGGGAATCAAGCTTGAAGGCACCATCGCCCTGACTCGCTATGGGGGCGTGGGGCGTGGCGCCAAGGTAAGTAGCATTCACCCTGCAGACGCCCGGGTAGAAAAGGGTCAGGGGCAGACAGAGCACCAAGGGGAAGAAGGCAGAGAGGAAGCAGTGCTGGGAGAGGAATCAGAGGCTGAGCTGGGAGCTTATGTGGACTGGTGTCCCCTGAACACCTGAGCTGTGCTGCCTGGCACCCCAAGGGCCAACAGGGTCAAAAACCCAAGCTCTTAAGTTATTTTTTGTCCCATCAAGATGGGGTCGCTCTGTGTAGCCCTGGCTGTCCTGGAACTCGCTCTGTAGGCCAGGCTGGCCTCGAACTCACAGAGATCTGCCTGCCTCTGCCTCCCAAGTGCTGGAATGAAAGATGTGTACCACCACTGCCCAGCTAATTGGCAAATTAAAAAAAGAAAGGTTAAAAAAATCTTTTTAAAACCTTTTTTAAACATTTATTTACTGAATAGAAGAATGTTCCTGTGTGTGGGAACAGAGGACAGCTTGCAGCAGTCAGTTCTCTCCTTCTACACAGTTTGCCCTGGGGTTTGAACTCAGGTCATCAGGCTTGGCGGCAAGCACCTTTTGCCTGCTGTGCCTTCTTATCAGCCCAGGAATTGAATCTTTAAGTTGTGTTTTATTCAGAGACCTGGTGACCTGTGAAAGCAGCAGACAGACATCTTAAAAACTGGCATTTCCTCCCCAGCCAAGAGCTTATACAGTGAGAAGGGTGGAGAGACAAAGGCAGGCGGGGTGGGTGTGTGTGTGGGGGGGGGTCAGGCCGCTCTGCTCAGGGCCAGCCACACCTCCAGGCTTGCAATGTTTGCTTCTCTCTCCTTTTCGTCTATTACACTGTCTGCTCCTTCTTTGGGTGCTGAGCTCAGGCCCTGGGTCTGGTTAGTGTCTGCTGATACCAGCCATGTACTCTGGAGCCCGGGGGCAGGGCTAACTAAACAAACGGACCACTAACAACACATCCTAAGGCTCCTTTCTGCGGTACAGAGGATCCTGGCAGTTGTCTGGTCAAATTGGGGAGCTCTAGGTTTCAGGGACAGAGGCTGTCTCAAAAAATGAGGTGAAAGTGGAACATGCCTTTAATCCCTGAGAAGGGAGGGAGGCAGAGGTAGAAGATCTCTGAGAGTTCCAGGCCAGCCTGGACTACATAGTGTTTTCCAGGTTTAAAAAACAACAACAAAAACAAACAAACCTGGTGTGGTGGCATGCACCGCGGGCACCTTTAATCCCAGCAAAGACAGAGAATCTATAGGACTTTTGAGACAAACATGGTCTACGTAGGAATTCCAAGACAGCTAGGACTACATAAACAAAACAAAGCCAGCAACCTAAACAAACAAACAAATAAGGTAGAAAGTGATCATGTGCACACACACAGAACACAGGCAAAAACAAAAAGAAAGGCTGGGGTAGCTGCTGTTTGTCCCATTCCCCAGGTGTTCCAGGAAGGTATCCTATACTAGTCAGGGGTTCCTTCTTTTTTACTTTTTCTTTCTTCCTTTTTTTTTTTTTTTTTTTTTTTTTTTTGGTTTTTTCCAAGACAGGGTTTCTCTGTAGCTTTGGAGCCTGTCCTGGAACTAGCTCTTGTAGACCAGGCTGGTCTCAAACTCACAGAGATCCGCCTGCCTCTGCCTCCCGAGTGCTGGGATTAAAGGCGTGCGCCACCACTACCTGGCGAAATTGCTGTCCAGGTTTAGCACCTTAGCATTATTTGCAACCAACATTCCAGGGGCTGTAGAGCTGACTTGGCTACTAAAAGTACATACTGCTCTTGCAGAGGGTCTGAGTTCAGTTCCCAGATCCCATGTCAGGTGGCTCACAACCATCTGAAACTCCAGCTCCAGGGGGATCAGGCACCTCTGGCCTCCTCAGGTACTGGCACTTGTGCATATAACCACTTACAGACATACAGACACATATGCACACGCACACACACACACACACACACACACACACACACACACACACACACAATTTAAACAAAGAATAAATCTTTCCTCTTGTTTTGTGGGGAGGGGGCAGGGTTTTCCTGTGTAACAGCCCTGGCTGTCCTGGAACCAGATTTGTAGACAGTCTGGCCTCAAACTCACACCGATCTGAGTGCTGGGATGAAAGGTATGCGCCTTCACACCTGTTTTGGTTTTGTTTATTGAAACTGAACTTCCATTCAACGATGTCTTCTCCCGCTGCTCCTCAGGTCTCTGATAGCCTCAACTCCAAGTTCTTTTCTAGTTTTAATTGATGTGCGTGAGTGTTTTGCCCCCATGTAAATGCAGTGCTCACAGAGGCAGAGAGGGCATCAGATCCCCTGAAATGGAGTTCTAGATGGTTATAAAGCATGTATGTGCTGGAAACTGAACCCAGGTCCTCTAGAAGAGCAGTCAGAAGTCTTTTTTAAATTTTGTTTGGTTTTTGTTGTTTTTTGAGGCAGGATTTCTCTGTGTAGCCTTGACTATCCTGGAACTTGCTTTGTTTAGCAGGCTGGCCTTGAACTCAAGGAGATCCACCTGCCTCTGTCCCAGGATTAAAGGTATTTGCCACCTTTGCCTGGTGCAGCTAGTGCTCTCTCTAGCCCTGCCAACTTCTTTATTTTTTTAATGAGAAAGGATTTCAGATGTTTCTTTGTTTGTGTGTCTATGTGCCTGTATGTGTTTATGTTGTGTGGGTGCCTTCTGTGGCCAGAAGAGGGCACCTGATCCCTTTGTGATGGAGTTACAAGTGGCGGTAGTGTCAACACATGCCTTTAATCCCAGGCCTGGGGAGCAGAGGCAGGAGGAAGGAACTCTGTGAGTTTGAGGCCAGCCTGGTCAACAGAGGAGTTCCAGGACAGCCAGGGCTACACAGAGAAACCTTTTCTTGAAAAGACAAAAACAAACGAATAAATAAATAAACAAATAAATTTTAAAAAATTAAAAATCATACATTTATCTTTTTTTCTCTTCCTTCCTTCCTTCCTTTCTTTCTTTCTTTCTTTTTTTTTTTTTTTTTTTTTTTGAGGCAGGGTTTCTCTACATAGCCCTGACTGTCCTGGAACTCTGTGTAGAAGTGGCTGACCTTGAACTCACAGAGCCTCCTGAGTACTGTGAGTCACCATACTTGGCAATACGTAGCCTTTTGTATCTGACTTATTTCACCTAGCCTACCAGTTTCAAGGTTCCAAATAACATTGCACTGTTGGACTGGGGATGCCGTTCAGTTGGTATGATTGGTTGCTGAGCATGCACAAGGCCCTACATCAGATTCCCAGCAACCCAGAGAACTGAATGCTATAGCACAAGCCTGTAATATCAGCACTGGAGGGATGTGGGGTGAAGGCAGGAGGATCAGAAGTTCGAGGTCATCCTTGGATAGAGAGTTTGAGGTCAGCATGGGTTGCATAACACCTTGTCTCCAAGTATATATACCACCTCTTACTCATTTGTGCGCTGATAGACACTTTCCTTGGCTCACATTTTAGATGTTGAGAATAATGCTGCTTATGAAGGGTATACACTTTTTTTCTTTTTTTGTGCTTGAAACAGAGTTGCACTCTGTGGTCCAGGCTAGCCTCAACTGCACAACAATCCTGTTTATGCTTCTGGAGTGCAGGGATTGCAGGCATTCACCACCACAAAATGACTTACATCTCATTCTTTCTTTTCTTTTTTTTTTCATTTTTTGATACAGGATTTATCTATGTAGCAGCGCTGGCTGTTCTGGAACGAGCTCTTGTAGATCAGGCTGTCCTCGAACTCACAGAGATCATCTGCCTCTGCCTTCCAAGTGCTGGGATTAAAGGCGTGCACCACCAGCGCCCGGCTACATCTCATTCCTTTATAGTATTCCATCCAAGGATTGCTCCATTTTCTCAGCCAGACATTGCCAATAGCCCAAGTAGTTCTACCATAAATGTCTTGGGCCAGCATTTTCTTGCTCATGGGAAGACAAAGCAATTCTGATTTCCATGTAGAGAATTGAGGAGGCGACATTGGGCATGCCTGTCCCCATCTGTCACTTACACACAGCTTCCTCTACCTTCTGCAGGCCATTAATGCTGCCAAACATGGAGTGGTTGGAGTGCTGGTATACACAGACCCTGGGGACATCAATGATGGGAAGAGCTTGCCCAGTGAAACCTTCCCCAACTCCTGGGGACTGCCTCCCTCAGGTGTGGAGCGAGGCTCCTACTATGAGTATTTTGGGGACCCTCTGACTCCCTACCTTCCAGCTCACCCCTCTTCTTTCCGCCTGGATATTAACAACATCTCGGGAATTCCCCCAATTCCTGCCCAACCCATTGGCTTTGAGGATGCAAAAGACCTGCTCTGGTGAGCCTGTGCCCAGTCCTCTGCCTGTCCCCAGACACCTGCAGATGCCAAACTTACCCTCACGGGCACTCTCTCCTCCCCAGTAACCTCATTGGACCCCCTGCCAATGCCTCCTGGAAGGGAGCACTGGGCTGTGACTACAATCTGGGGCCTGGCTTCAAGCAGGATGGGAGCTTCCCAGCAGGGAGGTAAGGCAGGGTTTCTCTCTTTCCTCCAGTCCTAACTCCCTTCTTCTCTGACACCCTCTTACCTTTCTTTCCTCCCTCTTCATGACCATCTCCCAGCTCTCTCCAGAACAGCTTACTCTTTGAGGGAAGCTCACTGAAAGGACCATGGTCCATCAAACCCAATGGGGTCTCCCTGCCCCTCCCACCACTTCCCACTCCAGCCACTCCCCGCTTTGAACCAGGACTGGCCAGTACACTCCTGGCCAACGTCCTCATTTGAGCATTCCTGCCACCAGGTGTCTGTCCCCTCTTCCCAAGCCAAGGAGACTTCCAACCAAAAGAGGGACAGCTTTACTTACTGCTTTTCTGGGTCCCTACTGGGCAAGTGACTGGTGGTGTCACCTTTCTCTTGACCTCACTTTCTCCTAAATTTGATAGGGGGACAGGAGAGTGCTTAAATTCTAATCATATCCTTTATCCCACCCCTAGCGAGGTGAAAATGAGAGTTCACAACAGGCTGGAGCTGAGAAACTCCTCCAACGTCCTGGGCATCATCCAGGGGGCAGTGGAGCCTGGTGAGCCTGTTTGCACCAAGCCCTGCCACTCCCCTGAGTCCTGCCCTGGTTGCAGCCCACCTTGGTCTGCCTGCCCTCTGCTGTCCCTTCTCTGCCCCTCCGACTCTGGTCCTCCCTTCAGATCGTTATGTGATCTATGGAAACCATCGGGACAGCTGGGTACACGGAGCCGTGGACCCCAGCACTGGTACCGCCGTCCTCCTGGAGATCTCCCGAGTCCTGGGGACCTTGCTAAAGAAGGGTGAGGTTATCCTCTCTCCTGGTAACTCCTCCAGAAGCCCCAGAGTCATTTCCAGCCCACTTCTTCTATTTCCTCCCAACTCCAGGGCTCACCTGAGCCAGGCCATGAGCCCTGGAGGCTTAAGTACCTGGGCACCAGCCACTGGTCTTGGGAGCATCACTAATCAGCTCCGAAAAACCAAGGGGTTACTTCGGCACAGCTAATCTTTTCCTTATGCACTGATTATAATTTAATACCTCAAAGTAGCAGAATCTAAATAATGGATTCACCTGTAGATTGTCTGGGAATACTAATACATAGTATGGAGATATGTGCTTTCTGGAGATGAGAAAACAGCACCACCAAAGCAATCAACACACCTAACCTCTGGACTGCACACACATCCACTGGCACCCACAGGAGAACCTTGGGGGTCTGATCCAGGACCACACCGTGCCTGTCTCACTGGGTCCTTCCGTTTCCAGCAGCCCTTTAGCTGCTCTTGTCTGGGCTAGCCTGATTACAGTCAGGTTCTACATCTCTGGCAAACGTGTGGGGATTTGTAGCTGCAAACATGTAATCATAGCGTATTTAAAGATTTTTTTCCCCCTTAAGCCAAAAGCTGAGTGTTAGGTGTGGTGGCTTATGTCTGTAAGCTCAGATCTCATAAGGCATAGGCAGGAATGCCAGGAGCTCCAGGCCAGCCTGGTCTACAGACCATCCAGGGCCATAGAGTGAGACCCTATCTCAATAAGTAAATAAGTAAATGAATAAATAAGGGGTTGCAGGTCAGTTGCTAAACTGCTTGCCTAGGGGCTGGAGAGATGGCTCAGTGGTTAAGAGCACTGACTGCTCTTCCAGAGGACCCGGGTTCAATTCCCAGCACACACATGGCAGCTTACAACTGTCTGAAGATCCAGTTGCAGGGGATCTGACACCTTCACACCAATGCACATAAAATAAAGTTAAAAAAACCATAAAAATATTTTTAAAAAAAAGCAGTTACTTTGAACTCTTCATAATACTGTTTAAAAAAAAAATAAAAAATAAACTGCTTGCCTAGCATCCAAGAGGCCCTGGATTTGATTCCAGTGGAGGCAGGAGAAGTTCAAGGTCAACCTCAGCTATGTAGTGAATTTGGAGCACAAGTCTGTGATCTTAACACTGGGGAGGCAGAGGCAGGAGGATGGTGCGTTTAAGACCAACTTGTGCTCCATAAGTAGTTCTAGGCCCACCTGAACTATATAGCATGTTTCAGAAAATAACAAAGTAAGACTCAAACAATAATGATCAAATAACCCAACTGCAGCCAGCGGTGACAACAAAACAGGGAGCACGTGGAGCTGAGGGAATATGGGGTCCGTGAGGGGCAAGTATAGAGTCACTAGGTGGCTGGGGACTGTGAGCAGGTAGCCTGGAGATGGAAGCCAGGCTGGCTGCAGGATACTGTGGGAGGCAGGGTGGGGCACTGGATAAACCACAGGGCTCTAGAACCAGCTGTCTGGATTTGAACCTGGCTTTGCTGTGTACCGGCTATGACCTTGGGCAAGTCACTTAAGTCCTCTGTGCCTTGGTTTCTTCAACTGTGAAATGGAAAGATACCATTGTAAGGGTTGCTTTAGGATAAAGCCATTGGGCAAATACCAATGTATTATCAACAGATATTTCCTGGGATGCTAGGAGATTGAGGGTAGAGGTTTTCTCAAAGCAGGTGTACCATGAGCCAGAGAGGAGGTGGGGCATTTTGGTCAAATGTCCCTGACCCAGGGATTCCAGGGTAGGGTGTGTTGAGAGGGGGAGGCTAGAAAGGGGACTGTCTCCTGGAAGGGTGACAGAAGGGTGCACACCTTTTCTAGCTCCTCCCTTCCTTCCATGTCCCCAGCTACTCCAAAAGTTACCCTGTCCTTTGACTCCTCATGGCCTCTTCTCTCCAGGCATCTGGCGACCCCGTAGATCCATCATCTTCGCCAGCTGGGGGGCGGAGGAATTCGGGCTCATTGGCTCTACGGAATTCACAGAGGTAAGTCCTACAAAGAAATGGGTGGAAGGGGTCTTTGGATGGGGCCATGATGGACTGAGGTGTTCCCCCACCCTGTAGGAGTTCCTCAGCAAGCTGCAGGAGCGCACGGTGGCCTACATCAATGTGGATATCTCTGTGTTCGGTATGGGAGGCTCTGCCAGCTGTGAGTGGCCTGGAGAAGGAAGGAGTTAGGTCTGAACAGATCTCCTTGCTTCCTCCCACAGCCAATGCTACCCTCCGGGCACAGGGGACACCCCCTGTACAAAGCGTCATCTTTTCTGCCACCAAAGAGGTACACGGGGTGGTGTTGGATCTATGGGGGGTGGGCAGGACTGAAGCCCAGAGATCACAGATTGGGGTCTGGCAGAGACCCCATCCAGTTGTTAAGGCTGGGTTTCCTGAGCCACCAGATGTTTCTTTCTGTACCAGATCAGTGCACCAGGTCCCAGCGGCCTCAGTATCTATGACAACTGGATCCGATATACCAACCGCAGTAGTACAGTGTATGGCCTGGTCCCCAGGTGAGTTCAGAAACCAGAAAAGCAGGACCACAGGCCCAGCATGTCCATCCAGCACCCTCCAAATGCTATTCCCTTCCCTCCTCTAGTCTAGGTACACTGGGTGCAGGCAGCGACTACGCCTCATTCATCCACTTCCTGGGCATCTCTTCCATGGACCTGGCCTACACCTATGACCGGGTGAGCAGTCTTTAACGCTCCCAGTACCGATGCATCAAATATCAGGGGAAGGTTTGGTACAGACTGGCTCATTTCTGTTTCCTGTTGCTATGATTGACACCCTGACAAAAACAACTTTGAGGAAGAAGGGTTTATTTCAGCTCCCAGTCCAGATCACAGTCATTTACAGCAGAAAGCCACAGCAGCAGAAGCTGCAGGGAGCCCATTACATTCCCAGGAAAGGGCGGAGAGCAAGAGTGCACGCAGGATTACCAGTGCTCAGTTCAGTTCTCCACCCTGACCTAGGGAATGGTGTTTACCATTGAGGTAACCCACCTCAGCCGGTTGTAATCGTTAGACAATCCCTTAATGAGACTCTTCCCAGGTGATTCCAGATGGTGTCAAGTTGACCATTAAAACTAGTCATTAATACTAGGCAACACAGGTCAACTGTCTTAGTTCTTATTGCTGTGAAGAGACACCATGGCCACAACTCTTATAAAGGAAAATATCTGACTGGGGCAGCTTACAGTTTCAGGGTTTAGTCTGTTGTCATCGTGGCAGGAAGCATGGTTGCACGCAGGCAGACATGGTGCTGGAGAAGGAGCTGAGACTTCTACATCTTGATCTGAAGGCAACAGAAAGTGAACTGTGTCACTGTAGGTTGGGCATAGAAGACCTCAAGGCCCACCCCCACAGTGACACACTTCCTTCAGTGAGGCCATACCCACTCCAACAAAGCCACACCTCCTAATAGTGCCACTCTCTATAGGAGCTTATGGGGAACAATTACATTCCAACAGTCACACCAACTTTCTTGGGTTCTCTGAGCATGTTTACACCCATCAGATTGCACTGATGCAAACATGCTCCATCTTCCTCATTCTGCAAAGCCCTGGGTGTCTTGGTATGTCTTCCTCAGGAGGAAGAAAGCACTGCTGTCAGCTAGTCGTAGGGTGGCAGTGACTAGAGGAATTGAGTTTAGAAAGCTTTCGTGAGTACTACTCAAGTCATGTTAGGAATCACACGTTGTGGGGACTGCGGTGCAGGCTGCAGTGCCTCTGGCCTGCAGCTCTTGAGTGGATGCGCTAAGGCCCTTTCTCCCCCTGGTTATGCAGCCCTTGGGTGGTGGAGCTGGGATCCCCATATCTGATTCACAGCCCCAAGCTCCTACTGGTTCCTATATGGGAGATACTAAGTGGATTAGTTCCTCCTCTTAGTGGGAATTCTGAAGCTCCCATCCTGGATGCGATGAGGACTGATGCCGTGCTGGCACAGCCCACAAAGTGGGGCTGACTGTGGGTACACCCCCTGCCTGGTCCCTCTTCCTTATTCCTCTAGAGCAAGACCTCAGCCAGGATATACCCTACCTACCACACGGCTTTTGACACGTTTGATTACGTGGAGAAGTTTCTGGACCCTGGTGAGGAGGGGACAGGGACATTCTGAGGATAGAAAGATGGGCTAAAGATGCAGTCCTAGCCTTGTATCTCCTCTACAGATTTCAGCAGCCACCAAGCAGTGGGCCGGACTGCTGGGAGTGTGCTTCTTCGGCTCAGTGACAGCCTCTTCCTGCCCCTCAATGTCAGTGACTACAGTGAGACGCTGCGCAGCTTCCTGAAGGCTGCTCAGACGGATCTGGGCACCCTGTTAGAGCAGCACAGTATCAGCCTGGGTAAGCATATCCTGACATGGAAGTTCAGGAAACCCTCTATCCTCAGGCAGGGCTAAACCACATGTTCCCCACACAGATCCCCTGGTGACCGCAGTGGAGGAGTTTGAGACAGTAGCTGCAGCCTTGCTCCAGCGCATCTCAGTACTAAAGAACAGCAGCCCTGAGTGAGCATGCGCAGGGGGCACGTGTCTGGGAGGGAGCATACACACATCAAGGTAGCAGCTGAACTTCTGGGTGACCGACATGCCCTCCAGTCCCTTGCAGGTACGGATGGTCAATGACCAGCTAATGCTCTTGGAACGGGCGTTTCTGAACCCAAGGGCTTTCCCAGAGAAGCCGTACTATAGGTGAGTCTGTGCCAAAGCTCCTGGGAGGTGGGGTGGAGCAGTGATCCCACCCAAAGAGGCTTCCTGCTTCACTCACAAACAATCCACTCACTGATGCTGGGATGAGGCCCTCCCTGCACTGCTCTAAGCCCTTGCTTTTAGACACCAGATGGGAGCTTTTATGCTTGCCTGCTGATAGTGCCGAATTCCAGGCCAACCTCCCACTGACCATCAGCTTGCTGTTTCTCCTCAGTCATGTGCTCTGGGCACCCAACACAGGCTCTGCTGCCACATTCCCAGGTCTGGCCAATGCTTGTGCTAGGGCCCAGGACGCCAACTCTGGATCTGAAGCTTGGGCTGAAGTACAGAGGCAGCTTAGCATTGTAGTAACAGCATTGGAGGGAGCAGCAGCCACCCTGAAACGTGTGGATGACCTCTGACCCTAGCCCTATGTCTTGGGGCTCTTCTTATCTTGCATCTCTCACACCTGTTTATCTGAGTTATGTCCCAGTCTTTGATGAGGTCAGGAGTAGATACAACCAGGAAACACTCTCAAGCTTTTGAGGCAACAGCCAGGGGTTCTTGCAGTTAAACACACCTCTGCTCATGGTAGTGGGTGAAACTTGGGCCCAAAGCAGAGTGTAGAGGCCATTGCCTAACCTTTCTTTTTGCCCTGCTCTTCCACGTTATATCTCCCCTCTCAACCCTCAAATAAAAGAAGTCTAAACAGTTCCTGTAAAATGCGGTCCTTTTATTGTTTGGGAAACATGAAGAAGAGCCCCAGGGGCTCTGGTCCAGTCCTCGTTGGAGATCCAACCCTCTCAAGCTGGAGATCCAGGTCTCTGCACGTCCCTGTCTTCCTCTGCCATGACCACCTCCTCCAGGGTGCGTCCCTGCAGCTTGCTTCCCACTAATGTGTGGCAGGTACCAGGGGGTGGGAGTCCTTCCTCAGAGTATCTCCCCCTCAGGAACACAACTCTGTCCTTATCTAAGGTCAGCCCATGAGCCCGACACAGATCCTCTGCTTCTTGGTGTCCATCCAGGGCCAGAAGGTGTGCTATGAAGTCCAAAGGCAAGGTCTGTCCTTTAGGAGTGCTCAGGGCACGGGACAGGCGGGCCAGTGCTTTGCGGCGGCAACAGCCAATGTGTCCCTGCACTGCACAGCTCTGTAGGTAGGGCAAGGTGCGAAGCAGGCGAAACAGCTGGGCATGGTTGCCTTCACGGAAGGCAGCATCAACAGCCAGGGCAGTTTGAAGGGGTGGGCAGGCACGAAGGGTGGCAGGCAGCTGTAGAACCTCCTGCAGGGCTTCCACAGAGCCTGAGAGCAAGAAGCAGAAAGGAACAAGGCTTAGTATTTTCTAGATCAGGCCTATCTCACATCCCACCCCCTCCAGCTTATTTCCAGATCTTGGTTCTGCCCACCTGCCAACTCCAGTCATGTCTCCTTGGAGACGTTAACCCACTTCCTCTCTCCTTCCAACAGAGGTCCAGCCATCAGACCCTTCTCTGACCTGTCTATCTGAGGCGCCACAAGAACAGACCTCTTTTGGTTGCAATCCTTACAAAGGGCAAGTGGGCAGTGTTTTACATTCCAGATGGGGACACAGGCTGTCTTCAGAGTTCCTGTTACTGAGACAAAACACCATGGCCAATTGCAAGTTGGGGAGGAGAGGGCTTATTTGGATTATACTTCCAAATAGCTGTTCATTACTGAAGGAAATCAGGAAAGGAACTCAAGCAGGGCAGGACCTTGCAGGCAGGAGCAGATGCAGAGGCAGTAGCAGTGCTCTTACTGGTCTGCTCAGCCCACTCTCTTTTATTCCCTGTTTTTCAAGATAGGGTTTCTCGGTGTGTAGCCCTGGCTGTCCTGAAACTCTCTTTGTAGACCAGACCGGCCTCACACTCAGAGATCTACCTACCTCTGCCTCCCGCGTGTGGTGGGAATTAAAGGTGTAGGCCCCTGGCCGCTCAGTCTGCTTTCTTATAGAACCCAGGACCACCAGCCTAGGTATGGCATTACCCACAATGAGCTGAGCCCTCCTGCACTGATCACTAATTGAGAAAATGCCTTACAGCTGATCTCATGGAGGCATTTCCTCAACTGAGGCTCCTTCCTCTCAAGTTGACACACAAAACCAGTCAGTGCATGGGCCAAAATAAAGGCTTACTTGAGGCTGTCCTAGAGCTCAGGCTGATCCTGCTAGACCCAAACCTAAGTTTTCTGACTTGGTTTTCTACTGTCTAGGCTGCAGTATCAAAAGGATTTTGAGTGCTGCTGTTACATTTCTCTATCTGGAAAGGTCATTTTTTTGAGAAGACTCTCTTCATTTCCAGGAAATCATGGCCACTGGTACCTTGGGCCACTTTTGTAAATTAGTGAGTTTAAGAGCCATCCTGGGGGCTGGAGAGATGGCTCAGCGGTTAAGAGCATTGGCTGTTTTTCCAGAGGTCCTGAGTTCAACTCCCAGCAACCACATGGTGGCTCACAACAATCTGTAATGAGATTTGGCGCCCTCTTTTGGCCTGCAGGCAGAGTACCGTATACATAATATTATGCATGATAAATAAATCTTTAAAAAGTCACTCTGTGTATGATCCAAATATACTGTATTCACATATAAAATCAAAGAATCTGCCTGCTTCTGAGCTGGGATTAATGGCGCCTGCCACCACGCCCATCGGATTTTCTTTTATAAATAATTCACCCACAGAAAAGACCTTTTAGCAACTTCTGTCAGATCCATTCATGGGCCAGCCCACTGAGTTAGTTTTTAAAAGTTTGGAAAGTGTTTTCGAGGCCAACTCTCTCATTACTATTCCACTTCCCTTCAGCTCTATCACGGAGAAAACAGCCCAATTTGGGACAGACAGGTCGGAGGTCTCAAGTCGGGACTCGAGGGCTCTTCCGACCTGACTTTCCCAAGAAGGAGCTATTGCTGAGTGATGGAAGCTGCCACGGTCCTAAGTTACACTTCGTGGCTGATGCTAGAACTGCTTCTCCCCCAAAATTCTCGGGTCCCCAACTCACCCAAATTGTAGAGCAGAAAGAGGCTCTGGAAGGCGGCCTGGCGGGGGTGCGGGGCGTTGCCCCGCGCGTAGCAGCGCCGCAGCGAACCGAAGCCCTCCTGCACCTGCGTCTGCAGCAGCACCGGGTCCGCGGCTCCGCGAGCCTCTTCGGGTCGCAGCCGCGCCACCACCGCCAGCAGCGTGGCCAGCGCGGCCTCCAGCACCGCCGCCGCTTCCGCGTCGCCCACGCCCTGCAGCGACAGATCCAGCCGCACAGCGCGCAGGCGGTCGGCCACGAAGCCCACCACCTCCGCGGACGACGCGTCGGCGCGGCCCGCCACCTCGGCGGCCAGGTAGCGCACGGTGGCCAGGAGCACCGGGGGCGGCCGCAGCAGGCCGGGCGGGGGCCGGGGCTTGCCTGCCGCCGGCCGGCAGTACTCCTTCACGGCGCGCCGCGGATCGGCTCGGGGCGCGCTCCCACGGCTTCCCGGCCCCACCTCCAGCCGGTGCAGGCGGCGCTCGCGCTCGCGTCGGACGCGCTCGGAGGCCGGGCACATGTCGGGGCACAGGCCCCTCGGCAGCTCGCAGCCAGACATGGCGGGGCTGTGGGGAGACGACGCACGCTCAGCATCTCGGGGAAGGCAGACGCGGGGCGCGGCATGCTGCCGGGGGCTCAGGGAACACGCGCCGGGCACAGTGGGGCTGGCCCGTCCCCGCTCACCCAGGTTTCCCGGACCCGGCAACGCACGAACTCTACAGCTGCGGTGGGCTTCAGTAACGCCTCCCATAGTCCACCGGGTCTGGCCTCCGCTTCCCCCCCAAGCCGTCCCATGATGCACCAGTTTGTAGTCCAGTGATGAGGCCACACCTCGTCAGATCTGCAATTTAGTGAACTTCAGCTTTTTGGGAGTTGGGGCTCTCGAAATAGGTAACCCTGCTTTGTGTATCTCTCCATTATCTCTTTAACACACAAAACTAGTGCCGTGAGCCTGTCATTCTTTATTGTTTCCCTGGAGATAGCCTTGCTAAGTTTTGTTTTGTTTTGAGACAGGGTCTCACTTTGTAGCCCTGGCTGACTGACTTTGATTGAACTCAATAGGGATCTGCCGGGCTGGAGAGATGGCTCAGTGGTTAAGAGCATTGCCTGATCTTCCAAAGGTCCTGAGTTCAGTTCACAGCAACCACATGGTGGCTCACAACCATCTGTAATGAGGTCTGGTGCCCTCTTCTGGCCTTCAGGGATATACACAGACAGAATATTGTATACATAATAAATAAATATTTTAAAAAAATAGAGATCTGCCTACCCCTGCCTTCTGAGTACCGGGATTAAAGGCGTGGGCCACAACACTAAGATGTGGTTTGCTAGACACAATTTACTCAACTCAGTTGGTACAATGTAAACTCAACCATAGACAGTATAAGCAAATGGACCTGGTTATGTTCTGACTCATTTTTATTCACACACATTTAAATTTTATAAATTGGTCAAAGAATCCTTTTCCTTCCAACCAACCATTAACAAAAAACAAAAAACAAAAAAAAGGGAAAAACCCTTGTAGCTTGACAGCCTTACAAAAAAAGGCAGTGGGCCAGGTCTGGCACAGACTACAGGCTGCAGACCCTGGCTCTAGGTGGGTGAACTGACAGATTTGTGGCCCAGATGCCACTCACATAAAGCAGAGACAGGCGGAACCAGAGGTTCAAGTCTGATTCCAAGGAGGCAGGCAGGTCAGAGCTGAGAAGTCTTTGCTTTTCTCGTACTTGATCCGGTTAATACCGATAAGGTCCCTGGGTTACAAGAGCAGGGGAAACAAGACTGGGTCCCAAGGAAAGGAGCGAAGGAGGCTGGCAGTGCTGGAGCTGACACCCCAGGAAGGGTCCCCCTCAAGGCAAGTGCGCTTGGAGGGTCTCCGCCCGTCTCAGGTACTCAGCTGCCTTCTTCTTCACACCTTCCCGGCGGGCAGGGGATGGGTCACCTGAGAGAGCAGAAGGCCCAGTGTCTTCAGAACCCCTGGCCATAATGTACCTCCCCTTGCCCTGGGTCTTTCCCATTTTATGAGGCTATTAAAAAGGGAAAGAAAATTCTGCCCAAGGTCTCTGTGAGAAATGAAGGCTCCTGGGCCTTCTTTAAAATACTTTGTATATGTGTGAGGTCAGTGGTCAACCTCAGATGTAGGTCTCCTTCCATCATGTCTGTTCTCTGCTGCACAAGCCAGGCTCATCAGCCCTGTTTCTGTCTTTGCCCCCCACCTTGCCATAGGAACTCTTGGTCCCTGAGCATGCTGTCACATGCCTCTGTGTGGGCACTCTAATTCAGTCCCTCATGCCGGCACGACAAGCACTTTACCCGCTGTGCCATCTTCCCAACCAACCATCCCCGGCTTCCTTACTGCCATACTCACTCGAGACGCCCTGGAGCAGGATGTGCACCCCATCTTGGTAGTCTCGGAGCGCAGCTGCATAGGCGCCAGCCTTCTCTTTCCACAAGGCTTGAGTAATGAGCCCTGTGGCCTGGCTCAGATAAGCTGGGGCAGGTTCTCCATCTTCAGCCTCTCCCTTCTCCTGTCCTCCTGGCTCCCAGGGTTCCTGGTCCAGCCTTTTGGACTGTACCTCCATGGCTGCTAGCTCACTGGTGTGGGTGGGGCTGGTGCCTGTACTTTCTATAACAAAACAGGAAGGATTCAAGCCAGACTGGCCTTCTTTCCCAGGGTCCAGCCCAAGCTTATTTTGTTCATTAGTTTACCAAACTGTCCCTACTGGAGGAGACCAGAGCCTGGAAATACAGAATTCACTTGAGTAGAGCAAACCAGTTGCGTTCTGTTTGCTTGGTTTGGCTGAGGAGCTTTTTGGAAAGGCTTGGTTTATCATTGCTGTTGCACACATGAGCAAGTACAGACATGGATGTGCTGTGGCACCCGTGTAGAGGCCGGTGCTAAGTTTTGGTAGGGTTTGTTTTTTTTTTTTCACCCTAAGTGGATTCTGGGGATGAAACTCAGGTTGCCAGGCTCACAAGACAAGTGCTTTCAACTCCTGAGCCATCTTACTGACCCATGGCCTTGAGCTTCCGGTCTTTCTGCCTCTGCCTGTCTAGTGCTGAGATCCAGCCATGTGCCACTTCACCTTTTTTGTTTGTTTTATTAAAGACAGGATCTCACTATGTGGGCATGGCTATTCTGTAATTTGCTATATAGACTAGGCTGATTTTGAATTCATATATCTGCTTGTCTTTAACTCCCTGAATGCTGGGATCAAAGGTGTGTGCCACCATAACCAGCTTTTCCATTGAAAAAAAGTATTACATGGTGCTGGAGAGATAACTCAACAGTTAAGAGCACAGGCTGCTCTTCCAGAGGTCCTGAGTTTTATTCCCAGCAACCACATGGTGGCTCACAACCACCTATAATGGGATCTAATCTCTTCTGGCATAAAGTCGATAGAACACTCACATACATAAAATAAGTAAATAAATGTAAAAAAAAGAAATGTGTAAAGAAAGTATTACATTGATGTGTGTGTATGTAGGTTGGAGGGCAACTTACTGGAATCTGTTCTGTCCTTCCACCACGTGAGTCCAAGTTGTTAGGCTTGTTGGCTAGTACCTTTATCCACAGAGCCATCTTGAAGGCCCTTGTTTGAAATAAAAGCTGGGCTGTGGTGGCGCCTTTGATCCCAGCACTCAAGAGGCAGAGGCAGAAGGATCTCTGAATTTGAAGCCAGCCTGGTCTATAGAGTGAGTTCCAGGACAGCCAGGGCTACACAGAGAAACCTGTAAAGTGCACTAGAAGTTGAATCCAGGACTCTGTGCACGCCAGCCAAGCACTCTATCAGCTGAGCCGTTCCCCAGCCCCGTCAGCCACTCTAACACCCCACTGAGGTCCACTGCAGTCACAGCATGAAGTGGGTGAGTTTCAGGGTAAGGAAAGCTTCAGTGTCTCTTTGCTAGGATTTGTGAGTAGGAGTTCAGTACCCTGATTCTGATGGTCCCCAGGTCGCCATGGGAATTCTAATGCCTACTGCTCTTCAAGCCTGACCTTACTGGGGCAAGGTCCCATTTTCTGTTTGTTTAGTTTGGTTGTTGAGACTATGTAGCCCTCACTGACCTGAACTGTGATGTAGACCATGCCACCTCCAAATTCATAGAGATCCTCCTGCCTCTGCTTCTGTCTCTCGTGTGCTGCCAACACAGCCAGCCACAGCAGGCCCATGAGCAAGGACACTATGATGCTGTGCTACCCAGATTCTGCTCAGAGAGGAGGGCTCAGCTCTTTTCTCCACAGCTGCTCAATACTTTTCATGGCATGGAGGCTGCCACCTGACTTCAGGGCAGCCATGCCAAGGGGCTTACAGAGATGGCATGTACTCCCTTCCTGCCCCTTAGTTTCTCATGCCTCACACCTGCTCCTTACCCTCTTTGGAGTAAGGGTCGAAAAGGGCAAGTTCGGCGTCAGAGAGGGGACCTCGGGCTGGGGAGCTGGATGCTTCCTCAGTGCTGCCGCAGCTGAAGAGAAGATCCAAGGCCTCCTGGGCAGGACTAGATGGCAGGGGATCCACTGAGGAGAGACCAGGAGGGGAACATTAATGCCTGCACCTACTGCTTCTCAGCTCTCAAAACAGAATCTCTGTCTTGAGTAATCCTTGTAGCAACCATGGCTACAGATAAGGCCACTATTAGGTTTGGGTGTATTTGACAGATTAGCAAACCGCAGCCCGAAAAGAAAAATGACCTGTCCAGAGGTGCCCCCCAGGAGAGTAGTAGAACTGCCCACCCCTATACTTCTCCCTCAGGTGCCTGGGGAGGAACCTGATATATACCTGGCACATCCAACTCCTCCTGGCCCCTCCTTTCTGCAGGCAGTGGCTGGAGGAGCCGGGCCTCATCAGGAGGTGGTGTGGGGATGAGAGGGGGTGGCAGGATGCGCAGGTCCCTGGACACCTCAGAGGGCCGTGTTACCTCCCCACCCTGCAGGAGACAAAGTCCAGCAGGGGAGAGGAGTCAGGGGTGTAGCTGCCAGGGGAGGAAGCTGAACAGGCTAGGGAAGTGGGGAGAGCAGATGGATTTACCCGGAAAAACTCCTTGAGCTGGGGGCTGTTGTTGAGTGCAGGGATGGGTACTGTGAAGCGCAGCAGGTCCTCCGCACCCTTGCGCCTCTCTTCAATCACAGAGGCTTCAAACCGCCCTGCAGATCCCAGGACAAGAGAAAAGCAATGACCATGGGGGCTTCTGGGTAGAAGCCCAAGTCCTGGCTCTGCCTAAGAAGTGCTAAGCAGCCTGCTGGACTCCCCATTCTCCCACTATGCTCTCCTGTAGGCATCACCCTCCCTGTTCACTCTTTCTCCAGATGTGTAATGAGCACCTGCTTCCTGCTGGCTTCAGAAGGTTAGCGAGAGAAACAAGTTCCCTATTCTCAAGGGTATCTATCATACCACAGAAAAGGAGGCAAGGCACGTGAGTTTGTCTGTTTTTAAAGACAATGTCTCATTATATAGCTCTGGCTTCTGGCGAGCCTGGAACTTGCTATGCAGACCTCAGAGATCTACCTACTGCTGCCTTCTGTGTGCTGGGATTAAAGGCATGTGCTATTATGTCTGGCAAGAAAGGCCTTTTGAGCCAGGTAGTAGTGGCGCACGCCTTTAATCCCAGCACTCGGGAGGCAGAGACAGATGGATCTCTGTGAGTTCGAGACCAGCCTGGTCTACAGAGTGAGTGCCAGGACAGGCTCCAAAGCTACAGAGAAACCCAGTCTTTGAAAAACAAAAACAAAAAAAAGCAAAAAACAAACAAAAATAGATCATTTGAGAAAGCTTAGATGTAATCAGGAGGAAAGAAAAGTTCAGAGAAGGGAGGTAACTTGCCTAAGGTCACAAAGCAAAAGGCTGTTTCACTGCTGGGCATAGTGACCACACACCTGTCATCCCTGTACTTGGGAGGCTGAGATGGGAGGACCATCAGAAGGTCAAGGCTAGCCTGGGCAACTTTTGAGAACTTGCTTCAAAAAAGCAGGAAAAAAAAAAACTGGGTGTGGTGGGGCACACCTTTGATCCCAGCAGGAGTTCCATGACAGCCAGGGCTACAGAGAGAAACCCTGTCTCAAAAAACCAACCAACCAAACAAACAACCAAAAACCAAAAGAAAACAACAAAAAACCCAAAAGCTACAGGCAGAGTAATCTAACTCCCAAAGTCAGTGTGCTGGGAGCACTGTCTGTACCCACCTCAGTCCTCATGATGGTCTCCTTGGCCTGGCATGACTCTTCACTTAATTGCATAGGAATACTCACATGAGTCTGAACTCTGGTAGTTAATGGGTTAAAGAACTCCTGGTTCTTTGCTATAAAAACTAGCTTGGTTCTGCAACTCGTGTTCTCCCCTGACTCTCTCCATGTGATATATTCTGGGGCTGTGCCAGCCACAGAGCCATCAGCAGATGTGGCCTCTGAACCTTGGACCAGAGCCATAAATCAAAATAAGCCTCCGTTCTGTATAACTAAGGCATCCAGTCTGTGGTATTGTTACTGCACAGAAAACAGGCTAAGGCTCAGACAAAAGCCCTCTACCTTGCTGAGCCTCGTCTTTATGGAAATTGTTAACAACTCAACACATAATAGCAGGAGGTTGCTCTGACTTCAGTTTCCCCATATTTCAATAAGATCATCTCAGTAAGCCCATCCAGTTTTCCAAAAGTCTGTTCAGGGTACAGGACCACACTCACCAGCCTCCACCAGTCCAGATCCCCTTTGCCTAAATCTACCTGCATACTGGGGTCAGGGGTTCATATACAATACTCACCAAACACCTGAGCGCGGGGGAAAGCCGGAAACTCTTCTAGCCGTCGGAAGAGGTTGCGGTGAGTATAGGCCAAGTCTCCATGAAGCTTACGGAAGTCACTGTATCGCTTCCAGACTACAACCTGTAAAGTATGTGAGAGTTGACCTGGGCCAGCATGGATGGAAAGTGACCTTCCCATGCTCAGTGTGTCCTAGGGGCTGAGAAGGACAGCACACACCCTCTCCAGCACAGGCCAGGGAAGAAGGCAGGTCCTTGAATTTACCAACTGTCCCTTAGTGATGCTGGATCTGTATATGAGAATGACTCCTCCTTCCCAGGAGCCTTACCTCTTTGATATCCTCTGGGTCCTTCTTTGAGATGAACTGAGAAAAGAAAGGCAAAAGCCAGGTGAGACTGGGGCCTGACACCCAGTCCTGCGTTACCCCACAAACTGAGGGAGCCCTAAGGCCCCCTAGTATCCCTTAGAGGGTTGGAATAAAAGGATCCTGGATTTAAGGTTTTGAGTAAGTTTTCTTTTTGGTTTCTGGACATAGGGTCTCCTGTAGCTCAGGCTGGCCTCACATTGGCTATGTAGCCTTGTATTCCTAACCCTTTTACCACTGCTTCCCGAGTGCTGGGATTACAGGTCTACACCACTAGATTCAGTTATTTTATTATTTATTTTTGGTAATAAGGATTGAACTCAGAATTTCTTGAGACCTAGGTTAGCACTCTTCCATTGAGTTACATGCTCAGCTTCCTGAGAAAAATTTCTGTTGTACACCTGTATCTTCATCTGGGAAATGTGAGGATATTAGACATCTGTCTAGGAGCTGGGCTATGGTGGTGCACACCTTTAATCCCAGCACTTGGAAGGCAGAGGCATATGGATCTATGTAAGTTTGAGGCCAGCCTGGTCTACAAAACCAGTTCTAGGACAGCAGGAACTGTTACACAGAGAAACCCTGTCTTGAAAAAAAACAAAACAAAACAAAAAACCAAAACAACAAAACAAAAACAGCATCTGTTTATATAGCCCCATACTCAACTTTATGTTTTTCTTTTTCTTTTTTCTGAGTCAGGGTTTCTCTATATATCCCTGGGTGTCTTGGAACTAAGTCTGCTGACCAGGCTGGAATCCAGAGATCCACTTGCCTCTGCCTCCCAAGTGCTGGAATGAAAGGCATTCGCTACCACCATCACCCACCAACTTTTGTTTTATTAAGTTGGTCTTTTTTTGGAAGGGGGGGGCAAGGTCTCCCTATGTAGCCCTGGCAGGCCTTGAACTTGCTATGTAGATTTGGTTGGCTTCAAACTCACAGAGATCTGCCTGTTTCTGCCTCTTGAATGCCTGGGAGTAAGTCATGTGCCACCAGGCCTGGCTCTCTATTGTGAGATATTTGATTGCACTATGTAAAGATGTATCACTGTGATTAGTTTAATAAAAAGCTAAGCAGCCAATACAAGGCAGGAGTTATAGGTGGGACTTCCAGATAGAAAGAGCTCTGGAAAGAAGAAAGCAGGAGTTACCAATGCAGAGGAGAAGTAAAAGTCACAAGCTATATGACAGCTGCTCATAGATTAATATAAATGGGTTAAATTTTTTGTTTTTTTCGAGACAGGGTTTCTCTGTATAACAGCCCTAGCTGTCCTGGAACTTGTTCTATAGATCAGACTGGCCTCAAACTCACAGAGATCCACCTGCTTCTGCCTCCTGAGTGCTGGGATTAAAGGCATGCGCCACCACTGCCCAACTAAATGGGTTAATTTAAGTCTTCAGAGCTAGTTAGAAACAAGCCTAAGCTATAAGCCAAACTTTCATAATTAATAATAAGTTTCTGTGTCATGATTCAGGGGCTGGCAGTCCAAGAAAGTCTGCTATAGCTCTCTACTTTTTTTTTTTTTTTTCGAGACAGGGTTTCTCTGTGACTTTGGAGCCTGTCCTTTAACTAGCTCTTGTAGACCAGGCTGGTCTTGAACTCACAGATATCTGCCTGCCTCTGCCTCTCGAGTGCTGGGATTAAAGGCGTGCACCCCCACCCCCCCCACCCCCCACCCCGGCCTTAGCTCTCTACTTTCATTCCAGTCCCTTCCTAGGGCCAAGTCCTGGTATTCAGAAAACAAAGAGCTCCCCTTCTCTAAAGAAACGAGAGTCTGTCCAGGGATCCAGTTCCTTGTTCAGGGAGCAGCCCTGAGGTCACATACCCATGAAGACAGAAGCAGTCAACACTGGGCTGGGCACTCTGGCAGAGCGAATTGGCCTAAGACAGAAGGAACACTTGGTGTGCAATGTTATGTTTCTGGAAGTTTTACAGCAATGTTGTACAGTTTGGAATCGATAAGTTTTCAAAACATTCTTTCTGTTTTCTAGACCTCAGCAAATCAGACATATTTAAAGGCTAAGGATGGGAACTGGAGCGATGGCTCAGTAGTTATGAGCACATCCCGATCTTCCAAGGACCAGAGTTTAGTGCCCAGAAGAGCACCTACGGAATCTGATGTACCTTCTGACCTCCACAAGCAACCACATACAGTTGTGATATGCATTGATATGCATTCAACAAACATATGCATCAATTAAGAAAAAAAATAAGGGGCAGGAGAGATGATCCAGCAGTTAAATGCATTTGCTGCTCCAGCAGAGGGTCTGGGTTTGGTTCCCAGCACTCACATGGCAGCTCACAGTCATTTCTAACTCCTACTCCAGGAGAGTCCATACCTTTTCGAACCTTTGAGGTCACCAGACATGTACTTGGTGCACAGACATATATGCAGGCAAAACACTAATACATAGAAAATAAAGGTAAATAAATAAATCTGGAGCTGGAGTGATGGCTCAGAGGCTAAGAGCACTGGCTGCTTCTCCAAAGGACCTAAATTTTATTCCCAGCACCAACATGGGAGGGGTGGAGTACACAATGGCCTGTAATTCCAACCCACAGGGATCCACTATCCTCTTCTGTCCTCCTCAGGCACTGCATGCACAGTGCATAGATATACACACAGATAAAACACCCATATATGTAAAATATAACTAAACTAAAATATTTTTTAAAATTTAAGTAAATCAGCCAGATGTGATCTGCCTTTTAATCCCAGCACTCGGGAAGCAGAGGCAGACCTGGTCTACAAAGTGGGTTCCAGGACAGCCAGGACTGTTACACAGAGAAATCCTATCTTGAAAAAAAAGAAAGAAAGAAAAAAATTTAAGTAAATAAATCTTTAAAAGACAAGGAGGAACAGGGCATGGTGGCACACATGATCCCAACACAGAGGTGTGTGGCGTATTAGTTCAAGATCATCTTCAGTTACACAGTAAGTTGAGAGGGGTGTGCGTGTTGCGTTTGTCCAGCATCAGGGTTCAATCCCTAGCACTGAAGAAAGGAAAAAAATATATGCATGTGTAATGCATTGTGACCAGGTTTAAAAAGCTAGGGGGAAGACATGTAAGAAAGGGTTATAAATGCTTTGGAATCCTTCCTCCCTCCAGCCATCTTTCTAGGGACAATTACTTTGTTTGTATTTTTTTGGCATGGGAAAAAGTAGTTCTTGGGCAGAAGCACAATCCCCAGACATCCAGGATTCTGACTTAGATAGCCTTGGGAGCAACTTTTATGTGTTTGCCTCCTTCTAACAGTTGACCAGTGCACTAATCAAACAGTTGCCTAGCTGGAAGGATGCAAAAGAAAGCCCACACCGGCTTCTCCGGTTGGAGGCCTCCATGGTTCCAGGCCCCTGGTGAAATTCTAAAGGCATTCTTTCATGATGATTTATTTTTACAGTTCCACCATGCCCCTCTCTATGTGCTCATTTTAAGTCTTAGTTACAAACACGAACTTCTGCTTTTATTTACTTCCTGAGACAGTCGTGGAGATGGAGACATTTTCAGTCCTTTTGGATTGCGTGAGCTTTTTAAAACCACACAAATACATATTTTTTAATGAAAAAAACAAAACGCTCGGAAAGGGCTTTTATAGTCGGGCATAGCAGTTGAACCTCTAATCCCAGCACTCTTCTGTGACTTCGAGGCCACCCTGTTCTACATAGTGAGTTCCAGGACAGCCAGGCTGTGTAGAGAGACTCCGTCTCAAAAAAAAAAAAAAAGAAAAGAAAAGGTGTGCGTGTGGCGGGGACTTTTATCTAACAGAGCTAGTAAACAAAAGTTACTCCAAGCGATTAGGGAAGGACCGCGTCTAGATAGCTTTAGCAGTAGGGCGGGGACGCAAGCCTGACCCGGCAAGGGGACACGGCTTTAAAAGTCACCTCAGCCCCGCCCCAGGTGGTGAGGAACCTTACGTCTTCGGCCTTAGGCTGCTCTTAAAGGGGAAACCCATTTTTGCAGGCCAAATTGCGACCTCCCTACAGCTCTTTGCCTTTAAGGCACCACACGGGTCTGGGCTGCTTAAAAGGGCGAGGTCTCCCGCTGAGTCCCACCTCACCTGCGCGGTTACTTTGTACTCCGTGTAGCCTTTGGGGTGGGTCCTGGGGTCCGAGACAGTGTAGTGCCGCAGGAAGTCATCCTTTGCCTGGCGCGACATGACAGCGAGCTGGCGGCAAGCTCCTCCTCCTGCGCGTCGTCCTGTCCCGGCTCCGTGTGTTCGACCAGCTGCCACCGCCGGGCTCGGGCCTGCGCCCTTCTTCTTCAGATCCAGGGACCTAGTCGCAAGTGACACAGCTGTTCTTGGCCTGGGGGCGTGGTTAAGGGAGTGTCTGACAAGTTCTAGGTCATTGGTAAAGCGCAGATCTAGGTAGAGAGTAATTGGCTGATTGTTTGGGAAGGTTTTTCCAGCAGACTTCATTTTGTTGTGTGATTGAACCCACCTCACCCCAACATAAACCCTGCTTACAGATCTCCGAAACTTCTGCCCTGTTCCTCTTCTTTACATTCACTTAGCCTCTTTTATTTTATTTTATTTTATTTTCCTTTCGAAACAGGGTTTCTCTGTGTAGCCTTGGCTGTCCTGGAACTCACTCTGTAAACCAGGCTGGCCTTGAACTCACGGTCGTTGGCCTGTTTCTGTTTCCTGCTCCCTGAGTGCTGGGATTAAAGGTTTGAGCCACCTTCTAGCTATTTTATGAATTATTTTGAGCCATGCTCTCCACTGTGTTGCCTAGACTGAACTTCTGGCCTGAAAACATCCTCCTGCCTCAGCCTCCTGAGTATCTGGAACTACAGATTCCAGCCATAGGGCCTAACTCACCCAATTTTCATTGTGTTCAAAATGTGCCAGAAGAGCCAAGTTAAATTCCCTGCATCCCTGTGCGCGATTGGCTGGGTGATTGACATTTTCTGATGCTGAAAAAGTTGGATCATGACAGAGGCACTGAAGTCACAATGTTTAGAGCTGTTTGGATTCCCCATAACTGCTTTATATTTGGGGGAGGTGGGAGGTAACCAGGTTGGCCTCAAACTCACTGTGTAATCGAGGCTAACCTTGAATTTCTGATCCTCCTTCTTCCACCTCCCAAATGCTGAGATCATAGGCAAGCATCTGTTGTAGGATATTTATACACTGTGTGTAGGTGTATTGCTGTGATTGGTGTAATAAAAAGCTGAATGTCCAATAGCTAGGCAGTTGGTATAGGTGGGATTCCTGGGGAGAGAAAGGAAGAGGAGGAAGAATCTAGGCACATGTGCAGGAGATGCCAGAAGACATGGAGAGGAAACAGGAGGTGCAAGATGGAAGAGAGGGTAACACCACTTGATAGAATGTAGATTAATATAAATGGGTTAATTTAAGTTGTAAGAGCAAGTTAGAAGCCGGGTGGTGAGCCTGGCGGTAGTGGCACACGCCTTTAATCCCAGCACTCGGGAGGCAGAGGCAGGCAGATCTCTGTTTTTTTCAAGGCTGGCCTGGGCTACAGAGCGAGTTCGAGCGAATTCCAGGACAGCTAGGGCTGTTGCACAGAGAAACCCTGTCTCAGACCAAAAAAAAACTAGTTAGGAATAAGCCTAAGCTATAGGTTGAGCTTTCATAATTAATAAGTCTCTGTGTTGTTATTTGTGAAGTGGCTGACGGAAGGAAATCTACTTATATATCATGCCCAGTGTGGGGCTTGAATATCCATATAGGGCCTGAGACAGAGCAGAGGAGGCCCTGCTGTGCAGCAGAGCACTTGAGCTGGGGTGGTAAGGCTAGGCTCTGGGGAGGGAGGCAGAGCAAGGCACCAGAGCTGCATGGCTGCTGGCGTGGCCATTTGAGGTTTGTCTTGCAGTTAGAGAATGCTGCAGGCACATAGTCAAGTGGTCCAGACCTAGAAAACCTTTAAACAGATATAGTAAAAAATGGGTATAGACAGTCACAAAAAGAAATATTTAAAAAATAATAAAGTTTTAAAGATAGAGTAAATTAATATAAAAATGCCACAGATGGGAAATACACAGGGTGCCTCAATCCTGTCAACTTTGTTGACTTTGAGTTTTTTAAATGTTAGCATACAAAAAACAAAGCTGCTGAGAGACATTGGGTTATGGAAACTGCTAAATTAAACCAATCTATATATTTTTAAAATGTCTTAACTTCAAAATGTAAGTCAGAAAATATGTTGCATTGGGGAGAAGTTATGACTTTGTTTCCATAGGAAACAAAAAGTTGTGGTTCCCTTCAAAATTAATGAAGATCAGATTTGATTGGGGGAGACCTGAAAATCTTGACTACAGACATGAAAAAAAAAAACCACAAGAAAGACTACAGGATAGGTGACATACATACTGATCCCTCTACGTGGGAACAGCTCTGAGACTTCATGAGACATGATAAATCTTGTTGGCTACAGAGTTCTCATGATTTATTACTGCATGACATCCTTTCATATTGCATGGACAATACAATCCTAAAGGACTTAGAAAGTTGATGGATGCCTTTTACCTGCTCAAACATAGAACAACCATCATCTTTTTCTGACTTGTGCACATTGCACATTCCATACTTGTGTTAATGCAGATGTTTATGTTACCTTTAAAAGTTTGTGTTTTCAGAAGAAAAGGATCAGACAGCAATAAAAACAAGTAGCCCAGGTGATCTAACCTCAGAATGACTCTCTTGCAATTTCCTCAAAATTCTGCATCCAGAACAACTTCAAAGCTTCTAGCTGAAATGGTCTAGCTTCATCCACTATTCCAGTCAGGACTTCACATAGAGACTAAATAAAAAATAATGGAGTTAGCTCTCCCAGGACTTGACCATTATGCCAATTTTCTCAGGGTCCCCTAAAGATGCTGTCATCCACAGACAACAGGAAGTAGTCTAGATAACACAATGCCCACACTTCCAAGAGATGGGGTGGGTGGCTTTTGGTCATTTGGTGGGTTATGGATATTTGTCATCATTTAGGGTGGTTGGATACAAGTTATTACTGGTCATGGTAAAGGAGGAAACTATGCAAGGGAGGTTTGATTCAAGGATCTCTTTCTGAAAAGAAAAAGGGGTATAGGAATGATAGACTAAAAGAGTAGATTATTGAATCTACTTTTAACTAAGAAGCAACTATTAATCTCAAATATTTTATTTACATTGGCATGTATTTTTGTATATACAAGTTTAAGATTGTTTCTGTTATACTGTGTATGTTTCTATTCTTGTTGAAAATATTGTACCTATGCAGCTCATTAAAAAATGTAATGTAAAGCCGGGCGGTGGTGGTGCACGTCTTTAATCCCAGCACTCGGGAGGCAGAGGCAGGCGGATCTCTGTGAGTTTGAGGCCGGCCTGGTCTACAAGAGCTAGTTCCAGGACAGACTCTAAAGCTACAGAGAAGCCCTGTCTCGAAAAACTAAAAAAAAAAAAAAAAAAAAAAAAGTAATGTAAAATTCTATTCCTCAGAAGCTATTAACCTTTTAGGATAATTAAGAAAATCGGGTTAGTAGTTGTTCATCTATAACAATCAAACTTGTAGTCATATTAGGTATGTTTTCAAAGTTCATACAGAGATATATTTTAGATAGTCTTCAAATACTTCAGAGACCTACTGAATGTGGCATTTATGATATTTTAATAACAAGGCTTTTCATGACAGTGAGATGCTTCTGTTCCTGGCAGCACCAATCTACTTCAAAATAGGAGGATGGGGCCAGGCAGTGGCGCACACCTTTAATCCCAACACTCAGGAGGCAGAGGAAGGCGGATCTCTGTGAGTTTTGAGGCCAGCCTAGTCTACAAGAGTTAGTTCCAGGACAGCTAGGACTGTTACACAGAGAAACCCTGTCTTGGAAAAAAAAAAAGATGATGGGCATTGAAGAAGCTCCATATGGAGTTTGCTTTCACTGTGGCAAAGCTAGACACTGGGCAAGAAACTGCCCTTGCTTTGACTGCCGACAGTGTGCTGTCCTAATTGGACAAGCAGGACACAAAAGAAAGCAACTGCTCTGCTGGAGGTTGCCAAGACAAGGTAGGAAATCCTTCAAAATCCCTGCTTCACAGAAAAGTCTGTCAGGTATTCTAGGCCTATAGGCCAAAGATGGATGCCCCAACATTACAGAGGAACCTTGGGTGACTGTCCAAGCAGTCCACTGTCTCTGTCATTTCTTTTTTTTGGTTTGTTTTTTTGTTTTTTCGAGACTGGGTTTCTCTGTAGCTTTAGAGCCTGTCCTGGAACTAGCTCTTGTAGACCAGGCTGGCCTCGAACTCACAGAGATCTGCCTGCCTCTGCCTCCTGAGTGCTGGGATTAAAGGCGTGTGCCACCACCGCCCAGCCTGTCTGTCATTTTTATAGCTTTATAGTTCATAGCAGTTGCTTGCTCTGCATTCCTGTTTACTCAGGTAATATTATATCCTTTTTGGATTTCTTTTTTTTTTTTAAAGATTTATTTATTATGTATTCAGTGTTCTGCCTGCATGTATCCCTGCAGGCCAGAAGAGGGCACCAAATCTCATTATAGATGGTTGTGAGTACATGTGGTTTCTGGGAATTGAACTCAGGACCTTTAGAAGAGCAGGCAAAGCTCTTAACCACTGAGCCATCTCTCCAGCCCTCCTTGGATTTCTGATGGTATTCCTTGTTACCAAATTCAGAAAATAAACTTACATAAGAGATATAAAGTTTATAAGGTTGAAAAACATAAAAGCTTAAGTTGTTTAAGATGTTTTTAGGTATAAAAGACATTTTTAGGATGGTAATACAAGTTATGACAGAAAATGGTTTAGGTATAAAACTTTGAACTCACTAAACAGTACTTTCTCTGAATTAGCCAAATACACATGGACTAAATATTGTGAATGTAATTATTACCCAATAATAATGATGATGATGATGATGATTTGTTTTTTTTGAGACAGGGTTTCTCTGTGTAACAATACTGGCTGTCCTGGAACTCTTTTTGTTGATCAGTCTGGCCTCAAACTCACAGAAGTCTACCTACCTGTGCCTCCCAAGTGCTGGGATTAAAGGCATGTACCACACCACCTGGGTGAGACTTTATCTTCAAACTAACAAAAACCCCAGAAACAACACCCCTGCCCCCAACCAAACCAAATGGAGTCAGGTGAGATGCCTCAGCAGTGAAAGCTCTTGCTTGCTACAAAACCTGACTACTTGAATCTTCAGGATTCACAGTGTGGGCCCAGCGGCCCCCACATTTTCTTGTTTTCTTTGTCTTCTTCTCTTCTTCCTCCTCTTCTTTAATTGGTGATGGAAGATTAGTAGCTTAGCATGCACAAAGCCCTGGGTTTGAGCCTAAGCACAATAAAATTAGGATGCTAAACATACACACACACACACACACACGGACACACACACACACAC